>UYYA01003926.1:0-241792 GCA_900624975.1 Angiostrongylus costaricensis
AATCACCGTCCCTGCCGTAAGGGCAAATTACGCAATTTGTTGTTTCACACAGACGGTCATACAGGCGGTTGCGAACTAATTGGCGACGTAGAGTAGTCGGTGGTATTTCAACTATCGCTACCGATTCCTCTAGATCTGCCCTTCTTAAGCATCGTTTTATAGCTGCGCTTACTTCATCGCTTATAAAAGGCAACATAAACGGGATTTTGTTTTGGCCAAGCGTTTCGCGTGGGCGCGTCGTTCTCCTTGTAAACTTATCTCGTGGGGTTACTATTTCGTAGCCATTGGAGGTGGCTATTTGCCGGGCCAAGTCGCGCGATTCTTCCTTTAGTTCCCTGGTAGTGCACACAGAGGTGGCTGTTCGAAACATGTTTCCAACAGGAATCCCAGCTAAGAGTAAACCAATACCATGATCCACCACAGTTCTGGTATCAAATTAGGCGCGTGGCGGCAAATCTCCTGATTCACAAGGGCGGAGACCGCCTATGGTGATGATGACCTGGAGGAGACTTTGGCCTGGCTGACCTTGGAACTCCAGAGAACCACAATGGCTAAAGTAGCAAAACTCCGAAACAATGGAAATTATACTGAGGCTGGTACAACCAGTGAAAGTGGGCCATCCAATTATCCAGGTAGCAAAGTGTAGGGAATTATTACTATAAAGATACAGCACAAGCGTCGTTTTCTTGTTCAACAATCGCGAGGTTATCGTACGCCATACATTTACTTCCATAGAAAAACAATACAATGCAACGCTAGCTGACGTTTCGGCAGTATCGCCTTCTTCAGAGCCTGGAAGGGTATACTGATATACAATCTACTAGGCCAAACGCTTCAATAACATTTACAAAAAGACGAAAGACTCTTTGGTAATTACACGATCAACAACTTCTCGANTTTACTTCCATAGAAAAACAATACAATGCAACGCTAGCTGACGTTTCGGCAGTATCGCCTTCTTCAGAGCCTGGAAGGGTATACTGATATACAATCTACTAGGCCAAACGCTTCAATAACATTTACAAAAAGACGAAAGACTCTTTGGTAATTACACGATCAACAACTTCTCGAAGAAACCCACCGATTTTTCGTTACTTCCAATGAGGAAGTTTAGAACAGCTGATTATAGTCGCATGTGGTTGACGACTGCACCATCCCACATCAAAAATCGATGCGAACGTACGGGATCAGGTCGCGTATGACCTCCGGGCATTCGTCCCTGCTATTCATTGTAGGGTTTTTGGCATTTATCCAAAAAGCCTCTAGGAGTTTTCGCGCTGGTGTTTTGGACTCCTGTGCAAGGATATTGACTTTTACTTCAAAATCGTCTCCGCTATGCTTTTGTATCCTATGCGTGCCTAGTGGGGTGCTTCGTCTTAGTTTTCGTTTGCCATCTAGGTGTTCTTTTATACGGATACACAAAGGTCTGCCCGTTTCGCCAATATATTCATCTCCGCAATTGTTACACGAGATCAGGTATATCGTACCTGAACTCATGCAATCAATTGCAGAGATGAATGCCCAGAGGTTATACGCGACCTGATCCCGTATGTTCGCATCGATTTCTGATGTGGGATGGTGCAGTCATCAACCATATGCGACTACAATCGGCTGTTCTAAACTTCCTGATTGGAAGTCACGAAAAAGTGGTGGGTTTTTCGAGAAGCTGTTGATCATGTAATTACCAAAGAGTTTTTCGCCTTTTTGTAAGTGTTATTGAAGCGTTTGGCCTAGTAGATTGTATATCAGTATACCCTTCCAGGCTCTGAAGAAGGCGATACTGCCGAAACGTCAGCTAGCGTTGTATTGTATTGTGTTTTTATGGAAGTAAATGTATGCTGTTTAAAAACCTCGCGATTGCTGAACAAGAAAACGACGCATTCATATTCCAATGCCGAGGTTTGTAGAAAGTCGATCCTGGGAACTATAAGGCACAAGTTTAAATGCAACTGAACTAACCATTGGTAGAAATGAAATAAAGCAAGAACTATGAAGAAATTACCCAAGACCGAGTTCCTGTTAACCTCGGCATTAATTGATAATTCAATGTTTGTCTTCAATAAGCAGACACGAGGTTGTTAATATAGAATTTATTAGAATCTATTTCTAAGATTCTAACAAATTCTATATTAGCAACCTCGTGTCTGCTTATTGAAGACAAACATTGAATTATGAAGAAATTAGTTGCAGCTATGATTCCAAAATGATGGCAGATGTTCTGGCCACCAGATGTTTACGCAGGAACCTTTACTCTCACATCAAAGCTTTTAAGTTATTTATTTACTAACTCTACTTTTTAAAATAAATAATACCTTGGAAACCATGACCGCCAGTAAGAAATCTCTTCGAACCGACACAATCGAATAGAGGAAATTGGTAATGTTTGTGGATTACTCGTTGAAGAAAGGAAGAATAAAAACGATCAATATGAAATTATATCTTAATACTTTGATAGTCGAGGAGGCAGCTAGTTTAACAAATTGAACAACAAGCCTACATAACAACACATAACTCCAGAAGCTGTTCTTTGATAACAGATGGTAAAGAAATGTAAGCGTGCAGAAGATGATGTTTTACTGGAATACTTGTATGGCCCGTCATCACCGATTGTGATAGACCCAGCACAATTTTCATTCTCCGGATGTTTTCCGGTTCAGCCATTGTGGTTTCATGAAGCCCCGAATTCAGCCTAGCCGATGCCTTCTTTGGGTCATCCACCACTCCAGGAAGTAAGGAATGATATTGATGAAAAGTTCTTGCAATCCTCAGAAAATTCAACAACAATAAAACAAACACCGAATAAACAAGAAAAATAAGCAGAGTGGGAAAAACAAAAGGACAAAAGAACGAGATCGCCCAATCTTCATTCACGACGGAAAACCGGTTTTTTCGGCATGAGCGCGACGTAGAAAACCGTTTCGCTGGAAAAATCCGTATTGATTTTATAGGAGGCAAAGAATTATTACTAATATAAGATTGTGAAAAGAAATCGATACCAAAAAACCTAAGGATAAGTGTAACAACCGATTTGTTGGGACGATGAGCTACCATAGCTTGAAAAACCTGCATTCTAGAGGCAACCAGTGAGGGATCAACAACAACACATCGATCTGTCTGTTACAGTATGGCAGTAGATAGTCGTGATCAGGTCAAATGGCTATAGAGGGGAGAAAAACCTTAGAAAAAATTTGTTCAAGGAAAGAAAAACATAGGTACGTTAAAAAAACGGCACAATGTAAACCTTTTATTTATTACCGATTACAATTTTTTACGAAAGGGTATTATGTTTGAGAAAGGTGAAACGTAAGACCGCATGGTGTGGTGGTGAACGCGTTAGCGCGCGCAAAGACAATGCCGTGTTCAATCCCCACTGCAGACGCCAAAAGTCCACGGTTTTGCAAACATCTCAGCATCATAGTGGTTGTAATAGGAATATCCAAAAGAGGAAGTTTAAGCATAGAAGACGCAAAATGAAGATCAAATGTTACATTACAACAGAACTACATCAAATGAAAATAAAATACATTATACTTCCACGTGATTTCTGTGCGGTTGGTCTCTACGTGACATACTTAGTGGAAACCTCATAGGAAGCGGCTCTGAGGAAGGCGAAATCCGCCGAAACGTCAGCTTAATCGTGAACAAAGAATAGTAACACGTCGCGTTTGCTCAACAAAAATACGAACGAAAGTAAAATATTTTAAATAAATTAGGTATTTCAATGTATTAAGTGTAACCCCTGCATCAACAAAGATACAGCTGCTAACCATTGAATACCTCAAGCGGATACTAATAACATATCTTTTAATTTACTGAACGCATTGGTGCCAATACGTATTTCTCGGCTGCTTATTTTGCTTCAAGTAATTTCGTTGTCTAAATTTTCGTATCCATTTAGTGTCTTATTCAACGCGATGTTTTTGAAGACGTGGCGTGCGTGAGGAAATATTCTCTTCATTTGATAATTTACAGAAAAATTCTAGCCGGTTTATTCGTCCGATTTAAATCTGGCGCAATTTTGACAGAAAACACCAATCGTTAGGAATTCGGGTTCTCCGTATGAGAGAAGCATACTCCCAAGTAGCTTGTTAAGACTTCCCAATATTGATGAGGACCCCTAGACATTTCCCAAGGATTCGATTGCAGATTTTTCGCCGAACGAATGCTCAGCGTACTGCTTGAATAAAAATAAAACACAGCTTAACACACACAGAAACGAATAAATATTGCATTAGCCATACGGAAAGGATAAAGTCAATACAACATAGCACGGTTAGCACACCGCATATGGTCACTTACTCGTAGAGCGCTAGGTTTAACTCGTCTACAGACGCGCTACATAACACTCAAATAACGCTTAAAATATGTCTGGAACAGCATTGAAGCCAGAAAAAGCGAAGAAAGCAAGATTGTTTGTTAGTTAAAAGAGGAGATTGGATACGATATGATTATTCTTTCGTTGGAGGTCGTTATAGGTGAGGAGTAAGCTGGAATTTAACATGGAAAATGAGACTTTAAGAAAACTAACCCTGAAAAACCAAGCTCAAATGGAAACGTAGTTCGAAAATATCGATTTTTGATGAGTTAGGATAAAACAAGGACAGAGCTTTCGGCGTTGGTCAATCCCTGAGGGATGCGCAATGTATTCGACATTATTAAGCATCGTTTGGAGGTGATTGAATGCATATCTGTCCTTTACAATGGCTCGCGCTGGTCTACCGATGTATCGAACCAGTGCTGCTATCCTCCCAGACAGGTCTGGCACCAACTTAGCGACCTCGGGGGATGGAAGGCTTGGTGAGCCACGGGTACGGGGATCGATTCCACGTGTGTTGCAGAGCGCATCCGACCACTGTGCCACATGCGTCAATGGTTTAGGAATACTAATAATTAACGCCAGAAAAATATACGAGTTCACATCGAAGTGAACTTTTTTCTTGTACATACCGCACCAACTTCGTGTAAGCCTATCAAAGAAAGAATGCATAAAAAAACTTTATTCGGCCAACGTTTCAGCGTCTTCGCTTCCCTTCCTTTCTTTTTTCATCAACCTAGTGTTAGCTCACCAATGAAAGAGAATATGAGAATACATGCTAACTAATTATGCCGAGGTTAAAGGAAAATCGACCTTTGAAATATTGTACGAAATGGTTTTCCAACTTTTCAATTTCTGTGAAAAAAAAGCTGCGCTAAGTTATTTATTGGCTGAGTACCAAACATACGAATACGAGCATGTGAAGGATACGTATACACAGTGAAAGCTTGTAGCGCTAGTGTTCACTACGTAGCGAAGGTATATAGGAGGGTTACGTGGCCCGTCCCGTCGTACGTTCTTCACTACTTCCCTACCCACTTGCCCACCTACGTTCTCTCCCTCTTTCTCTCCCAACACCCAACACCCGGACGATTGGAAAATCAATTCGGCCGAAGTGATCGGGTGGCATGAACAAACAATATATTGCACTGCGACGTGACGACCACACCTTGTCAAGCACAAATATCAGCAGAAAAAGTCGAAAACATTGTAATCACACTTCTGAGAATCAGTAGGAAGATGTTCTCATGAACGATAAGTAATGGCAAGGTTTTTCTATCAGAGCAACTTTTAAGCGTCTAGAGAATAGTGGTTAGGTGGGCCATGCAATACACACATGGTCCCCAGCACGATTCAGCATCCTGGAAACCACGTATCCTCTCGGAGTCTGGAGATTGGTATCGGCCTTCTTTGCTAAAGACTCCTTCCAAATCACAAACGACGACGACGGGGTGTGGTGAAGACTTGCGAACGATCTACCAGGAAAATCATAGGATTCCAAGAAGAATCACGTTCGACCAGCAATCACTGATATTCATGAAGAGGATATCTTCCTCAAATGGGTTCTCAAAAAACCCAAATGCAAATCTGAAAACTATTGTAAATGACGGATGAAAGGCAACGGACCGAATGAGAGATCCACACAACATACGAAGAGGGGCCCTCTAAATGCATGGTAATGGAAATGGGAGCACGTTAGTTGATTTGTCTAAAAATTGTTGAAACGATTAAATAGAAAGATCAAGTGGATACTAACGATATATTAAAAAGGATATCAAAGCTACGAAGAAAAATGCATAGTAAAAACGGCAATTATTATTTCAAATATAACTAAATCTTACATTTCTAATGCGCCCTACTTCTGTTTTCCCAACATGGCCTTACCGCCATGGTTGCAAAAAATTGCTTCTTAATATCAAAGTGTAATCTACTGTGAGAACCCAGACTCCATAGGAACATCAATCTCTGAAGGAGCTCGATATTTCCATCAGCACAACTAATCTAAAGTAATATAATGCCAGAGAATGTCGCCATCCGAGAACAAACAAGGCCGTCAAGTAGTGGGAAACCTCCGTTCGATCCATAGGTGACGCCTGCGGAGACCGCTAATGACGGCGGACGACCTGATAAGGCCATGTGAGGACTACAGAAAAAAGTCTTCCGAAACAGAAAAACAACTATGAAATAAAAAATCTGCCAAGGCTGGTTTGATTCATCAGGTATATTAGGTATTTAAAAATATATCTTTGCATTTTTCACACACTAACTTGTTAAATATTACCTTCATCTGAAAAGTTACTGCCCAAATATCACTAGGTCACTTTGAATGCGCTAAATCAAATGTTCGAAGAGTAGGCTCATGGTCAATTTTTCAAGTAGTCTGACATGTGGGATATATTAAAGGATTCTGTAATACAAACAGTGTTCATACAAAAGCATTTCATCCATGTAGAATTCGTTAGTTAACGGAATAGTAGGAAAACGAAATCGAAGTCGAGATAAACTCTGTAGGACCCTACTGGATATTCAGATATGCGGAGGAGCAAGGAAGGATTCAAAATTCGCGGTATTTCATCAGTGTTTCTCACACCGTTTTCACCCAGGAGAAATGAAATAGCAGCAAAAATCACATATATACGATTTTCTGAATTCAAAACTCGAGCCATGCAATTTTGGGTCCATAATCAATTGACTGCTCGGAGGCTTATCGACTTCTATTATGGTGCGCAAGCAATTTTTAATTGCTATCCCAAGGTAGAAAGAGAGGAAGAAGGAACAACAACGACAACAGCATTCAGACCAAAAAACATGAGATACTTTCATATATCGGAATGTTAGTGTGCGTATGGTGCAGTGGTTGGAGGCGTCCTGAAACACACACATGGAATCGATCCCCGCGCCCATGGTCCGCCAAGCTTTCCATTCCTTCAGAGTCGGCAAATTGGTACCAGACTTGTATGGATGGTAGCAGCACTGGCTTGATAACAAAGGCCAGGCATGCATTTAATCACCTACAAACGATGCTTAATGAAGTCGAATGAATGGTGCATCTCTCAGCGAATGATCAACGCCAAGAGCTTCATCCTTTATTCTTCATATCAGAACATTACACATGGCACCTTACAGTACCATTTTACAAAAGCCCAGAAAGGAACTGCAAAAATAAAGATGTTGTGAACAAATATGTCGAGGGTATTAATTTCAAAAAATCGTAACTCGATGAGAGGACTACCACCTATTATGGGATTACCGATTTGGATTAGTCGGACTCTGAAGATGACAAAGATAGGAAAGACGATGGAACGTTGGCCGAATAGATATTTTTATAGCAGTCTCGCGTTAGCTCGTTTATGTAGAAAACTATTTCGAACTCCATTACAATATGGTGTAATGTAAGTAATGACGTAGTAACCCGATAATGTTTTGACAGAAATCACAACGACCCGCGAAGATTGGCAGCCACTCAGTTATTTGTTGATCGCAATTGTCAAGTCGTTAACAGACATCAGTACTAATTTTTTCATTATATTAAAGAAATCTACGATCGATAAAGGGTTGAGATCGAACGTTTGAGGTTACGTCGTTATTTTCGCACTGATCGATCGATCTTTCTTAACGGGTACGGTGAGTAGTGATCCAGCGGAAACTGTCGCCGATGGGAAGGCAGGCTCAGGTTGTAACATCAAGAATAGTAATAGATGATACAGTCTTAACCCTTTTATTTACTGCCTTTTTCTTCTTAATGGCAGGGTATGTTGCGAAATATAACTCGTATGAAATACTGAGATATTTGCAAAACTCCGGACCGCAGGTGTATGCAGTGGGGAACGAACACGCGCTTTTTTCCTTACCGGGGAGCAGTGCACTTCACCACCACACCATCCGGGTCCTTCGTCTTGCCTGTCTCTCAGCTAGTTCTAACGACCTTTTTGCCATCAGCAATCACCCGTTAACGGGATTGATCTGGGGAACCCAAATCGGTATTTCATACGAGTTATATTTCGCAACATACCCTGCCATTAAGAAGAAAAAGGCAGTAAATAAAAGGGTTAAGATTGTGATTATAACTAAGCCTCAGCTTAACTGGGTTCAATGCCGATTTGGGCTCCCCAGATCAATCCCGTTGACGGGTGATTGCTGATGGCAAAAAGATCGCTAGAACTAGCCTGAGAGATAGGCAAGAGGAAAGACCCCGATGGTGTGGTGGTGAAGTGCGCTGCTCCCCGGTAAGGAAAAAAGCGCGTGTTCGTTCCCCACTGCATAACCTGCGGTCCGGAGTTTTGCAAATATCTCAGCATTTCATACGAGATGATACAGTATTTCATGCTCTGTGAATAGACAGTTTTTCGATAACTTATCGATCACGGAGACGTAGAGTCATGATTCCTGATGCTGGCCTGATGATCGGCTTATAACGGAAGTTGAAACAATGGTACCTACGTGCGACCAGTTATGCGACAGATTAGCGATCAAGGCATTGACATGAAAATTGGAATTTTGAAAAATTGACCCTATATGGAAAGAATAGGCGTATGCAATACAGAGGTTAGAATCGCCCTGAAATGCACATAGTCGCTTGTTCGACTCCACCGTCCAAGCCAAAAGGGCAAACCAAGTTCTTCATCTTCTCGGAGTCGACGAACTACTCACTACCACACTTATCTAGGAGTGTAAAAATGCTGACTTTATCTGGTGGACCTCCCTAAGTTATTGTATAGGCTCAACATGTATTTGGTCTCCTCTACGATGCTATGAATGGAGTCGGATACGTAGCGCACCTATTAGGGATAGATCAACGACGAACACTTTTGCG
This sequence comes from Angiostrongylus costaricensis, assembly GCA_900624975.1. Lineage (NCBI taxonomy): Eukaryota > Metazoa > Nematoda > Chromadorea > Rhabditida > Metastrongylidae > Angiostrongylus > Angiostrongylus costaricensis. The sequence continues at coordinate 9,129 of UYYA01003926.1, forward strand.
TTATTCATCGACTTTGAAAGGCTTAGGATTGCTAATCGAATAAGCTTATCGTATCAAATATTTGCTCAAGCTCTCTCTAAGACGTGGAATGTTTGCAATGAGACATTATGAATTGAAAACGCATGAATCACAGCGTTCTGCGCCAACATGGGAGGGAAGAATCTTACAAGCAGAGAGATGACACTCCGAAACGGCGAAACAGACAGCTACTCAGGTAAATCTCAATAAAATTTTCATCAAAATATTGTTGACAAACAGTAAAAGGGGATGCTATAACTAAGGGCTAAAAAGTTTTTCCACTGAAAATCAATAATACTTTTCTTGCACTACCCTCCTCTCACGTCTACTGCGCGGATCCCAGCACTTCTCACATTCGATTCGTTTCCTCACATCTATAGTCCACAAAGGTCTTCCGACTTTTACGTCCGGTTTCGGCTGCTGCTTGAGGATTTTCCTTTCATCACGAATGTCGTTGAACACCTGTCGAATCGATTTTCCCTGGAGCCCTGAAATAACAGGGCTAAAGCGTTCCCACTTGGACTGCAGGGAGTGAACTTTTCCCAGACAAGTTCGGTACCACTCAATATTATTATGTACTAGGAACATAGCTCATATTTGAATTTATCTATCTAATGGCTGGCCACCACATATATCACACTGTGCGGATTTCAGCACTTTTTGTACTGAATTCGTTAATACGCATCCAACGTCCACGAAGGTCTTCGGACTTTTTTGCATGTGATCTCGGCTGTTGTTTGAGGGTTTTTTTGTCTTTGCCACAAATTTTGTTAAGTGCTGGTTGAGTCGATTCTCCATAGAATTCTGGAATAGCCCTACTGCGGTACTCCACATGGATTAGAGGAAGTAAGCTCGTTCTAGACAAGTGTGGTATCAATTCCCAAAGCTGAAAGGATGAGTGCGGTTAATGGTGTGTATCGGTGGGTCCAGTTCTGGGCGACTAAAGACTGAGTGGGTTGGGCTGTTCATGTAGTCGACAGGATCACCAGCACTTCGCTGCCTAGGAATACAGTTAGACATAAATAAGAACTCTATTTCTTTATATGATCCGTGTTCATATGTCTTGTGTAGATCCTAGCGCTTCTTTCAATCGTTCCACTGCCTCGCACCCATAGTCTGCGAAGCTGCTTCTCCTCTGAGGGTTCATTTATTGCTTCAAGATTCTCTCATATTTATGAATACCTTTAAAATGCTGGTCGAGATAATGTTTCTGAAGTGCTGATATATCTATATTAGAATGTTCTCGAGTTTCACCCGCATACAGTCATCGGCTTTTATGTATTAAAGGGAGATTTCTTCACACAAGTCTGTTACCCACTCATTGAACACCAGAAGGAATAGGGAGAAGGACCACGGCGGGACGGAACCTGCACCATGCGGTTATTGAACGTCATCTTTCAGCCTTTGTGTTCCCATATCCCCACAAGTAGAGCAACTTCTAAAGACCTTATTAAAATATTCAACAAAAAATGTGGATGTTGTAGAAGAACTATTAAAGATAAAAGAGGATAGTGAAGAAAATAAGAATAAGGCGTGGTTGGGCGTAAAGCAAAAGCCAAAACACTACTCTTTAGCATTCTTTATATTAGAAGCTGACTGAATTTTTAAATACGTCATTGCTTTCAGTCTTCTAGTGGTTTCTAGAATTTAAAGGGATGTGGGAAGATTCTTAGCTATTTATTTACTTACGATTATTATTTGCCATCATTGACGTTATTATATGGTTTAGTTTATAATACTTATTAAATTATACATTATTATCTTCCTTGGAAAATCAATACTTGAAAAAGATCGATTATACACGTTGTTCGTCTGTTCTCGTTTTCTTTATTCTTCTTTTAAACAGTATGTGAAAACAACTGCTGTTATGAACTGTTCCCTCCCAACCGTTTCCGCCTCATCGTGACTGTGTGGTGTTGCTGGGTGTCGGGCTGCGATGTATATGGGGGGGATTCATCCCTCCGGCAGGACCTCCCATGCTGAAAAGCAGTCCGATGTTTCCGTCTAAGAGTGAACCATTACCAGGATCCACCACCGTCCTGGTATCAAACTAGTCGCATAGTGGCAAACCTCCCTTTGATCCACAATGGCAGCGACTGCCTATGGTGGCGACGACCAGGGCAGACTTTGGCTCGGTTGACTTCGGGACTCTAAGGAACCACAATGGTTTAGATAGAAAAACTGCGAGAACATGGAAATTATGCTGCACATGAGGCCTGCACAACCAGTGAAGACAGGCCATGCAAGTATCCAAGCGTCATCAATTAATTCTCAACACCGACCTTCTCTTAAGCTAAGCACTAAACAACAATTCGAAATCTTCTTGATTAGGAGATACAAGGCTATTTTACTTCACTATTTATTAACAGTAGCTGATGTTTCGGCGGGTTCGTGTTCTACAGAGCGTAGAAAGGTCAAAGTAACTGCAACCTAGTCAAGCAGACACCTCCATAATCTCAGCAGAAAAGCCACGAAACCTACCTTTCAATTGCATTGAAAACAGAACAGGTTCCTTAAATACACTTATTCTTATTATTGTTAGAGACTAACAGCACAGAATTCACATGGCTGGGCAATGTGCCTGACTCACGGACTGACTAGATTGCATATCGGTTCCACTTATAAGGCTCTGAAGAAAGCGAGATCCGCTAAAACATAAGCTATTGTAACCAAATAGTGCAGTAATAACCTCGAGTCTGCTGAACATGAGAGCAGTGGATTACCGCTCATCAATGGTACCATTTTTCACAAGTACTTTTTTCAACTTTTCTTTTTCCATTGTTTTACTATAGCTAATGAGCAGGGTACTTGTACCGCAATGCTTACAGTTGCTCTGCGTCGAGTGACTCGAACGGGCACCAGTTAATCTTCCATTTTTCCCTGTGGCGTGCAAGAGTAGCCCAGTGGGTTCTGTTCGCTCTAGAGACTCATCGAGCATCGTGTCTTTTTTCTAGGCTTTTCGACTCTGACCATCGGGTCGGTGGTCTTCCTGCAGTACGTTTGACATCCCGAGGAATCCAGTCACTAATGGCTCTTGTCCATCGGTTGTCATTCATACGCATAACGTGTCCGGCCCACCTTATCTTCGGGGCTAGTGTAGGAGATAAATACGCTAACCCACTGCATCTTGATGTGTAAGGCAAATATGCATTCAGTCACCTCCAGGATGTTACCAATGAACGTAAGTGCATAGTGAACCTCTTAGTGCTTGATCAACGCAGAAATCTCTACATCTCACCTTTTTTAACTAGGAATGTACTTTTTACTAAAAAAAAGACGTATTTAAACAACAACGGAAGCTCATTTTTGTGATGATTATTTCAGTCATATCACTCTCGCCGTGGCGCTTAAGTTCGGTTTACTGCCCATTGGATGACGCTAGTTTTTAGCTCATATGGTTATGCTAGCTTTTTTGGTAACAAGCCACAATTTTCTGATAAGTAGAGGACTTCATGAGTTATGGACATCACAGGACTGTAAAAGCGACCTTGCTCTATCGTCTTATAGGTATGAATGATATATATGGTGCTGTTTGTTATATATTATTATGGTCCACTATACAAACACATAAGGGCAGATGTGGCGCAGTGGTTGGAGGCGCCCTGCAACATACACATATGGCATCGATTCGCGCGCCCGGAGCTCACCAAGCCTCCATCTCTCCGGGGTCGGCAAATTCGTATCAGACTTGTCTCTTGTCGGGAAGGATAGTAGCACTGGCTCGATGTATTAGTACGCCACAGGGAGTCATTGCAAAGGACAGATATGCATTCAATCACCTCCGACGATGCTTACTGAAGCATGGCGCATCCATCAGGGATTGATCAACGCTGAGAGCTTTGTTGTTCTCTTTTCTACAGCAGTCGCTAGGTTGTTATTCAGCACAGCTTTACTTCCTTACAAATATAACACATACAACACAACGGTAGCTGACATTTCGGCAGTATCGCCTTCTTCGAAAATTTCTCAAGGGTTTTTGGATAAATTCCAAAAGTCCGAGAATGAATAGCAGGGAAGAATGCCCTGAGATAACGCGTGTGAGGTGGTGCAGCAATCAATCATATGCGACTCTAAGCGGTGTTCTTCCTTGGTGGAAAACATGTAAAAACGGTGGATTTTTCGAGAAGCCGGTGATCGTGTAATTATCATTCAGATTTTCATCTTTCTGTTTGCGTTGTTGAAGGGTTTGACCTAGTAAATTACATATTAGTGTACCCTTCCAGACTCTGAAGAAGGCGATACTGCCGAAACGTCAGCTACCGTTGTGTTGCATGTGTTGAATTTGTAAGGAATAAAGGTGTGCTGAATAGCAACGTCGCTGTTGCTGTAAAAAGAGAACAACAGATTTACAATCCAATACTGAGGTTAATAGAAAGTCGATCTTGGGAGCTGAGGGCTTTATCCTTTACCCTTTTATACAAAGGCATTACTATCTGCATTTGAAAGCGCTTTGCGTGTTGTGCGTCTTTATTTCAGTATTTTTTATTCCAGCAGTCTCTATACGATAACTATGATTCAATATTACAGTTATAAATGAAATAATAGTCGACTCTCACGCACATTTCTAATCAGTGTAGTCGTTCGAAAAACGACATTCTGTATAGTCCTAAGTGTAGATTATACACACTTGACTCTTGAACGGCTCGTCCTCACTGGTTGTGCGGGTCCCAGCACAATCACCACTTATCGGAGATTTGCTAGCTAAACCATTGTGGTTCCTTGGAATCCCGAGGTCAGCCTGGCCATAGTCTGCCCCAGGTCTTCACCACCACGGGTAGTCGCAGCCCTTGTGGATCAGAGGGAGATTTGCCACCATGCGACTTTGATAGCAAGACGGTGGCAGATCTTGGTATTGAATTACTCTTAGCTAGGCTTCCTGATGGAAACGCCGGACTCCTTCTCAGCTTGGTAGACCCTGCTGGAGACGAATCCCCTGCTGTACATCGCAGTCCGACACCCAGAAACACCTCCAAGCCACAATGAGGCGGTAAACTGTTAGGAGTGCAGATTATGGTTTTCTTCAATCAAAACCCAAACTACATATTTGTTCTACGAAGCTATCGATTGACTAAAAGAAGTGTAGAAAAATGGTTCTACTTGTTGAAATAAGTCAACAGAAAGAAAATGGAATCTGCAGAGGTCGGACCGACCGCTTCGACTGCTCTCCTCTGGAAGTTATTTGTAGCGAGAGTGTTAAAGTAGGAAAGTATCATTTCACGTCAACCTCAGCCGTCGCCTTTCTTCCATTTCTGTTGGATTTATAGAGATTAAAATTAGGAGTGTAAAAAGATATTTTTCTGTGCTTGCTTAAGAAGAAAAATTATTTATCATTTCACTATGCGTTTACGCATTGTCCAAAAGGTAAAGGGATCTGCTCTTCTTCACAATATTGGTTTCCTTAAATCGGCCAAGGCTCAAGATTTCGCACGATAACACCAGACCATGCATATTTGAAGAAAAATGGAATAGAAAAAGCAAGGAGAATATGAAAAAATTCAACCGCCTACTAGATTCTCGTTTTCGCCTCAGCTAATTCAGTAACCAAAACCTCTCTAATAGAAACCATTGCTTATTCAAATACATGTAACCTTACTTTCGCAAGACTAAATGTCAGATGTCGAGGATTCGAGTTTTAACAGATATGGACTTATCATAGAATTCATGTTACGGTCGTGGTCAGTCATGGTTAGTAGAATAAATAATCGAATGAAATACAAGGCGTTTGGTGGTGGTTAATTCCCGAGGGATGCGACAGCGACATGTATTCGGTTCCATTCATAATATCACATAGGTGGTTGGATGCAGATTCGGCCTATACAATGACTTGAGGAAGCATATCGATTTATAAAATGATGTTTTTATCCTCCAGTACAAGTCTAGCATCGAACTGCTGGCCCGAAAGGATGAAGGGTTTTCTTTATTCAGATGAGGGAATGAAGTAGAAACCACATCTGTACTGCACAGTACCTCTGAGTGCTGCGGCACACGTTTCCGGTGCAGTAGAATACTGTAGAAATAGAAAAATCACGAGTTTCGGGATATTAATAGCAGTAAGAATGTACTATGAAAGAAGCTTTCAGACACTGCATAAATCTAAAGTGAAGTCACAAATATTCTCTTATATACTCGTAGAAAAAAAAATCTTCACAAAATCCAATTTTCTAACTTAATTACGAACGATATAACCATAATGGCGCTGAGATATTTGCAAAACTCCGGGCACCAGGTGTCTGCGGTGAGGAACGAACGCACTATTACTCTTTCCAGAGGCTAACGCGTTCACCACCACACCATGCGGGTCCCTCGTTTCGGCTTTTTTATGAAAAAGAAACAGAAAAGTTGAGCAGAAGCTACAATACAGTTATTACATGTTAAAAAGCAACTTTTCTTTAACCTTCGCGTGACTAATCAATATGTATTCTTTCATTGATAAGCTAAGACGATGTCAATGGAAAAGTTCATTCCGCCAAATTTCGTCGTCTACGAGTGATCTGAGTCGATGGTCGACGATGTTCCACAGGTGGTTGTCCTTGAGTTGTGGATCCTCCCTGTCGCATCGAGTCGAAACCAGTTGAAGGAGCACCTTACGAATGAGTAACTTTACTTGGGTGCCTTGGATTCTGCTCGATGTAACAACAACCCGCATCGCTAGGACGACCACCTTTGGACCGTCGACTTGGATTATCGACTCTGAAGAAAATGCAGATGATCAGAGCTAGCCGAACAAACTTTTCTTTATCAACTTCGCTTTGGCTCACCAATGAAAGAATGCATAGTTATAACCTTTAAGCATGCACGGAATAGATCAGTAAGACACACCAAAATTCAAAGCATCCAATTGGAGTTTTAAGAAGAGCGGTGTATGCAGATACAATGTAAAAACCATAACAATAAGATATTAAACTGTGTCAGAGATCGGCTAAGTCTTGGAATAAATCCAGCTGATAAGGAGGTAAGGAAGTTGGTGGACAACCCTCTCTTCTCCACTAGCAAACGGCCGCTGGTGATTGCTTGTTTCGACGGACGACCTGGAAACGCCCTGACACCGTTTTGCCACTCGACGACTGCCGTAACGAAAAAAGTGTTGATTAATTGGAGATGCATGGCGCCGAAAGATCCAATTTTGTACGTCAATTCATTGATAAGTTAACATGAGGTTGTTACCAAACATTTCTTTGGCTAACGTTCAGACGTTTTCGCGTTCTTCTATGTTTTTGTCAGTTAGATATTTTTAATAATATCTTGCATTATATGGGGACGGATAGCAATGTGGTAGCGATGTCGGTTATCACGAGCATGGTGCTAGTTCGATTCGGCTCCGGGGCAACCAAGTCTCTCATACCTCCGGGGTCGTGAAATTGGTGCCCGACTTGTCCGGGAAAAATTTCTGCAATCCAAATGGGAACGCCCTAGCCCGGTTATCTCAGGACACCAAGGAGAATCGACTCGACCAGCATTCTACGATATTGAAGACAAAATGGAGATCCTCATGCAGCACCCGAAGCCACACGAAAACTTGGAACACCACCGTGGATGATGGATGCGAGGAAACGAATCAGATGTGAGAATTGCTGAGAGCCGCACAGCAGAAAAAGAAAATAAATTCTTGCATTAATGACCTGACACGAGGTTAGTATAAAAATGTCTACTCAGCTAACGTTTCCACGCCCTGTTCTTCTTCAATGCTGGATTGATCCGAGTAGATGATCCGCGGGTGGTCGACCTCGCGATGTTATTAGATATGTTTACTTCATTTATACGAACGAACATCAATTTGCAGAGGTGAACATCAATTCGTAGGGCTTCGTGATATCACCAATACGCATAAATGGTAAAAGCATAACACGTTTGGGACTGATAAATTCATTAGGAATGCACAATACATCCGCCTCTCTTCACGTTTTCGTGGAATTGGATGCACATTTACGCTATACGTGGTCTACTGATCTATCAAATTAGTATGTTTATCCTTGCTGACTAGCATGGCAACAATTTGTCGACTTCATATGGATGGAGTGATTGGTTAGCCCAGAGCGATGAACCACACCAAGAACCATGCTTGTACCACATTCTCTGGATACTGTCCTACAATAACCCTTGGAATTGGTTTATCGTTCCAGAATGATATAAGTGTTTCGATTAAGGCATATTGTTGTCTTAATAGACTAAGACTTAAAAATTTCCCAAAAACCATATTTGTGTAGATAGACTGTTAATTGTTATGTAACACATGTACATGTTTACCGTAAACATTTTTCTTGATCCGAGCACTGCTACTCTCAAACACTTTTCCGCCGTCGTTGACTAGTTAATTTAAAAAGAACGAATTCCGTATAACCTATAAAGGTGTTCGGCGGTCAACCTATAAAAAGATCACTCCTTCCACAATATGACTAAACAAATGACTTCTATGAAGGTTACGTTGTTCCGCAGAAATTGGCGGTGACGCCTAATTTCATCTCGCTAAGGACTTGTTAGTTTCTCGACAAATGACAGTTATTTTCTGATAACTGTAGGAGTTTGAGGTTCAGAACATTGTAGTATTATAGAAAAGACTTGTAGCTGTAATAGTATGCATATTGTGTACCGTACCATTTACCACATGCTACAATGGTCGACCACAGCTGTCAGAACTTGAAATTATTTTACAACCGATGTTGTGTTTATCCCTGTATTTTACTTCTGTATTTTTCCATTCTTGCCCATTCCAAAAGACAATTACTATATGACTCATCATAAAGACTGAAACCAAAATAACATTCAATTCAATTGTATCACCTCCGCCAGCTGTCGTCCCGCTGATCGTCGATCGACTCGAGCCTGCTCCAGTAAACCTTCCATTTCTCCCTGCTGCATGCAAGAGTAGCTCAAAAGGTTCTGGGAATGAGACATACAAACAAATCCGTTCCTGGTGGACATCGTTTTTGCGAGATTTAGTCGAAGACCAATCCGCCTTCTTCAAAGTCGGCAGGCATTCGTTCCGTCTGACTAATCGGTATTATAGGAACAATGTCATCATCAAAACGAAGATGGTTTAATAATCAAGCATTGATTTTCTCTCCCATGTTGTCCCATTTCAGTGTTCGCGTGACGTTAAGAAGTGTGGCAATGAAGAATTTTTCCATGGTATCGTATTGCTGAACCACTCTATCGTATTGCTGGGCGATGTTTGCCGATATCGTGGAGGTCATCCTTCCTGAACAATAACACAGCCTCGTTGGTCTTCCGTTGAATAGGAACCCTGAATTCTGACAAACAGTGCGTAAAGAGCCGAGTCAGTGTACTGATGAGAATTGGCGAAAGGTTCTTCAGATGTTCAGGTTTTACCCTGTCCGAACCTCGTGTCGTTCAATTCGAAACATCATATCGGATTTTACATGGGAGAATCCGTTGGATAGCATATCAGAGCTCCTTTATTTCGTAAGAGGATAAGATTTGAGTGATAAACGTGGATGGTTTTCTACAATGCCTTTCTGGAAGCTGTAACTGTTCCGTACTAGTATCAGAGTGCAACCATCTTAGTTTTGTAAGTGGCGAAGTTTCCGTGGGTTTTGCAAATGCTTTTCCCTGCCTCTGCAGTTTTGACTGTAACTGTTGCTCTTCTCACTTTAACATCTTCTTCAAATGCTTGTCTACATTGTTTTGCAAGTTCGGACGTGAGTTCACGGTAGCCTTACAGCTCGTGCGATTCCACACTGGCGCAGCACGTCGAATGTTTCTGGAGGCAGACGTATTTTAGTGACTTTCGAATTCTCAGTTTTTGTAACGATAAGAAATTGAATGAGCCTATCGTATTCCTCGTCGATATTATTAGGAACAGCACCTTCACAACAGCAGACTAATGAACTGGATAAATTTCAGGTGATAGTGGATTTGGGACTTCATTTTCTAAGTTTAGCGGGTTTTCCTCTTTTCGCGAGAAATGAAATCTAGCACGAAGAAGGCGATGGTCTAATCCCTGTGTGGAACTCTGGGACAACAGTGATAACGGTAAAGCAAAACCTTCGATTTACTATGATGAGGTCTATTTCGTTATGGTACTCTGGAATACTCCACGTCCGGCGTTGAGACTGGGGCTTCTGGAACTGCGAGTTCGAACAGCCGCTCATCCTGATCGTTCCGGATAGTTAAAGCCGGTAGTGGTCCAAACCTCTCCACCTGTATAAGTCCAACTCAGGTTGTTAGTTGTTCGAATGAATCGATGTTCATAGCCAAACTTGTGCTCAAAAGAAGGATAACGCCACCGAATCCTCCACTGTCTCATGGTACGAGGAACAGCTCTTCTCTGGTCCGTCAAGGCGCCCTCGAATGGATGGCATTTTCTCGCCTCAACCAGTCCGATGACGTCGTGCCTTGTCGTTCTTGCCTGCATGACCAACTATCCAGGACTCAGATACAAGTGTACGTGCATCGTAGTTATATATCGTCACTTTAGTTCTTTGCGATTTACGCAATCTAGAATGGCTGTAATTTTAGCAGCCTCTTTGTACTCATCCTACCCAACGATCCTGCATCGAGGGCCCTTTCGGGGTCAGGGTAATGAAGCCAATTTAACTTAAGTGCAGTTTCGCTGTATTGACTCGTAGAATACAATCCGCATAAACGATGACACACCCACGAAAGCATGCATGAAGATGTCCACGCACACATAAGGTATGCGCCAACTCCGCGCAGCAGAAACAGGGAACCCTTCCTATATATCCATCTGCGTCTCAGGGAAACATAAGGTTGCTTTAGGTCTGCTATTAACCCACTATCCACCAACTGGGGACGCGCCACGTTGCCTAGTAACTCACCGGCGGGCTGTCCCTTTATGAGGGAAATACGTGATCCATTCAACATTCAATCAGCAGTCGGATTACTAGTCAGTGACCTCCTCCGGAAAAATTTCTGCACATTTACAAGTGCAGATTAGGCCTTTTTTCCGGTTTGCCCAATAATATTTTAGATAAGCTCTCAACAGTTACAAAAAATGCCATAGGAAGCCCGATGCGGCAAAATAAATTTCCGAAGAGGAAATGCATCCTGTAGGATGTAGGTCGTCGCCAATGCATTGAAAAATAGTTTCCTCAACTGTGCCATTACGTCCAAATCTGAACTGAAAATTTTACTAATAAGCGTGAGGTTTAGGTGCGTTTACATTCGATTGAGAAGTTTACTGCTTGTAAAGACGCCTAGAAAACTCACACATTCAGTTATTTTTTTGATATTTTAATGATTTAACAGTTTCTCGGTCAGAATATTCCATTCTAATCAATGTACCGATGTTCATTCCCAAATTAAAATTGCGAGACTAAATCGTCGGAAGTCGTTAAAGCAACAACTTTAGAAACAATGAGTTTGACCCACCAAGGGACAAAGGACTTTTGAAACACTAAGATCGGGATAACAGATCACCACTAAACACTACCTTGAGCTATATTTAACAAGCAGTCCAATACTTGCATTGCGGAATCAATGACTTTGCATAGTAGTACCGCTTCCATATATAGCCAGCGATTTAAAGGACTCATTATTCTTTTGCAGTCAGTTTTATTGACTTCCTTATTTATTTACAGTATGACCTAATTCAAACATTACATCGATCTCAGTACTTCAATCATTCGGTTTGCTGTACTGGTCCGCCAAACATAAGCTTCAGATTAGTGTGTAGGTTCGGCGGCCACTTTAGAACATTATCTTCCTCATGTATGATGTTGAATTATAGTTGCGTTGATTCTCCCTCTATACCCTTATAGGAAACTTATAGTAAAACTAAATGTGAACATAAGAAACAAAGTTTGAAGCATTCAATTGTTGATCGCTGGATCAATCCTTTGGAGAAGCACCACGCACTCAACAGCACTAGAAGCATCATAAAGGCTATAACGTCCCGAGATTGCTATCCACAATCCTGGGGTAACTTTAATAGAGTGCTCCTAAGTCATAACGACAATGCAGTCTCCAACATTTGTGAACAGCAAGGAGCTTTTCCCAGACTAGCACAGTACCAAACCGTCCATCCAAAACCTATGTTGTGCCTGTTTGGCACGGTGCGGGAATTAAGCAAAGAATATTCATGTTTTTCGTGGCACTTCTAACAACTACACTTTTGCACCCTCGACGTTTTATAACAAACTGCAAATAAGAAGCAGTAATCTATGCTTTTGCTAACAAAAGTGTTCACATGAAGGAATTGTCACTGGAAGCATCTGAGAGAGGTACACCATTTCGCTAATGCTCTCTCCTCTTCCACTCGAAAATTAAACCGTATGCATCTTATAATGGGGGCATAAAGTACTGAAGCCCTACAACTAGTGAAAGGACGACTGAGTGACCCACTAAGAAAAGCAGTGCAGACGATAAGATGACACTACTGGCACTAATAGCTCAAGTAACTCTGTGAACGACGTGAATATACGTTACAGATAGGATAATCGCTGGATCCACTACAAAATTAGATCATTAATCGTTGACTAACTGACTCAATGAATGTGTAGTGTTCGTTCAAATGCTTCACAAGGCAAAATTCACACGATGTGGGAAAAAACTTCGACTGAAAATATGGCATGTTTCAAAAATCAGTAGAGTTTCATGGAAAAAAAATCAGCCCTAAAATTCAACTATACGAATACCGATGTTTCCTTTTAACAAACAAAAAAAACTTTGAAAATGTAGGCAACACATCTACTTAGTTTTCATTAATACTAGTACCAGCCTCATGAATGAATAGAAATTCTAAGTGCCGGTTTAAGACGATCCTATTACTATTACGTTATCCTTGAACGTGTATGCAGGTACGTGCAGATTGAGTGGAGCGGGACCCTGAAAATGATGTCTTAGGAAACACGACTATACAGATAACTAACCGACTAGAAGGAGTCGTTAAATAAAAACCTTTCTGATACGACCGGAAGCGTCGTAGTGTGAACCGTGACAGGGGCAAAAGTATCCTCCAAAATCACCAGCGTTCGCTAGGAATGAATATATTCAGAATATGTTCCAAATCAGGAAAGAATTGAGGAAATCTTAAAAAAAAGTACCGATGGGCACACAGCCAAGATGAGTACAGACACCAATGACGATGGACCACTCGGGCTTTTTCACACGTTCGTCATCATGTTCAGGATGACGTAACTCTGATAAGTTAACAGCTTTCTCCCTGGAACCAACTCAGAATATTCTCAGGAGAAAAATGAATGCTGAAAAAGCTCTCGGCACTGACCAATCCCTGAGAGATGCACTATTCATTCGACTTCGTCAAACATGTTCGAGGCGACTGAATGCATATGTGGTCTTTATAATGACTCGCGGTGGTTTAGCGATGTAATGAGCCAGGGCTGCTATCCTCCCAGAAAAGTCTGGTACCAATTTGCCAACCCCGAGGGGATGGAAAGCTTGGTTGGTCAGAGGTTCGGGAACCGAACCCATGTGTATTGTAGAGCGCCATCGAACACTGCGCTACACGCACGAGGAAAAATATATAATGGAATTAAAGAGCAATACGACAAAAGTCTCCTTAAAACAGCGCACCTCGCAACCTCCTTCTTTGTTCGGTGTTTAACGAAGACAGGTTTTCCACGCCATTCGTAGGTTTTCGTTGACCCTTCAGGAATATCGTTCATGTTCACCTCAATGGAGGCCAAAGCACGTTGATCAGCAGCCATAGCCTAAAGCACATCCTTTGCTTTTAAAACACATTGAAAACTAGTAACATTGACGCAAATGTTAGGAAGGCTATAATAAGTCGGAAGCAGTTTATATTACCTTGAAAATGACAAGCGTTTGAACGACTTCCTTTCCAGCCCATAGCGACATCATACCTCCAGCTATAACCAGTTATAACTACTTTTGAAAATTTGTATTCCAACAGTTGAATGTGTTTTTTGAACAGATCTATTAAGAATGATTGGTAAAGATACACACCTCCGTAGTACACAGCGTGAGCGAGCGAACGGCGTTGGTCTTCCGTTTCACGAGCAGCTTTCTCTGTATCTAGAGTTATTTCTCTACGATAGCTTGACATGTCCGGAAATTGAACATCAGTGTGAGCAAGACGTCGAGATGATACTGAACATGAAATGTACAGTGACAGTGCTTCTCAAACAATTCAAACGCTGTCAATACTTTTGAGAGGGACTACATTTAAAGAGAGCAGAAGGTGAAAGGTCTGGAAAGAAGTGAACATTCAATCGGAAAACCCCCAATGCAGTGCGTATTCATAGACACTCACCGTTTATTCCCTTGAAGGCAAAATTAGAAGAAAATAGCCCTTTGTGATTACTGCAGAGAGCTGCTCTTGCTTGCATGGAGTCCGCATTCTTGAACTCAGTTACAACGTCCTTGATTGGATGGACCTTAATTGGTTGAGTCAAATTAGAAAATCACGATAGAAATAGATTACCCTGTATCCCATGGCCTCACCCTTAGTAGTTTTCCTTAAAAAGTGATAGGAGCGCCAAAGAACTATAAATAGGAAAAATATTACCGTTAAGAGCCCTAACCATAAGCAGTCACCAAATAGGGCAAGTAACGGAACGCATGAAAACAACGGAAGAAATTAAGTGAATAACGTAATGGTCTCCAAGCCCAAATAAAATATGCAGTGCAAAAAATAAGAACAACTAGCTCTTGAGAATTCTTATCACAGAAAAGTGATAAAAGGATAAAGCTCTCGGCGTTGATCAATCACTGAGGGATGCGTCAGGCATTCGACTTCACTGAGGATCGTTGGAGGTTACTGAATGCATATTTGACCTCTATAATGACTCACGGTGGCCTAACGATGTATCCAACCAGTGCTGGTAACCTCGAAGACGAGTTTGGTACCAATTTGCAGACCTCGAAAGGATGGAAGGCTTGGTGGGCCACGGGCGCGGGGATCGATCTCCTGTGTGTGTTGCACGGCGCTTCCGACAACTACGCCACTTCATCACAGAGAGATTCAAAATAGTTGTCTGCTTGTAGATTTAAAAACGGTAATATGTTTTAAAAAAGAAACACCCCTAAATACTACAAAAATACGAATGATGGAAAAAAGAGGAAGTAGAATTTAAGGAAAGATGCATAAAAGATCACCTCAGATGCTGGTGCAGAGATTTTAAAGCTAATGTGTTGTTGCGACCCACAAATCTGAAAAATACACTATTCTAAAAAGCAACATAAGGCTAAACCTCCCAATGGTTTGCCGCGTCATCATGGCTGGGAGGCGTTTCTGGGTGTCGGGCTGCGATATAAAGCGGAGGGATTCGTCTCCCATCAGGGTCTCCTAATATGAGAAAGAGCCCGGCGTTTCCATCACGAAGCCCAGCTAAGAATAAACCAATACTAGGATCTACGACTGTCCTGGTACCAAACTAATCGCATCGTAACAAATCTCCCGCTGATCCACAAGCGTGGCAATCGCCTGTAGTGGTGAAGATCTGTAGCAGACTTCGGCCAGGCTGTACTCGGGATCCCAGGGAACCACAATGGCTTAACCAGCAAATCTCCGAAGAATGAAGATTAAGCTGGGGCTCACACAACCAGTTAAGACGGGCCATTCAAGTGTCAAGTATCAAGTAATATATAAGGCTACATAACAATTTCCTGAAGATATGCTCATACCACTTTCGTTGCCACTTTTCCCGAACGAGCAATTGTTGCCATTTATTCAAGGGCTTGGGATTTCAAGATGGACCCTAAAAACAGCGACTGTAGTTCGAAAACGGGAAGGAAATCTCTGCAAGAGAAAATTCGAAGAAAGAAACAGGCGGAAAAGAGAAGAGAAAAAAGAAAAAGAGAAGAGAAAAAAGAAGAAGAGAGAGAGACATGAATGAAAAGAGAATCAAAAGAAAGAATCCTTGGATGATCTGATGATGAATGCACCGTCATAAACGACCATGCTTTTCACTAATATCGATCGGGTTTACGAAAAATACTTACAAGTAACGATCCCCGATTACTGTGGAGTACCGGAATAGTTAAGTGGTAAGGAAGCATTTAAGAAAGTAGGGTATTTACTGCTGAAAACATAAATCCTGCTGATTTCATACCGAGGCGTAGTGAAATGAATGTGACGGGCGGTTGCGGTGCTACGTTGCCGGATCAGGGACAGGATAACTCGTCCGTGATCGTCCGTGGACGACTTGCCTTGGGTTAACATACGGCGTGGGATGAAGCATATGTTCGCATCGTGGGGAGCATCACACAGCATGAACGCCGATCACTACAGCTGTACAACGGGATCAGTCCTGGCAGTGCCGTCAGAGAACTGGGACCGCTCTGCTTACTACTTTTCCATTACTTGTGATTCGCGGAGCTGTTTGGGCCAACGGCGTCCTGTCTTACTGAGCAATGGATCGATGCTACTAAAGAAGAAATCATGGTTAGCCGTTTATTCGATTATTTTTTGAGTTGGCCTTCTTATTCTTCAAAAATCCGTTCCCTGGTGTCTCAAGAAATCCCAGTGCATAGGCGTTTCCAGGTCATCATCTCTAATAGTCGTATGTCCTTGTTTAACGGAGCAAGCTTAGCCTACATATTAGGCTTAGGTAAGAGCCGTGGTTTCTTCTGCTACATTTTTGACCTACGTCAGTGTTTTGGGTGATCCTTCTCTCATGGCCGTGACGTTTCCAAGTGTTGAAGTCCACTTATACGTGGTGATTTGACACCAACTAGAACGTAACACCCATTGGAGACTTTGAACCACTGTGAGGTTGGCTACTTTTCCCTTATTTTATACGACCCGTCTTCATGTCTACCGTGCGGATCTCAGCAGTTCTCATATTCGACTCGTTACCTCGCATCCATCATCCAATTTTTACGCAAGGCTTCGACTGCTGGTTGAGGATTTCCATTTCATCTTAAACGCGGTAGAATACTGGTCGACTTGATTCTCCCTGGAGTCCTGGGATAAGTGGGAACCTGGCTAACGCGTTCCCAATTGGATTACAAAGAATTTTTTCCCGGACGATGCCGGTACCATTCTCCCGACCTAGGAGAGATTGAGGGCTTGGTGGGCCTGGGACAGTATCGAACTAGTACCGTTGTTGTGTTAATCGGCATCGCCACCATACCATCATTCAATCCTGCCCTGAGGTTATGTATGTTGTCTGAAAATCTCGTTCTAGAATTCTCCAACTGTTGGTCGTTTCTTAGGGCGGTTTACTTGTTGAAACGAATCTGAACAGTTTTTTGAATATGGTTTGAGCTGTTCGCTTTCCTTAAAAAAGGTGCAGTGTCACACATGTGGTTTATTGGAAGGTTTTTTTTGAATCGGAACTTCTTTTGTATGGGATATCTCTGTTAGTTTAAGTACAACAACTTTTATGCTCTAAAAAGCCCATCGTTATCTTTTTTCATATTTGGGTCTTAAACAATAGTGTCATTGTTGTCGTAGCTTTTTCAAGCCCTCCAACTAAGCTTTTTTCTAGGAGCTACACTTAGCACACTAAATCTTTCGACCTTCTTCGTTACTTCTACTATAGAAGGGGCGCGTGTAGCGCAGTGATTGGAAGTCGCCCTGCAATAAACACGGGGTCGATCCTCGCGGCCCAGGCTCGCCAAGCCTTCCATCCCTCTGAGGTCGGCAAATTGATACCAGACTTCTCTGGGAAGATAGCAGTACTGGTTCGATACATTGGTAGGCCACCGCGAGTCATTGTAAAGCAATACATGCATTCAATCACTTCCTACGATGCGTAGTGAAGTCGAATGCATGGCGCATCCCTCAGGGATTGATCAACGTCGAGAGCTTTGTCCTTTTACGAAATACGGTGAAAATGAAGTGAAAACGAGACATCGATGGGCCGATCAGGGAAGAGTTGATGGCGGACAATATGAGCAGCAGAGTAGTATCAAGGGCTTAGTGTTCCTTCCTATAACGTAAAGGTTTCAAGGTTTAAAGGTACCAAAGGCTGGTTTTGTACCTGGACTGAGTTAATTTTTAAACTCGGTTATATGTATGGTTAACTGAAAGTTCGACTCATGGTTTGCCGATTCGAAATGCAAGTGTGAGAGAACGATACTGTATGAAATGTTTGTTAGGAGCTTTGAGCAGTTGTTAGCACTTTGATCTAATCTTCATGAGATGCTAGTTTTGAAAGCGAGTGACAACTGACTTTTTTGAGGTTGCCATTGCTTTTAAAAGGGTTAAAATTCTAGAGTTTAGTACAATAATGCTCGATCTACCAGATTGTTTAATAACTGTATCCACTTGACAGAGATTCCTCTTACTCATTTGCCAATGCCTATTCTCGTTCTAGCATTGTTTTTTCAAATCTTTGTGCAACTTCGGTGTTTTTTAGATGGGAGGAAAGCGTGGGCGTCCCGTAAATGACCAACAGGATCGGGTTCGTACACATCTCTTCTTCTCTAAGCAAACGGTGCGACAGCATCAAAAACGGAAGCGCAGGGCACATAGTGAGTAATATACTATGTTTTTATATTCTAATGCTCTTAAGATTTTATTTTCCGAACTATAGAGAGGGCTATGGAGACCTCTTTCTCGTTTTAGTGAACAGTATGATACTGCGTCCAGCACTTTAGCACTTATTGTGTGTTGTACTGTATGCTAACATTACCATTACATATGAAACCACTTGGCTTAAGCTATGGTTGCTCTTTCTTAGCAAAGCATTTCTGTAAAAGGATAAAGCTCTCGGCGTTGATCAATCCAAGAGGGGTGGGCCATGTATGCGACTTCATTAACCATCGTTGAAGGTGATTTAATGCATATCTGGCCTTCTCAATGGCTCGCAGTGGCCTATCAATGTATCTATCCAGTACAGCAGTCCTTCCAGACAAGTCTGGAACCAATTTGTCGACTCCGGAGAGATGGAAGGCTTGGTGATCGTTTGGCGCGGGGATCAACCACGTGTATGTTGCATGGAGCCTTCGACCACTGCTCTACACGCAACTAATTTCTGTAGTGTGCAATTTTTCTGTATTGTAGTGTCTTTGTCTCTATAAATTGAATGTCTAGACTGTTTCTGGGAGGTTTGTATGGTCTAGGGTTTCAATTTGTCTCCCATTTCTTTCCATTTATTTTAAAGCCTCATCATTCTGTCGACGAAGACGTCCTGTGCAATCAATCTTATGTCACCGAACCTGGGAGATACTGCACTTCGTTATCCCGTTCAGTTAACACCTAAAATGAAAACGTGGTTTATCGCCAACCGCTGGTAATCCTTAGATAGCTAGGATCTCTTAAGAATTGAAATGTATTTGGTTATTGAGATTTTATACTACGTTTTGGAATTAAGATTTTCAAAAGATTGGAAACCAAACTTAAGTTTTAAAACTCCAAACAAAAACTGAGAAGGGATAAGCATAGAAAAGCCGTTGGAGGAGGTCATCTTATTTTTATGGGTAAGTTACTGCTTGTTAAATTGTATTGGTTTTCGAAATATGAGTCTTGACCAAAAAAAGTGTATAAAATGCGTCTACTGGATTCCGGAAGATCAGAATTTTACCGTGCTTAAAAAGAGAGTTTTACTCTGTAACCAGGTATTCATAGGTTCTAATGTTTCATGCCAGACAGATCTGGTGCCAATCTGCCGTGCCCAGAGAGATGGAAGGCTTAGTGAGCCTGTGATGTGGGTAATGAATTTAGTGTGAATATGACAATGAATTGCTTTGAGCTGGGATATGTTGGCTCATGGTTCAAAGTGGATGTTATTTTTTGCACTATGTGAGTGGAGATCAACTCACATTCGATCTTAAGTGTGGTGCTTCTGCCGTTATTCTCTTTATAACAATTCTACAGCCTATGATGATGCTAGCCAAAAATCATATGGTATTAGTATAACACTCGATCTTTCTCTTATCTGTTAGAGACTCCTACTAAATTTATAAATTTAGAGTGAAAAAGGCAATAATTGTAGAAAGTACTAATAAGAAGCGGTTGACTATCTTCTTCACTGGATAACACTGGCGATCGAATATAATTATTAATCTGTAGATAGAAAGCTAGTTGAGGCAAAGGCAAAGCGAAGGACCAGCATGGTGTGGTGGTGGAAACGTTAGCTCCAGAAAGGGCAATAGCAGGATCGATCTCTAGGGCAGACACTTGCTCTCCGGAGTGCAAATATCTCAGCATCATTATCGTTATATTTCACATAATACCCTGCCGTGAAGAATTCTAATAGACAGTAAGTAAAAAAGTTGATACTGGGAATATTATTGAAGAAGTTTTTAGTTTTCCAGTGGCGAAGATTTGTAAATCAGATGGATGGAAAACTTCAAGATGTGTGTGTGGTTCAGTTTACATAAGTTGAGCGCATAGTTTACAAAGTTTAAATAGTCTGTTAACTCCTAAGACTTAACGTTCTGTTCGTGACTGTTTAGTGGTGGGAAAATTGTATGTGTTAAAAAATGCAAAATTTAGCTCAAGTGTATTTTCACAAACCTTTATATCTCAATTTCAGACAGACTCCATCAAGTTACGCATAAGAAAGATGAGATAATCCAAACCGGTGAATTGGATCCATTAGAATGGACTGGTTAGTTTCGAGGGATCCTGGTAAAACATGTTTTCTGAAGGAACGTTTTTTTTTCAGGAAATCAACGAGTGCTTCATTTTGGCCCCATGGCCCAGAGAGATCCATATTTTTATTATTATCCAAAAGGATGGGATGTTCTTTATCCGGCCTACTTTGGATTTTTTCCGTACCGTACGAAGTGAGGACGTTAATTCATGTCTAAGTTCTCATTTAGCTTTTTTGGTTTGCCTAAGTCTCATTATTCTTTTGTAGGAAATTTCGCGGCTCATCCTCAATCGTTTGTATTTGTGCCTTCGGTGTTTTTATGATTCTCGGAGGAAGTTTGATGGCAAGATTTCATATTTTCGTTATGTTTTTGACATATTTAGTTGATGGGACTATTTTCTAGGTTTGTATGGGTTTCTTCTTAATGCACGATTCACCATTTTGGACATGGACAACTGATCGACGGCATCGTCCGCCGCCTATTCAGATAGCAGGACCACTACTCTTCGGTAGTGGGACTGTGCTAGTTTTAGGAGTCATTTTTTATTCACTACTTACCTCCAATGTTAGTGTGGATTGCTAATAATCTCTTATGCATTTCGTTCACACTAGAGTTCATTAGGATCTAAAAATTTGCTTATTTACTTTCATTTACTAGTGGACAACTGTTTTCTTTGTTCTATTGTTATTGCAACTTTTTTAGTTCTTCAAAATGTATTTGCATCATACTAAACGACATGATGAACCTGCAAGGATAACAACAATAACAACAACGCAGGTATAAGATACCTAAACATCTTTTATTCGTTTTGTTTTCTTTATTTTGTCCCACCTCCTAACGGTTTACCGCCTCATCGTGGCTGGCAGGTGTTCCTGGGTGCTGGTCTGCGATGTACAGCGGGGGATTCATCACCCAGTAGGCCTTCCAAAGCTGTGAAGGAGTCCGGCATTTCCATAAGAAACCCCAGCTGATTAGGTGTGAGCAACATAAGGCGAAGCCCAATTTGTTGTCGGTTGCGCTCTGCTTTGAAGTCAAAGCGCCTGGTCTGACACCGATACTGTGGGAATCTTCTTATTTGTCAACAGAATATCTTTGTACTCTTCTCACCAGCGACACTAAGTAGTGAATGTGATTTTGCAAAGGAAAAAAACGTTCGAAAGGCAGTTTTTCCGTACTGTCGACTGTGGGAAGTAGTTTTTTTGGACCTATTTCTAGCACAATCGAGATCAACTGTTTATCCAGAATTTGGATTTTGGTGTCAACAATGCCATTGACTCGAGTAAACTATATAATTTTTTCAGTACCTTCCCGCTGTTTTTGAGAAGGATCCCTATCATCCACTTCCACCACCTGCCTATCCTGTTTTAGAGAATAAGTACGCTCATTCGTCAATTGTTCGACCACATGATGAAATGAAGTTGTATCCGCCAGTGTAAGTTTGAGTTTCTTCTTACTAAAATCCTTCCACTTACTTACTTTTCTTATAGAATTCCGGGTTGTTCAACTTTATCATTGCATCGAAAATCACCAAGTAGTATTTTTGTTGCCAGTCCGTACAACACCTTACGGGCTACAAGTGTCGGAAGGTATGATTTTATTTATACAGTGATTCTGAGTTTGTGCTAGTTCATGTAAGCACCAGTTCCGAATCACGAAACGTTGGCTTTCGGAAACTCATCTTGGTCGGGAATATACTGGAGAGTACTTGTAGGCATCCATTGTTCCGATTTCCTAGTTTAACCGTTTCTTAAATTTTACTGTGACTTTGCTGTATCTTTCTTTTCTGGGCGGTTCCTATATAAGTCCTCTAAAACGTGTAGTCTGTCGCTTTCAGTTTTTAGACTATTCATAGTGTGATTCTGTTTTAAATACTGCGCTGTTTATATTCTAGGCAGGAACCCCAAATCTGAAGTCTGAGATCTGTAAGTTATAGTTAAGCAGTTTAGTGTTTGGGTGCTATGGTAACAAGATACACTACAGCGCTTCCTTTTTCCTCTTCTTCGTAAGTGCTTTTATTGTCCTATAGTTTTTACACTCTTTCGGCCAAAGTATGCGAAATTTATTAAGAAAGTTACTGCCGAGAAATATGGGTAGCTGAACATAGAGCAATACGGGACTGTCGTTTTAAAGACGCAATTAGAAGCATAAGAATCGTTTTTAAAGCTATATGGTGTTGGTCTTTTGGAAAAGGCTATTGTAACGTTTTTCAGAGCAACTAGGGCATTTGTTACTTACTTGGATACTTGGTTGGCTCGTCTTTGCTGGTTGTGCGGACTCTAGCATAATTTCCACCTTTTCGGAGTTTTGCTTGTTTGGCTACTTTGGTTCCCTGGAGTCCCAAAGTTAGCCTTGCCAAAACCTGCCCTAGTTGTCACCACCACAAGCAGTCGCCGCCCTAGGGGATCAGCGGGTATTTTGCCACCATGCGATTAATTTGATACCAGGACGGTAGTGGATACTGGTATTGGTTAACTCTAAGCTAGGCTTCCTGATGGAAACTCCGGACTGAGCTTGGGAGACCATGGTGGTATGATGAATCCCCGCCGTACATCACAGCCCGACACTCAGGAACAGCACTCAGCCACGATGAGGCTATAAACCGTTAGGAGGAGGGCATTTATTACACTGTTATAATTCGGGGTCGTCTAAAATTTTTCGATTTGTGAGAATGAGTTTTCCTTGTTTCAGTACTTCATTGTTTTGTTATTCTTTAATGTCCACTGGGCTGTATTTTTTGATTGAATCTTCTTCTTCTATTTTCCTTTAATTTAGATCTTTTAGGTACCATTCTGGCATGGAACGGCGAATTTCTGTTGTAGATCAAAGAACAGCAGGTTCAACAGTAAGTAGGAAGACGTCGGTGGAAAGCGGAGTCTATAAACGATCGAAAAGTGCCGGTCCATTGTATAGAACATCATCAGCACACAGCTCGACAAGGGCACGTTATAGAGAGAATAGCCAGATTTAACTATCAGGCTTTCTGATTCTATGTTTGCCTTTGCTGGGAACACTCGTTGTAATATTTAATCGGAATAAGCCAGTCGTTTGAGCTCATTGGATATCTTTTTCTTTCAATTACGATGGGGCGGTGAGCTAACATGCTAGTTCATCATCTTTCTCAGAATTGTTCGTTTGATAGTTGCTCAGAAGAAGATGATTTCCTAAATAAGTGCCAATAAAAATTTTATAGGATTACGTGTTACGCTTTTTGAGGTCCTATTGCCGTAAACTATATCTGCGTCGGTAGAGGGATTTCTCCAAGTTGTTCAGAAATGTTGCTAAAATCTTGTTTGGATAGAATCCTACTGATATATTTTCACATTTTCTGCTTACATTTAACACCCCTGTGTTATCTTTCTCCAGGGAGAATTCGGTACTGCTCTCCAATATGTGCTTAAATTGTTGAGTTTACACGAGGTTAATAAAGAGATTCATTTCGGCCAACGTTTCGACGTCTTCCTCTTCATCAGAGCCAATGATGGGAGTCTATGATGGGTCCACAGTTGTTCGTCTTCTCGAAGACGAAAAGTTGTTCTTCGTCTCCTCTCGTCTTTATCCTATATTCGTCTTCGAGAAGAAGAGGAGGGAAGAAGAACGACTTTTCGAGAAGAAGAACTATGGACCACAGACTTAGGCCATCAGCTCTGATGAAGTCGAAGACGTCGAAATACTTGCTGAGGTAGATCTCTTTATCAACCTCGTGTAAGCTCAAGAATTTGAACACATATTGATTATTGGTTGGGGTTCAATGACGGTTAGTTTGAAAATTGTTCTATAATGCTTGAACATTTCTTACTTTTCACAAGATTAACATTAACATTTGCTCTCAGGATGAGATTTTGTTCCTTTTAGCTAAGGATCGCTAAGTACCTGCTAGAACAAATCACTCTTAGTGGTTTGCTTTAATTTGTACTTGATACTTGAACGGCCCGTCCTCATTGGTTGTACGGGTCCTAGCATAATCACCATTTTTCGGACATTTGCTAGTTAAGCCATTGTGGTTCCTTGGGATCCCGAGGTCAGCTTGTCCAAAGTCTCCTCCAGGTCTTCACCACCACAGACAATCGCAGCCGTTGTGGATCAGAGGAGGATTTGCCACCATTCGACTTTAATACCAGGACGGTGGTGGATCCTGGTATTTGTTTACTCTTAGCTAGGCTACTTGATGGAAATGGCGGATTTCTTCTCAGCTTGGAAGACCCTACAGTGGAGACGAATCCTCCCGCTTTACATCGCACTTCGACACCCAAGAACACCTCGTAGCCACGATAAAGCGGTAAACTGTTGGGAGGTTAATTTATGCTAGGCTTAAACGCAATGTATCTATCGTTTTCCCATGGTTGATAGTGTTGAACTACTTATTTGAACCAGTTTCGAACTGTGTAAGCCTTTTTGATCTATCATGTGACTATGTCCTGGCTATGTGTCGATATACTTGTCATTCCTCCATAAAACTAGGTTGTTTTTAGATTTAAAATGGTGCTGAAATACTTGAAAAACTCCGAACTGGAGATCGAATTCGCTATTTCCTTCTCAGGGGCTAGCGCGTTCACCACCACGCCGTGCGGGTTCTTCGTTTCGCCTGTCTCAGCTGTGTTGTTTTGCTAATCCCTACTATATATTGAGCAATAGAATCTTGTTAACATTTTTGAAGTTGTACAATATGTTGTAAAAGTATTGATAGAAGAAGAAGAATAAAAAGTGATAAAATATAGGAGGCTTTGCACTAATTTCTTTGCTTCTGGGTTTGCAGCTAATCGCCTTGAGTTCATCTGTAGTAGCTTTGCTATAACAAAGCTTTCTGTGTGCTGTCAGAAGCTGTTTCGACAGAGACAATAATGTGTCGTTCGCTTTATCCAGACTTTTTCATTCGCCGTTTATGTTACAGTCAGTTTCTCCTTGAACTGCTCTTGGTTTCCTTGAATGTAGTGTTTGTTTGTTGTAGGTGTTTCGTTAGCCCTTTTAAAGAACACTTGGGCCTTTGTTTTATTGCCAAAATTGGGTGTCCTGTGTTTTTGCTTGCTTCCCTTTTGCCTTTTTTAGTTCAACTAGTTAAACATCGACGATGTATGCCTACGAGTAGCGCCTCCTAAACCATCAGAAATGGTCGTAATGTGGTACATGTTGATGTTTGGCTTAACTCTTATGAACTAACCCAATTAGCTGTTTCTTGCTCTTAGTGTTCTCATTGGACACAATGGTGTCTTTATCTGCATACCCTTTTCAACTTCTGCAGTTCAGTTGCTCGTGGTGGTAGTGGTTGTGTTATACCTGTTGTTGGTTATGTATCAGTTCGTCTATGGGTAGCTCAATGCGATGCTTACGACGTTTTCGAAAGAAGAAGTTCGGTTCGTTTACATTTTACCGCTTCTGTTTTGCGAACTATGTTTTCTTTTTTTTTTTCTTACCCTGATGGCTTTCATTGTTTGCTGGTTTTTGGGTGTCTTTGTATTAAGATTCTGTAAAGTTGCAATGGTCGGATTTAGATGAAAATGACATATGGTATGCCAGCTGTTTTTGTTAGATAGAGAATTGTCTCGTTGTAAAATGATGAATCACTCCTACGAGGAGGGAGTTTTATTGTTTTTGAGGCGCGGCTACCCCCATGGGGTGGCGAAGTGCGTTCTATCAACCTCATTTAGTTTCGTAAACTTTTCATGTTTTGTAGTGACTTTCATCGGAGTGAGCTCTACTCATTTTTAGTCCTTACATCTTAACCTTTTAATCATTATTTTAAATACCTTATTGCAAACAGTACTTGATTCTTTTTTGCGAGTTCGATCTCAATATTTTAATGCACCACTTCTCATAAGTTTTCAATTTTTGTAGTATTCAATTGCTCTTTGTATCTTAAACGTTTAACTTGGTATCCATTTGTGTTTGATATGATGTTGACGCAGTTCTTTACAAGTACATTCATAATATTACAATAATTCAGAACTAATCAATGATTACAAGCCGTCATCCATTGTAGCAGAGTTCGCACCAATTGCCCATCCAGAAAGTTTCGTAGAAGATATGGTAGAAGGAAATAGACCAGGCGAACCGACGGTAATATTAGTACAATTGCTTACACCAAATTGGGCTTGACATTGTAGATTTTCTCCTTCATTAGTTCATTATTTTCGGAACCTTTGCTGGATTTTTGAGCTTTTTGTTGCGGTTCTTTTCGATTTTACATTGTTTAGCAGCTTATCTTATGGAAATTGCAGCGCAGTTTTATTTGTATGCTTTTCTCCTAGTTATAGTTTTGCAGTATGGAACCACTGGAGGTGGGTAACGCATGGGTAGTGATGCCGATGATCACGAGCAAGGTGCTGATTCGATCCCATTCCGTGCTCACCAAGCCTCTCATCCCTCCAGAGTAGAGAAATTGGTATAGCACTTGTCTGGGAAAAATTCACACTTTTCAATCTAAGTGGAAACGGCCCGGTTATCTCAAGGACTCCAGGGAGAATCGAGCCGATCAGCATTCAATGACATTGATGATGAAAGGGTAATCCTCAAGCAACAGTAGAAGCCGCGCGTAAAAAGTCGGAAGACCTTTGTGGATGATGGATGGGATGGAACGAATTGAATACGAGAATTGCTGGTATAGGCACAATTTATATGAAAGGAGGGTTTTAAAAAAAATTGGAACCAATTCATTTGTTTCACTGCTTTGTTCAAACATCCAGAAAACTTTTTACAGTTGTGTTGTTCTGTCAGATTGCATATGTTTCAGATTGACTGTATTGTAACCCGCGAAGAAGAAATATCTGCAGAGTCAACAGGTGAAGTTGACAATGTCCTGAAAAGTTTTAAGGAGAAATACCAGTTTTGCTGGTACATATGTATACAGATGCACCATGTTCAGAGCCAATAACGGTGTCTCCAATGGAACCTAGTGGTACAGCAGTCACTTCGCCAGCTCAAATTCCCATTCAACGACGATTTAACTATGTTCCGGTTAACACAGTAAATTTCGCCCTTCCTGAAGGCTATTCAACTTCTCGCGGTGATATCGAGTTTCTTGGTTCGGGTGCTTATGGTAATGTAATGTAAGTATCACCACGTTTCTTTCTTGTGAACCCCATAGTTGGAGTTCTCATTAACTTTTTGAACCACTGATTTAGAAATCGCTTTTCAGCAAAACGATTGTAGAATGCCGAGACGGAGTTGTTCGAGCTGTGGCTGTGAAAAAGTTCAGGGATCCTTTCTGTGACAGTCTCCAGGTTGTTATAAGTATAATTGTTTCATCTTCTTTACCGGAATTATGTTTATGGTTAGCATTTTGTCTAGTATTTTTTTATGCCTCTAAACGGTTTACGGCCTCATCATGGCTGGAAGATGTTCCGGGTGTGTCGGGCTGCGATGTGTAGCGGGCGAGTTCGTCCACCGAGGAGGGTCTCCCAAGCTGTGAAGGAGTCCGCTGTTTCCATCAGGAAATCCAGCTAAAAGCAAACCAATACCAATACGAGGATTCACCACCGCCTTGGTACCAAACTAGTCGCATCGTGGCAAATTTCCCTCTGGTCCACATGGGCGGCGATTACTTGCACTGGTGACGACGTGGGGCAGATTTTGGCCAGGTTGACCTCGGGAGTTCAGGAAATGACAATGACTAGACTAGCAAAACTCCGATAAGTGGAAAATATACTGGATGAAAATACCGCACAACCAGTGAAGACAGGTCGTCAAAATATCCAAGTAAGAGTGGTAATTTCAGGCACGAATGATCTATCGTGAAATTAAGTTATTGCAAATAATGAGACATGATAGTGTGATTCGTGCAATCGATCTTTACACACCGGACAGTGTGGAACACGAATTCAAAGACGTGTCAGTTTCATGTTTTTGCGAATTATTGAAGAAATTGAACTCTCGAACTGTTTTTTCTTTCTTGATGTTTAGTTATGTCGTTACGGAGTTTGCTGGTGATAGTATTGTAAGAATATTGCAAGATCAGAAAGTAACTGGAAGGACTCATATCACTCCCGAGCATGTGCCCTTTATTATCTATCAGCTTCTCAGAGCTTTAAAGTACATACACTCTGCAAATGTAAGTTTTTATTTCTCTATTGGAATTTCGATGATGCACTGTCGGAGGTTCTTTCTCAGATTATTCATAGAGATCTGAAACCTGGAAACATGGCGTTGACCAGTGACAGTGACTTGACAGTGCTGGATTTTGGTATGGCACGATCGTTGAACCGTTCTGAAAGAACTCTAACGCAATACGTTATGACGAGATGGTATCGTAGTCCAGAAGTCATTTATTGGAATATTGATGGCTACAACGAACAAGGCGATTATTTTCAGTATTTGGTTGTCTTTAATGACTTCGACATGTTTTTTCTTTATGATTCTATCACTTTTTAAATAAAGAAGTAAATGTGTATTCATATGGATCATTTTCGTTCTTTACAACTCGTTATTTATAGGTGACATATGTTGTTTATGAGATCTCCCGACCAACCGACTTGTAGTACAATATATTATGTATATCTAATATTTATTAGGCCGTGTGTAGATCAGTGGTCGGAAGCTCCATGCAGTACACATGGGATGGTTGCTTGCGCTTCAAGCCCTCCTAACCTTCCATCCTTCCGGGATCAGCAAATTGGTGCCAAACTTGTCTGGGAAGATAGCAACACTGGTTCAATACATAGATAGGCCACCGCGAGTCATTGTAAAGGCTGGATATGCATTTAATCACCTTCAACGAATGAAGTCGAGCGCATAGAGCATCACTCAGGGATTGGTCAACGCTTACAGCCTTATCTGTTATTTGCTACTTATTGTATTATATGCAGTGTATTATATATACTATACATGGAAGTATATTTTATATAAATTGGTATTTCAGTTGATTTGTGGTCAGTTGGCTGCATAACTGCAGAATTGATGTTTGGAGAACCGCTTTTTCCTGGAGAAGATAGTGAGTCGTCTTGCTAACAATTCCTTAATCAGAGAGAAATATCTAATCCTTTCATATTTATTGTTGCGCATTTCCTACTGTTTTTAGCAAGTGCCCAGTATGAGATGATTACGAAGTTATGTGGAAGTCCTGACGAAGATCTCATGAGGAAGGTAGTAGAAATCGATTTCTATTTCCTAAGCTGACTCTTCTCAATTTTTTCGCAGTACTTGTTTTATTTACTAGGTTACAAAGTAGCATGGTTTATGACCGACATATCACTCATGACACAGTGTTTGGTAGAACACTAGTGATATATGTGTCCATCTTCCAGATTGAGGCAACAAGTCCTGCCACTCGTCGAGTAGTAGAATCTTATAAGCAATATAAGCGGCAAGACTTTCGACAACGCTTCTCTGGGTATCCACCTTTATTTGTGGATTTCCTTGATAAAATCCTTGTACTTGATCCAGAAAAGAGGTACATACAACTTTTTTACTCATGGAAATGTCACAATATTGTTATTGTAATCATTGCCATATATCACAATCTTTCACCTTTAGGCTTACCGTTGAGTCGTCACTTGCACATCCGTACTTCGCCGATTATGTTGATGCTTCAGATGAGCCAGTAGCAACTACTTCATTTGATCTGAATGATAATCCGAGTAGGTCGAAGGACGAGTGGAAAGGTGAACACAGATTCATCATTCTACTTTTTATCGCTTTTTTTTGCTCGGAAGGAAAACTCTTAGAACCAGCAACCACATACTTTAAATAACTTACCTTATCGTTGAAAATTTGGGCGCGTATAGCACAGTGGTCGAAGGCGCCCTGCAATACACATAGAATCGATGCCCGTGCCCAAGGTTTTTACCAAACCTTCCTCCCCTCAGTGGTCGGCAAATTGGTAGCAGACTTGTCTGGGAGGGTAACAGCACTGGCTCGATACATCGGTAGGCCACAGCGAGCTATTGTAAAGGCCAGATGTGCATTAGTCACCTCCCACGATGCTCGATGGAGTCAAATCCAGGACGTATCTCTCAGGCATTGATCAGCTCCAAGGGCTTTATCCTTTATTCTTTTGTCTTTTTGTAGCTGAAAATTAAGAAGCTATAAATCTCTTTAGAATTTCCCCTATTTTTTGCGTTTGCTAAATATTGAGCCTCTTTGTGCAGAGTAACCGTACTTTCATTGAGAGCTTGTTCCATAGTCTTAAGTGTAGTTATCTTTATCCTATAAGGTAGTTTCTTTTTAAATTAACTTTATTGACAAACTTGCTTGAGATTGTTGTAAGACCTGTTTTAGAATTATATAAAAATAGAAAAGGAACAGAGGAAAGCGAAACGAACGACTGGCATGGTGTGGTGGTGAACACGCTAGCCCTCGGAAAGGGTAATAGCGCGTTCGTTCTCCACCGCAGAGACCTGCTGTCCGGAGTTTTGCAAATACCTCAGCATCATTGCGGTTGTATCACACATAATACCATCCCGTGAAAAATTGTAATAGGCAACAAATAAAAACTGGACATTGTTTTTGAGTTGTTTTAGGCATTATATGGCAGGAAATACACAACTTTGTGGGTGATGAGATTTCGCCTAAAATCCCTTCGAATGGAGAGTGTTGATCCAGATCTGATTAATGTCCGTTTCTTATCACTATCACTCTTTCACTAACTGATTCCAGTGTGAATGAAGCACTAGATGCTTTAAGTTATTTTCACTGTCCTTCCGAAGGAGTTGGCATTCTGTGAGACTCATGTGATACACAGTACATGTGATTGGTTTTCATTTCTCTACTAGTCATGTTTTCATGTGAAATCGGTTTATATGTTGTAGAAATCATTTAATACTTGTTGGAAATGGATGGTACGTTTCTTTGTTGGACTGAAAGCACTAAGAGTTTATATTATCATTCTTTTCACAAGTTTTGCTCACATTTGTATCACAAAAGTTTATGGACAGTGCTTGTGAATTCACATAAATATTTCACAGATTTTTTCTTCTTCTCGAACAGGTGTCACCCTGACAGTATTTGACTTGCAGTATTGATATAAGGGAATTTCTATGATAGTGAACATGTAACTGTAACTGTAACTTCCCCACGGTTTTCTGTCTCATCGTGGCTGGGAAGTGTTCCTGGGTGTCGTGCTGCGATGTACAGCGGGGGATTCATCCCACAACGTGATCTCCCAAGCTGAGAGGGAATCCGATGTTTCCATCAGGAAGCTCAACTAGGAGTAACACAATACTAGGATCCATCATCGTCCTGGTGTGAAACTAGTCGCATGTTGGCAAAGCTCCCTTTGATTCACAAAGGCAGCAGCTGCCTGGGTTAGTGACGACCTACGGCAGAGTTTGGCTAGGCTGACTTTTCGTCATTTAGTGAAGTTGTAGGAAATGTATTCAAGTTCATAGAAAGTCGTCCTGGGGATGGTTGGGACTCTGTCATGTTTTTCAGTCATTCTGTCATGTGGAAAGGATCTTCGTTAGTTTAAAAGTGATCTTATGTGAAATCGTAACATTGCCTAAGCTGAGTTCCGTCTTTTGTTTTTTTCTTACATTCAGTATCAAGAAAGGAACGTTGGAACAAGGTAATGCTTCCCGTAAACAAGGAGGATTTATTCCTATAACAGTTATAATAGTTATCGCCCGTGTATTACGTGCGACTGCTATCCATCAACTAACTTAAATACAACAAATAAACGGCTCTGAAGAAGGCGAAACCGTCGAAACGTCAGCTGTTGTATCGCAATAAGTTCTATAATAACAACCTCGTGTCTGCTTATTGAAGAAAAACAAGGAGGCCTTATACTTGACGTAGAGTCTCAGTCGATAGCTTTCATTCCGCCGATTTCCAATGCGCGAGGTTCGCGCTCTTTCAAGATTTTCAAGGCACGAAGGGATGTGCTTCCATGCGAGTGAACAGACGACTAGGAAGGGCATCAAGATGTAGTCGGTCGATAGATGCGTACTACTCGTCTTCGTATGCTGCAGGTATAGAGAATATTGCAAAGGATCCCAGAGAATCCCCTTCTTTTGGATTCCTCGGGAAAGTCCAACATAATCAGGGCACACTTGACCGTCTGTAGGAGGACCTATGTTGTTTTCTTTGACGTTGATCATTTCTACGCTTTTATTAGTGTTAACAATCGCAAAGCAAATTTGCTTAACTACATGGAGTGCCGAAGATGTACGAGTAATAAATCCAGCGGATCCGGACAGTAGAACGTGACCGGAAGGGAGAACTAAATGTCATTTATTTCGTAACCATCTTGTAGACGTGGAAGATCTTGTTGTCTCTAGCACTCCTTTTGTTAAAATAATTTCTTCCTCGGCAGTGAATGGTGATTGTAGGCCAGCGTTTTAGTTCAAATAATCAACTTCGAGACGTATGGATTGGAGTGAACAGTTTTATTTTTACACGGGAGAGCATGGAAGCTTCCCTTTACGAAGCTCATCCACTGGCCATTGAAACCGTTCGAAGGATATGAACTGTCCGCTGCGTAGGACCATAGCTTCTGCTGAACCGGGAGTGTTTTTTGCAAACATCGGACCACCACCGCCAGAACGTCCTCCACCGACAGGATTTCATGAGGCTCGTTGAACATTCTTCTACTTTTTTTCTTTGTTTTCTTAGGCATGAAGAGTTCATCTTCAGGTAGAGTTAAATAAAACAAGATGGGTAATTCCGACAGCATACGATCGATTACGATCTTTGGGGGAAGGTGCGTACGGTGTTGTTTGGTGAGTATATTGCAGTTCCGTTAGCTCTAAGCTGATACCAGTTTCGTAGTAAACTTAAGCGCCATATTGCAGCACGGCTGAGGATTTACGCACAGGTGAAAGAGTAGCGGTGAAAAAGTTTTTTCGGCCATTTCAAAGTACTATACATGCGAAAAGGACCTATAGGTTAGCTACCCTGTCATTATTGATACTTCTTGGACGACTACAATGATACTGAAATATTTGCAAAACTCCGGACAGCAGGTGTCTGCGGTAGGGATCGAACACGCTATTACTCTTTTCGGGTGCTAACGCTTTCACCACCACACCATGCAGGTACTTCGTTTCGCCTTTCTCTCAGCTAATTTTCTATCTACCAGTGCCATTAGCAATCACCCGTCAGCGGGATTGGTCTAGACCCGCATGGTGTGGTGGTTAGCATGATAACTCCCGGAAAGGGTAATAACGTGTTCGATCGCCATCGCAGACACCTGCTGACCGAAGTTTTGCGAACACCTCAGCATCATTGTGGTTGTATTTCGCATAATACCTGTCCGTGAAAAATTATATTAGGCAGTATATAAAAAGCTAACATTGTAGTTTTTTGGGCGCTTTCTACAACAGCAATCCACCAATTTCTTTAAATTTAGAGAGCTTAAGTTACTTCGTTCACTTAAACACAGAAATGTGTTAGAGATGATTGACGTCTTTACACCTGATCCTGATGTGACGACGTTAAATAATGTGTGGGTGAATCTTTCAAATTCTCCCATTCGTGTACGTTATTTGTCTAATATCAATGCTGATTTACAGATATTTTGTCTCGGTGTTGATGGGTTCGGATCTGCAGAATATTCTGAAAATTCAGCGTCTTAAAAATGAACAAATCCAAGCATTGATTTACCAAGTTCTCAGGGGTCTCAAGGTAATTTCACTATCTTTATGTCGTTATCGTCTGTAGACGTTTTATTTAGCAATTTTTATAGTACATCCACTCAGCTGGTATTGTTCATAGGGATTTGAAGCCGTCTAATATAGCTGTAAATGAGTTTGGTGAAGTGAAGGTGTGTTATTCTACGTTCCAAATCTTTACTCTGTCACATTTCTAAGTAACTTGCTTGGTTGAATTTTTGATATGTTTGCATTCTCCAAATCAAAAGCTTATAAACTTGGGAATTATCACTGGCTAAGTAGTGGTGTTATGTTAAAGTTCGGGTACAGTTTATCGGATCTCTTGTAAGGCGTGCGGAGACTAATACATTGATGAAACGGGTGGACCACTCTGCACCCGTATAAGGAAGCACCTAGTCGGTGAACTGAAAGTTGGACCAAATGCCTCATTAGGCGCGCACAGAATACAGAGACATAATGGAGAGTACTTTGAAGTAGAAGCTAACATCCTCGCACAGAAATCGGAAACACCAGCGCGCAAAACTCTCAGAGCATTCCGGATTAATTCCAAGAATCCGATGATGAACCGCAGGGAGGAATGCCTCATAATCACGCGTGATATTGGACAATATTTAAACCTGTTATTTTGATGGGAGAGGAACATTGCGCTTCCATGTGATCTCTGCACAGTTGGTCTTGACGTGAAATATTGAGTGGAAGACTGGTAGAAAGCTTTGAGTGTGAAAAGCTTTTCTGTGTTTAATATGATTGAAATCTTGGTTTAGCATTTTCTATTTTTGGTTATGGAGTTGTTTGGCTGGATAGATTGCTGTCAATTTAACCTTTCAAAGCCCTGAGGAAGCCGAAGTCCGCCAAAACGTCAGCAATAAAGAGTGAAATAACACTTCCTGTTTGCTCAATAGAACTATGAAGAGTTATATGAAATATCGGAAAAAACTGATAGCTGCAGTGAAAATCATTGGCATCGGGAAATGTCTTTTGAAAATCGGAGTTGAAAGTCTAGGATTGTTTAGATTCTCGACTTTGGTCTTGCCAGAATTACCGACCATGAAATGACAGGATATGTTGCAACAAGGTGGTATCGTGCTCCTGAGATTATGCTCAACTGGATGCACTATAAGCAAACAGGTACCTTTTGTTGAGACGTTAGTGCTGTTTTTAAAGCTATCAATATTAAGTTAATATTTGAATGACTTTTATGGCAAGATTTTCGTTAATTTCATTAGTTTGGGAAGCACTTTATTTTAGGTCTAGAATTGTTTGAACTCTTGTGGCTTTCTTCTTTCATAACTTAATGTATTCACTTCGTTTTTTCCTCATGCATTTTTTTCAAATGTTGGTCATTTTTTTTTCAAATGTATTGAGTAAAGGAAAATTGGAAGATGTTCAACTCGCAGCAATAATTACCTTCTTGCTTTTTTCTTATGAATGCTTTTGTACATTTCTTATTCTCTGGACCTACGTTTAGGAGATAAATCTACTAGGCATTTCCAAAGTTAACGTGGAAATCGGACGTTTTTGTGAAAATTCTGCGGTGTTCAGTATGGCAACAAGGTTCTTGCTTCAGGGAAAAACGTTGGTACAAGGGAAAAAAAACAAGCAGTTGGTCTCGACTCCCGCACTTTGGTCGTAATCTTTGGTCCAACATTTTTCTTTTTATCCTCATCCTCACGCTATCACTCTTCTTGCTTCTACTGAAATAGCGAGCACCAAATAGTTTCTGGTCAGATCCCCTCAGAGCAAACAATTTACGGTAAATTTATTAACCATTGATACTAGAACTGTGTTGTAGTTTACAAGTCGTTTTGGAGGCCAAAATCTCATCCGTGTTCTCCACGTTTCAGCTTCATATCCTGAACGATTTTATAAGGAGCGCTAATGTGTTTTCTTTTACCCCTCATTGGTTGATGAAATCTGGCTTTATCCGTTTTTTATCTCTTTACTTGGTTACGGGATTCATCTAGATAGACACAAATTTTGACTTAAAAATTTTTATGAGCGTTGTTTTCAACTTTTTACATTACCGATGTTTCTTAAAATAATCAGTAGTGCTCACATTTCCACAATCACTTGGTCTTTTTCTTATCATGTCTCTTTCCTTTTCTCGAGAATTTACCTAATCTAAGTCAGACATGTTGACACATGAAAACTGGAGTTAAAAGAAAAGTCACCTTGTTTTACATGATTAACCAAACTTAGAAAATATGTATTACTACACTCTAAACATTCCGCTTTATTTTTCTAAATCAATTGCAGCTTTATTTTGGATGTCAGGGTGAACGGACCTACGGCCATGGACTTTTTCTCCGACGTCGCTTGGCCATTTGGCGATTATATATGTCTAACAGGTCATATTTGTAGTCGTGGATTCTAGGAAAATGTTCTGCGTCTTATTCTTTTTCGTACATACATAGACAGTTTTGTGTCACTTTAGTGAATTATCCCTTAAATTATGTGCCCTCCATCTCTCCGGAGTCGGCAAATTGCTACGACTTGTCAGGAAGGATAGTAGCACTGGTTCGATACATCGGTAGGTTACCGCAAGTCATTGTAAAGGCCTGATATGCATTCAATCACCTCCAACGATGATCAATGAAGTCGAATGCATGGCGCATCCCTCAGGGATTGATCAACGCCAAAAGCTTTGTTTTTCATCGTTTGTAGTGTTGTATAAATTGTTGTGAACGAGCTTGTCTCTCTTTTTGTTTAGGAAATTTACCACTGTTTCTGTTTAGAATACTATGGAGCTTCCTTTTAGTAAAGTTTTGATTAGGGCGGGATAGGCCAGTGGTTAGTGATGCGGCGAATAGGAAACAAAGGTGCTAATTCGATCACTCCCTAACACTGTCCTTCAGTCCATGTGAAATGCTTCAAGCTGGATTAGACCAGCATTCTATAACATCCATAAAGAAGACGAAATCCTCTAGCTACACCTGAAAGAACATGCAAAATCGTCTAAGACTTTGTAGACGATGAATGCGAGGAAACGAATCGAATGCGAGAAGTGCTGGGATCCGCACAGGGGATATAATGATGGGTCATGTAAGTAAAGTGAAATACAAAAAATGAAAGTTTTCATTTGCTAATCGTTTATTTTTGCATTAAAAACGAGCTGTAACTGTGTGATTT
This sequence comes from Angiostrongylus costaricensis, assembly GCA_900624975.1. Lineage (NCBI taxonomy): Eukaryota > Metazoa > Nematoda > Chromadorea > Rhabditida > Metastrongylidae > Angiostrongylus > Angiostrongylus costaricensis. Next base: position 46,259 of record UYYA01003926.1, read on the forward strand.
GAAGCGTCCAGTTGTCCAGAATTGTGTGGATGGCATTTTCAGTCGCATTTCTGTTGTTTCGCTCATATAGAGAGCTGCGTTTTCCTCCGCTACCTCAGCTTTAATGCTTCTATGCACAAACTTGCACTTTAATCATTGGAAGGTTCTCCTCTACTCTTGCTTGGCCGCCTCTTTTATGAGTTTTCTAGGTCTGCTTATTGGGCGTCTGTTATTGCCGACGTATCCTTCTATGTTTTGTGCTGAGAGTAAATGTCAAAACCCTGGTTTATCAAATTTGACGTTTTGTCACTATGATCTTTACGTGATAATAATGCTTAATGTTCTCCAAGATGTTTTTAAATTTGAAGTCTTTTGTTGTTATAACAAATAGCTTTGTACTAAAAGAAGTACTAAGAATATTTAAATGTAGCTTTTTTAAGTTCATACCAAACTACTGCGATATTACGAAGCTTGCTTCTGTTCCAATTCTATTTACTGATTTTTCAGAGGTTTTCCCTTTTTTATCTAAAAGGCTCAATTCTGTTTTTCACTTCCAATTTCAGTTTCCCTCTGAATTTATTCGCTGTTTTGTAGTTGATCTGTGGTCTGTTGGCTGTATCCTGGCAGAATTGGTCTCTGGTAAACCTATGTTTCCAGGCGATGATCGTGAGTACTGCACGAATTTTTCAATCACGATATTTTCATGGTTCTCCAAATTGCATTTGTATTCTTGGCGACTTGCAAAGGAGTAATGAAAAGCACTTTTTGTCTATTTTATTTCAACATCTTCATATTCTCATTTCGATGGCCTTGCTCTATTTGTAGACATTGATCAGCTAACAAGAATTATGGGAGTCGTTGGAACGCCCAGTTACGATTTTCTGTTAAAGATACAATCAGAAGAAGCTCGTAACTACATTAGGTGTGTCTAGTTTTCATCAGTTGTCATCATTTTTGGAAAACAAGAGTGTTTGGAAACTTTTGATTTTTAGAAAATAATAACTCTCAGGAGAGTGATTTGGATGGGCAATCATAACTTCTATCAAATTTTTAAATTGTTAAAAACTCTTGCTTGCTAGGAGATAATATATGTAAATTGGGCAACAAGTACACGCAGTTCTACGGGCCACTCTCAACCATCTCATTATAAGTACATAGAAATCGATTTTTTAAAATTAGTTAACGTGATTGTCTTTTTCCAGATTATAGCACTGATTGTTCTGCGTTCTTCGAATGTTGATGCGGTAGTCAAACTTAGAGATCTTTAAAAAAAAACTACGAGAAGTAACGTAGTGTTTGGTCCATGTCGTGGATACTTGCATGGCTTTTCTTCACTGGTACTTCGAAACATGTGCAGTTTCCTCTCGCCTTTCTCGTGTATCATCGTCCATGGTGGTGGTATGAATCGAGTATGATAACAAATTCAGAGCCCATTCCATTGTCCACGAATCGTTTCCATCTGCAAAAACAGCTGGTTAACGAGAACCAAAAATACTCTGCCAGTTTTTTAGGTGAGTTCACCAAAGAGTGCTCGCATTTGACTTCAACTCCGCTAAGTGTTCCACTTGTTCATTACCACTAACACTTCTCATTATACAAGCAGCACATCTACGTGTCGCTTTCAGTGACTATTCTCTTTCACTAAGATGGAATGGCCTTCTGAGTTCTGAACTGCATATTCCAGCTAGATGTTTTATGTGCTGCTTGTAGCTCAGAAGACATCATATAAACGCTCTTGCATGATGTGCAGAATTTTTGACTAAGCTGCAGTATCATTTCACGTCTTCCCTGCACAACTTAGCGCCGTGTGGACCACTCAATCGAGGCGTGTGCGGAGTTTCGGTTCCGTTAGTTGGGCGGTTACTTCTTATCCTTTCACGGCCACAGCCATGTTCGCATATTTCGCATACTCGTCGGACCTTGTGTCATTTGAGCGCAATCGGAGCACGCCTTGGTATCAAGATATGCGGTAGTGAAAAGGTTAACCGATAACGGACACACGGCGTTTAACGTTGCTCTTCGAATGGAATACCAGCAGTTTTCTTTGACTGCAGACTTTCTTGTTTATTGGCAATAAAAATTAATTTTTAAATGAAAAGAATGCTTTCTGATTTGTGAATATGACAGTGTTATGGAAGAGACTTTGATCGATCATTGTATGGGTATGAATGGTGTGTATGCTACCATTGAGCACATCTTGATGTGGTCCATTATGCAAATACATTGCTGTCAGCGCTTGGTTGTCATGTTCCGTGCAAAGACTGTAGTGATTACAATGAAATAACAGTTGATTTACCTTATTTCATTGATAAGCTAAGGCGAACTGGGTGAATAACTTTATTCGGCTAAAGTTTCAACGTCTTCGTCTTCCTCAAAGCCAATGATCCAACTCAATGGTCCACGGTCGTTCGTACTCTCGATGAGAAGTCTACGTCATCGTATTTAGTTGAATCATCTTCGGTGGAGCACCGCTGGAATGAGGCAACCTCAATCGGCGATTCCCTTTTGTACAGGACGGTTGTTGATGATACTGATTGTCCGTTAATAATAGTTTTTTTCAAAGTATGTATAGATTCCAGGATTGATTTTCTATTAGCCTCGGCAATGGATTATATATGCGTTGTTTTCTTTCTTAGCAACCGCGAGGTTGTTATACACCATACGTTTACTTCCACACAAAACCACGTACAGTAGAATAATCGCTGGTGTTTGGGCAGTATCGCCTTCTTCAAAGCCGTTTTTCCTCAGTGGAAGACCCATAAAAACGGCTCCGAAGAAGGCGACACTGCCGAAACGTTAGCGGCTGTTCTATTGTACGTGTTTTTATACGGAAGTAAATGTGTGGTGTATAACAACCTCGCGATTGCTGAGAAAGAAAACGGCGCATTTATCATTATAGAGACAAACAATCACTATCGTCCTGTACTAAAGAGCATTGCTGGATGAGCTTGCCTCAACTGAGCAGTCTGGCGCCGAAGAAGATTCAACTCGACACGACGACGAAGACGCCGCATCGAGAGTACGAACGACTGTGGACCATCGACGCGGATCGTTAGCTTTGAGGAAGACAAAGACGTCGAAACGTTAACCGAATAAATGTTTGGTAATAATCTCGTGTTAGCTTATCGAGGAAATAAGATTTATTAATCGTTCATACCAAAGTTAATGAAAGTCGGTTTACAATAGTGCAACAGTTAAGTGTTAGTAAAATTACCGTCCAATGAGCTTTTTCGGAAGATTGTTTTTGTAACTCGTTATATGTATTGCGTAACCACAGTGATGCTGAAATATTAGCAAAGTTTCGGACAGCAGGTGTCTGCGATGGAGATCAAACTCGCTATTATCCATTCCGGAGGTTAACACATTCACTGGTGCACTCACTACTGAGGTCCTTCGTTTCGGCTTTCTTTCAACCGTATTTTAATTTGTAGATGCTATTAAATAACCACAACGTTGCTGAGATATTTGCAAAACTCTGGACCGCAGGTGTCTATGGTGGGGAACGAACGCGCTATTGTTCTTTCCGGGGAGTAACGCGTTCACCACCACACCATGCGGGTCCTTTGTTTCGCCTGTCTCACCCCGCTGACGGCTGATTGCTGCGGCAAAAAGATCGATAGAAATAGCTGAGAGAAATAGTAACCTGCAATGAAAATTATAGAAGGCAGAAAACAAAACGTTAAGCATTGGTATTAAATAAGTCTATTCTTTGGTTTTTCTGGTTTCACCGCGGCTATTTTGATCGCTTTTCGATTAGCTATGGAATAAATGTGTATAGTGCGATAAAAAAATTCTTAACGCGCCAAACTGAAAATGAGCACTATGGTGTCCCTACAGGACATTACGAGTGTGGAGACCCAAAAAGATTTCTCGTTGCTGTCGTTTTTCTATACAACCATCATTCATCGTCCGAAGGCCGACTTTTGATTAACCTCGGTATTGATCAATAATTCGCTGTTTTTCTTCAATGAGCAAACACGACATTGATATTATAGCACTTATTAGCACACAATAGCTGACGTTTGGAAGGTTCAGCCTTTTGCAGAGCGTACTTTCATTACTATGCGAATGCCGTTTTATGTGTTAAGTCTTATCAGCTATGGTTATGAAAGCGTTTAGCTGAGTAGATTGCATGTAAATTTGACCCGTCCAAGCTCTGAATAAGAATCATCGAAACGTCGGCTATTGTGTGTTAATAAATGCTATAATATCAACCTCGTGTTTGCTCACCGAAGAAAAACAGCATCATTCACATTGTTCTTCGTGTTCACTGAACGCGTAAGACAGATGGTGTGCTTATTCAAGAAGCATTCCAATCAAATTTTTGACCTCGCTTGTTATTCGTCTCGACGTGGCAGCTTCGCCTTCGTGTCGAGTCAGGTCTCCTTCAGTGAGCCATCTCCTCGAATGAGGCATCCTTACTGATGCCCTTTTATACACGATGCTGATGGTGGATATAATGATAATGTCCGGTGATAACAACTTGTTTTTCTTCCGGACATAATCATCATATCCACCATCAGCATCGTGTATAAAAGGGCATCACTGAGTAAGGATGCCTCATTCGAGGAGATGGCTCACTGAAGGAGACCTGACTCGACACGAAGGCGAAGTTGCCACCACGTCGAGACGAACAACGTGCGGGGACCATCGACTCGGATTATCGGCTCTGAGGAAGACGAAGACGTCGAAACGTTAGCCGAAAACAAACATCATTATCAACCTCGTGTAAGCTCATCAAAGAAAGAATGCTATGTACTTATAGTAACTCCCAAGTCCGACTTTCTATTAACCCCGGCGTTGATTGAATATATCTTTCTACTTCTGTTCAGCAAACACGTGCTATTTTATTTCTTTATTTACGCACAAGCTGACGTTTCGGCGGATTTCGCCTTCCTCAGAGCCTGGAAGGGTCAAGTTGACAGCAATCCATTCGGCCAAACACCTCCATAACCAAACAGAGAAAACGCTAAACCAAGATTTCAATCACATTTAGCATAGCTCTGCACACTCACCGCTTTCTATGAGTCTTCCACTGAGTATGTCGCGTGAAGACCGACCGCACAGAATTCACATGGAAGCGTAATGTGCCCCTCCCATCAGAATAACAGGTTTATATACTGTCCAATATTGCGCGTGATAACGAGGCATTCCTCCCTGCGGTTCATTTTCGGATTCTTGGAATTTATCCAGAATGCCTCTAGAGTTTTGCGCGCTTGTGTTCTCGATTCTTGCGCAAGGATCGTAACCCTTACTTCAGAATCTTCTCCGTTATGTTTCTGCGTGCTATGCGTACCTAGTGGAGTACTTAGCTTACGTTTGTCGACTAGGTGTTCTTTTATACGTACGCAGAGTGGTCTACCCGTTTCGCCAACGTATTCGTCCCCGCACGCTTTACAAGAGATCAGATAAACTGTGCCCAAACTCATGCAGTCACCGTCTCTACCATTGGGCAAATTATGCAATTTTGCGTTGCACACAGACGGTCGTGTAGGCGGTTACGAACTAGCTGGCGCCTTAGATTATTCGGTGGTATTTCGATCGATTATCGTTACCGAATTCTCTAGACTGGCCCTTCTCAAACAGCGTGTTATAGCTGCACTTACTTCATTTGAAATAAAGGGCAGTACAAACGGGACCTTGTTGTCGCTAGAGATATCGTTGGGGTACCTGTGGTTTCCTCTACACCTATCTGGAGCTACGGTTTCGTAGCCATTAAATATGGCTATTTGCCGCGCCAAGTTCCGGGACTCCTCTCTCTGTTGTCTCTCTGTGCACACGCTGGTAGCTGTTCGGTACATGTTTCTCACAAGCGCCCTTTTCGTGTGAGAGGGATGAGAGGAGAGGTAATGAACTAGGATGCTTTTACTACTTGGCTTTCGATACCACTTCGTAATGTAGCCGTTTTTTGATAGGCTAATTTGCACGTTCAGAAATGGAAGCCAGTCTTCTTTTGGTTTCTCTCGGGTGAATTTAATATACTCTGACTGTTCAGTGGGTTCAGATGGTGAGAAAAAAAATTTCCATTTCCATTTCTAAGGTAACCTTGCGTAGGGTCGCATGTAGTTTACATGAACTTCAAGATAGACTCCGCAAAAAAAGCTAGAGATGAAGCGCAACGCTTTTCTTTTACGCAGAAGTTGAGGACAGAGAATGACCACGCAATGTGGTTGGATCACGTTTGAGGCTACGTGATAGGTAACAAATGGGTGTAGGGTGAAACCTAGCCTACAAATATTTTGTAACGAATTTCTTGATCCATGGATTTCAGAGGTACCGCCGTACAATTGTTCGTCGATCTTCCTGCTTTGTTTCTCTCGCAGGGAAATTACATAAAATTTGATTCAACTTGCGGTTTTAAGAAGATCAGCTTCTGCGGGGACTATTCTAGTCACAAGCGCTCAGCGTGAAATGTTCTCCATGGCGTTCCATTTTATTGTCGGACATGTTTTTTTGGTTCGATTCGAACGACGTCTCGTGTAACCCGACATTTAGTCGCCTCTCAGCAGCTGTTTGCGTCATAGGCTGGAGTGTTCAATGTGGAAGGTCCTGAAGCTGATTTATTACTGGTCGAGCTTTTGTGCTTCCATGGAGACCCGAAGTAACCGAATGTTTCTCTTGTCATCACACCAAGCAGTCATCAGTCTTTTTGGATGGGAATGTGATTTACCGCGTTGTTGCAGGTTCACCACTGATACTCCATTAGAATTTGGCTACGCTACTGATGCCGGTTTACTTCTAGCAGAACTTTCGTTTTTTCTGGGTTTGGGAGAACTTACTGTTTCCCAATCCTGGCTGTACATCGGCATTTGACACCCGCAAACATTCCGAGCCATTGTTAAGAAGTAAAACCACTTGGGAATTTGGTCTTTCAGAAAAGGAAGCTTGAAAACTTTGAAACTCATGGTTTTCAATCAAGGATGATGTTTATCTATAGAGAATTTCGTTCTTTTAATTAAGAAGGTAATTTGTGTACTCACCACTTTTTACTACCGTTTATTTCTTACGCTTTCGCTTTCTAGTACTTAAACACACTACGTATTTATAGAGAGATCTTTAGGTCATTATAATACACTAAGCTATTTAAGGAATTTGCCCTGGATGCCACGCGTAGATTTCTTCACCTTTCTACCTGATGCGTCGGCAGACGCAGTTGATTTGTTAGCACGGATGTTGGCTCTGGATCCCGATTATAGGTATACAAGTTCTATTAGAATAATAAAAAGTAGGGTGTAGGATTGGATGCTTGTTGAAGTTTCTAGCATTCCGTTTTTTTTTCTCAATTAGCTCTTGGTACCGAGCATAATCGCCGGTCAAAGATTTCGTGACGATGTATTGTCAACCTGTCAGCGATCTTTGTGTGCCGTTGACGTCTTGTATAATACAGTTACTGAGGATTCATGTAGCTGTTTTAAAATGACTCGCGTTCCAGTTCTACGTGATTGTCAACAGCTTCATAGTTTGTTCCATCAACGAACTCACTCTCCAATTTGGGTAATGTGGGATTCTGTTGCCACCACTCTTTTTTCAGCGCGTTAAGAGACCATTTAGCACATTTTCATTGGGCTTGTATGTCATTCAAGATTTCGGTATAGGATGAAGCAGGAGTAATACTGAAGTAATACAAGGTGCACGCAGAGCTGGGTGTAATGTAAGAAAGAAATCCGTTTATTATGATCATCGCTTTTTTTTAGGTTTAACCGTTAAACAGCTGTACATGCGCCATCAAAATATATCACTGTTCTTGTTACTGCTTACTGCTGTAAGATTATCATTAAGAGAACAAAGTTGGTGTAGCTGCTAGTCATCAACCTTTATCTCCACGTCGTCCTACTCCGACTTTGGAAAAGTGTTTAGAAATTCTTACCGTGAGCTTGCTTTGTATCAGTGGAGTTAATTTGTATGCAGAGTAAACACCCCTTGGTTATCCTGACGTCTTCCACTATCACTTCTATCTCAGTCGATTCTGAGGCTTTCGTCAGGTTAAAGGGTATTATACTGTCATCTTATCTGTTTTTAGTAGTTTTTTCTTTCTGAAATCCTGATTTCTGCTTCCGCTTATTTGTCGGCTTCATCAGTCCCAGTTTGATTCACCAAATGGCTTGCAGGTGCCATGTGCTGGACTGATTAGGCAACAACAACCAATGTTTTCTAGTTTTCACATATTGTATAACGGTGTGGTTTCTCAGTTTACCAGCACTACATTCTTTTAAATGTCGTCTGATGGACCATACCAGTGTTTTGAATATTGCTTGTGGTAGGTTCTCCTAATTTTCAAGTCCTCTCATGTCGAAAATGATTGCTACACTCCCCCTCCTCTTTCCTTCCTTTCTCCTCCTCCCTCCTCGTCCTCCCTCCATCTCTCTTCTTTACCATAGAAAATTGCACTCGGAAAAAGAGAATCACTGGTTCTGTAGAATCGATCTTTCCGAGGATCGTATGAAGACGAAGGAGCGTACTGTTTCAAGAATTCGGAGTATGCTAGTAGTTGACCTTTTGATTGCACTTTAGTATACAATCATTATTTGGTCTGGTCGCGGAAGAGTTACCGTGGCGTTGCAGCTGGCATGGTCCTGACTAGCACTGAGTATTCCCTTTCCAATGTCTGTAGCTTCAGCAAAATTGCAACTTTCCTGTGCGTTATGGTGTTCTTTTATTGCTTCTCTGCTAAGATACACGGTCCTGGACATACGTTGGTAATTGGGCTCGTGCGACTCCACGCTTCAAAATTTCTAAAAGCAACTATTTCTTGTTGACTTTCAGATTAATTGACGGGTGATTGCTGGTGGCACTGGCAGGTAGAAAACTGGCTGAGAGAAAGGTGAAACGAAGGACACGCATGGTGTGGTGGTGAACCTGTTAGTCCCCGCGAGGGGTGAAAGCACGTCCGATCCCCACCGCAGACACCGGCGGTCCGGAGTTTTGCAAATATCTCATCACCGTTGTGGTTGTATCACACAAGATACTCTGACGTTAGAAATTGTAGTAGGCAGTAAATAAAAAAGTTAACATATGAAATTAATGTTTTTCTTAGCACACTAGAAAAGTTGGGTGAGCCGGTTGTATTGCTTATCTATGTCGTTGTTAGCGGTATCTTTGAAGGAATTGATAACGAAAGGAATAAATTCTACTTAAAGTGGTTTTGCGATATCTTCTGAAGAATTTTGCGGCTTTCCCTCTTTTCTGAGCAAGAACTATTCTTATGCGAAAGAGTAGAAGATTAGACCTTGTTCTGAACTTCTGGAGAACAGCGGCATGGACTGAGCAAAGCATTCAATTTACCGCGATGATGTCTGATTCATTACGTGTTCTTTGCCAGATCTCTTGTGTCAAATATCAGATGTAGACCTTTGCATTACAAATGAGTTAGTTGTCTCGTGTTTTGAGGAATAGTGTTTCTCCAGTGCGATTGATGACGCTTGTTGGCCGGTCCCTGCTCTGTGTGTTAACGTCGTACCTGGTCATAGTCTGCATCAATAGATCTTCAGTATGAGTTCGCGAACTTTCTCCGGGGAATCGTACTTTCGCCTTTACTGTTTTTGACGAGAGAAATCTATAAATGGTTCGTCCTATTTTGGGTATTCTTTGTAGTATCGTTAGCTATCGTGTGACTCTTCTTACATTAGCTCTTTCTGTGCGCCTAACCTGTGCACTCAGTTACTCTTGCTCAAAGGACATCAAGTGCATTATAGTTTTCTTAAAAAGGCATTCATTTCTACTCGTTTTGGACGGTGGACAACTTTCCGTAGTTGTTCTCGTGCTCTTCCATTGGAGAAATCCTAGTTTTTGCCGAACTCACCTACAGTGTAGAATTCGTCTACACACAAGTACCACAATTCGCAAATCCATGAATTTGTTTTATATAAACTCAGGTTGTATAAATAATTCTGGCGTCTTATTGACAGAAAATCCATTGAACCCACTTATCCCTCAGATAGTGCAAGTACAATGACGCTTTTGTACAGGATACACTGCACTCTGTTAGTAAACCAGTTCGAGAGAACTCACGATGGACATCCACACCAAACAGTTTAGTGTGAGGATCCGGGACTGTAAAATTTGTTTCATTAATTAGAGCTGTTCCACACACTATTTGGAAACCAGTATTCTGCTTATAGGGTTGCTCTTCTTGCTGAATGGGCTTTATACTTTTGTTTTCATGATGATACCACGAAGAAATTAATAAATGCATTTTGCAAGAAAAAGGCAGTCAGTAAGAGCATTAGTTAATTTCAACCATATAGAATTGGCGGATTTCAGTTGAATGCTTATTACAAGTTTATATAATTTCGAAATCACATTATTTTCTACTGCTTAGAAGTGCTATAGTGAGCGCGTGTAGCGCACTGGTCGGTGGGGTCTTCAAATACACATGGGATCGATCACCGCGCTCCAGGCCCACCAAGCCCTCCATCCTTTGGGGTCGACAGATTGGTACCAGACCTATCTGGGAGGATAGCACCGACTCGATACATCGGTAGTCCACCGCAAGTCATTGTGAAGGCCAGAAATACATTCAATCACCTACAAAGATGCTCAGCGAAGTTGAATGCATGGTGCATCCCTCGGGTTTTGTCAACGTCGAGAAATTTTCCCTTTACTTTTCCTTAGTATTACTATGAATGTGTAACGATTTTATGGTTTTTCCCAACATGAGAAATCACTTTTCTTGCTCATGAATGGAATAATTGGTTAATTTTTTTTATTTTACTTAACATACTCACAGAGTTGGTTAGAATTTGTCGAACTTCGATTAAAGGTAATGAAATCGATTCCTAGAATATCTGTGGTCGAAGCTTTAGACCATCCATATGTTCAAGATTGTCGCGATCCGGAAGGTGAACCAGTCGCCGACCACCAAGTAGGTATAGATGCGGAAGAAGAATCTGCTACCTTGTTAGATGATTGGAGGGGTAAATTTCACTCAAACTTTCCTTGCAGTTTCATTGTCTCGTATTTTCATATTTTTTTAAAAATCGCATTTAGAGTTGATATGGAAGGAAATTCAAAATTTTCGTCTATGCTCTCGTAGTGGGAACTACTTGAACGAAAATCCCACAAGAGATAGTGGAGTTGGAAAAGAACCTTCACAGTTTTTAACTAAGGACGATGTCGATGACGATGTGGTTGTAAGGATAGTACTTTGATTGTTACCATTCATAAGTTTGTTTACTTACCCGAGTTAGCGTTAGGCACATAGCAGCACTTGCTTTGTTTAATGCTTTCTAGTGTTTACATATTTTACTTATAGAGTATATTCGTCTGTTGCTCTTCAGTTAGTATTTCTATTGTGCACTGTTAAGCGCAGAAGTAATTAAAGCGATAGAAATGATTTCGTAAGGATTTTTGAAAACTGCCGTTAATAATTGTATCGTGTTTTTAAGCAGTCTTTTAGATTTTGAGAAATACCTTGAGGAGTTTTACATTCATCATTTGCCATAGGAAAATGTTCTGCAATATTTTAAGTATTAGGGACGGATATCTTTGGAAGGTTTCCTTCATATTCTCTTGCTCTGAGGTCTGCAGTCAGTCTACTTAGTGTTTAGAAGCTCTTTTTCGCACTGTTTTTGGCGGAATTTGTAGAGTTGTTTGTAAACAGTGTATGTAAAAAGTAATCATTTATACTTAACTCTTTAAATCTTGGAATATGACTCATTAAAGATTGTCTCTGTAATTTTATACTTTCTATCATTTTTTTGAGATTTGTACAAAGTTACCGTAGTTTCATAGATATATTAGATTCGGATACGTTCTTTGTTAAAATTTGTACAAAAGAACTGAGTTACGTCAGTACTCTAGTACTGACGTGACTCAGTTCTTCTGTACAAGTTTTGTATTTATCGAGATTCTTTGCACTCCAGCTAATGCATTCCGTCCAATTCGTACCGAATTCTCATTGAATATTTCGTTCATTATCATTCCTGTAACCGTGTCATTAGTATTCAGCTACTGCTTTATCATGACAATCCTCTTACTCGTAAATATTTTCTTCTAGTCGGTTGACATTTGATCTCCATAAACAAAGTACTGGTTATCCATGTTTCTCTGATCTCATTTCAAAGTACTCGGTGATAATTTACCTGCACAATAAACTTTCAAGGAGTAGTTTTCACGTAAAAATTTGGTCTAAGGTATTACCGTACCATCGAAACTCTTTTTTAAAGACCCGTGGAAGTTTCTCGATTTGCGGCTTTTGTCAGTGTTTTGTTTTCTTTTTTCCCCATCTCAGTCATTTTTTCTGTTATCATTTTTCTACTGTTTTATTTTAAGTTTTCACTATAGGATGGAAGGGGAACCGAGGGAAATGAAGCCAGGGTACTACACAGTCGAGTTAAATAGAACAATTTGGGCAGTGCCAGTCTATTATCAAAATCTGACACCTGTTGGGACTGGAGCGTACGGAACTGTGTGGTATTTAATTTCGAAATATTTCGTGATTTTAACCCTTTTTATTTACTGCCTTTTTCTTTTTAATGGCAGGGTATGTTGCGAAATATAACTCGTATATGATGCTGAGATATTTGCAAAACTCCGGACCGCAGGTGTATGCGGTGGGGAACGAATGCGCGCTATTGTCCTTAACGGGAGCAGCGCACTTCACCACCACACCATCCGGGTCCTTTGTTTTGCCTGTCTCTCAGCTAGTTCTATCGATCATTTTGCCATCAGCAATCACCCATCAACGGGATTGATCTGGGGAGCTCAAATCGGCATTGAACCCAGTTAAGCTGAGGCTTAGTTATAATCACAATCTTAGCCCTTTTTATGTAGGGTTTAGGGTAGGGAGTTTTGCAAATATATCAGCATCATATACGAGTTATATTTCGTGGTTTTTTAAAAATAGCATTGGCACAGTTTTCATTGTTCAATTTTTCATTCTTCAAGAGTTTTTATAAAAAAGATACAGTCTAGTTTTACATACCGAATATAGAATTTGGGAGTGGAAATAGGTAGTGGGCACGGTAGCAGTAATATTTTATATAGTCAGTCTATACTTTCTTGGATACTTGGATGGCTCGCCTTCACTGGTTGTGCGAGCCGCAGCATAATTTCCATTTTCTTGGAATTTTGCTAGTTTATCCATTGTGTTTCCTTGGAGTCTCGTGACCAACCTAGCCATGCTTTGGCCACGTCTTATCACCATACGCAGACGCCACCCTTGTAGATCAGAGGGAGATTTGCTGCTATGCGACTAGTTTGATAGCAGGACGGTGGTGGATCCTGGCTCTGATTTACTCCTAGCTGGACTTTCTGATAGAACATTGGACTCCTTCTCAGCTTGGGAGACTCTGCTGGAGGGATGATTTACCCCGCAGTATAGCGCAGTTCCCAACACCCAGGAACTCCTACCAGCTACGATCAGGCGGTAAACCATTGGCAGGATAGTTAGTCTTCTCTGTTTCTAATCAATTTTACCTTTTCATGTAGTTGGAGAGAAATCTTGAGGAGGTTCGAAGTGTCAACATCGTACATATGGTGTTGTGCAGTATTAGATTGTCCCACATTAATTCATTGTAGGAAACAAATATTATACAAATGAATGAGTCAGAACTGTTTGTTTTCCATTACAAAAATTCGTTGCCTTTAAAGTGCTGCGGAATGCCTACGAACGAATACTCGTGTGGCCATCAAGAAGTTCAGTCGGCCATTTCAATCAGTTATTCATGCAAGAAGGACGTACAGGTATAAAACAGTTTGTATAATCCGCAATATTGTAGCATAGCATTGTTAGTCAGCTTATTAGTATTCGCCTGTAACATATTGGTTGAAGGTGCCCTGCAATACACATGGAATTCAACACCGAGCCGAAGGCTCACTAGGCCTACCATCCCTCCGGGGTCGGCAGATTAGTACCAGACATGTCTGGGAGGAAGCAGCACTGGCTTGATGCATCGGTAGGCAACCGCGAGTCATTGTAAAGGCCAGATTTGCATTCATTCACTTCCAACGATGCTTAATGAAGTCGAATGAAGGGCGCATTCCTCAGGAATTGATCAGCGCCGACAGTTTAATCCTTTTATGCTGTATGTTAGTATTCGGAATTAATATATTACGACTATTATTAGAATTCTCAAAGTCTTTGAAAAAACGAACTACGTAAAACTATCTGTTCTAGAGAACTAAGGCTTTTACGCAGCATGGATCATGAGAATGTCATCGACATGTTGGATGTATTCACCCCAGATGCGACTTGTGAGCAGCTCACAGATGTGTAAGTAAGGTTTTGTTAAGCAGAACCCAAACTAGCTGCCCTTTGGCGTATGGATGTAGTTTGTTTTAAAATTATCTATTCTTCTTAATGGCTTCTTTAGCGTATCATTATCGTTTGCACTTACTTTAAATTCCATGTGTTATGCTTTCAGTTATTTTGTTTCTATGCTGATGGGTGCTGATTTGTCGAATATTCTGAAAATCCAGCGGCTGAATGATGATCACATTCAATTTCTTATTTATCAAACATTACGAGGTTTAAAGGTGAGAGCTTTTGTATGATTTGCCTGATTTTATTTGTATGGAGAGTTGAAGGCTTTATTTCCCTTCCAGTATATTCACTCGGCCGGTATCATTCATCGTGATTTAAAACCGTCAAACATAGCTGTTAATGAGGATTGCGAGCTAAGGGTATGTTCTTGTTAAGTATATATTTTGTAATTGGACAGTATTCCTTAGTTTTCGTTTTGATCTCGTAATATTGCCTCTCTTTACAGAAGTTAAAGTCTTTAGTTCATCGAATCTACTCTTCATCCTTCATAATTTGAAAGTTGTGGCTTCCTAAATTTCACTATATTGCTGAATTCAAGATTCTGGATTTTGGCCTTGCTCGGCAAACCGACAACGAAATGACAGGTTATGTGGCGACTCGGTGGTATCGTGCTCCAGAAATTATGTTGAATTGGATGCACTACACACAAACAGGTGGGTTGGTGGTGACTGAAGGTTACATCCTTAAACTAATTTACTACATTTTTGGTTTTATGACTGAAAACTTATTGGCTAAATAGCCTCTAATGTTTATCACCTCATGATGGCTAATAGGGTCTCCTAAGTGTCTAACTGCGATATATGGTACGGTGAAGGTTAATAGCCTGAACGAAGTGTAAGAAAATAGGAGAGAGTTTGACGGAACAATTTGAAATCTCTTAACAGGACTCCATTAGGTGTTCCTGTGTGTCGGAGCACTGCGTTGAACGTTAATCACCTCAACGGAGCGTTAAGAAACTGTCTATCTAAAACGTATTATCTGCACAATGCCTCATATGGACGAAGCATTCAAGTTTTTAAATCTTTAGGTGTTGAAGAATACATTGCAGGATTCTGAATCTTTCTTACTAATGATCTTAATTAAATTTTATCTTTTTTCAGTCGATATCTGGTCTGTCGGCTGCATCCTAGCCGAGCTTATCACTGGCAGAACCCTTTTTCCAGGATCTGATCGTTAGTTTATCTTTTTGCGGAGATCTTTATATTCATAAGTATGATGTTGAGTGGATGGAAAATTTTGTAATTCTTCGTAATCTCGTTGAGCAAGCGCGAGGTGTTATTTTCATTCTTTATCCACGAATAAGCTGACGTTTCGGCGGGTTTCGCCTTCCACAGAGCCTGGAAAGGTCAAATTGATAGTAATATATTCGGCTAAACATTTCCATAACCAAACAGAAAAGATGCTAAACCTAGATTTCAACCACATTGAACACAGAATAGCTTCTTTGCACACTCACCGCTTTCTATGAGGCTTCCACTGGGTATGCTGCATGGAGACCAACCGCATAGAATTCACATTTAAGCGTAATATGCCCCTCCTATCAGAATAACAGGCTTATATACTGCCCAATATCACGCATGATAATGAGGCATTCTTCCCTGCGGTTCATTTTGGGATTTCTGGAATTAATCTAGAACGTCTCGAGAGTTTTGCCCGCTTATGTTCTCGATTCTTGTGCGAGGATCGTGACACGTATTTCAAAGCTTTCCCCGTTAGACATAATTCCAGAAATCCGAAGATGAACCGCAGGGAAGAATGCCTCATTATCATGCGTGATATTGGGCAGTATATAAGCCTGTTGTTTTGATGGGAGGGGCACATTACGGTTCCACGTAAATTCTGCGCGGTTGGTCTCCACGCGACATGCTTAGTGGAAGCCTCATAGAAACGGTGAGTGTGCAAAGAAGCTATTCTGTGTTCAATTTGATTGAAATCTTGGTTTAGCGTTCTCTCTGTTTGGTTATGGAGGTGTTTGACTGAATAGATTGCTATCAACTTGACCTTTCCAAGTTTTGAAGAAGGCAAAATCCGCCGAAACGTCAGCTTATTCGTGGATAAAGAATAAAAATAACACCTCGCGCTTGCTCAACAAGAATTCCAAGAATTACTTGGTCAGTGCCGAGGTTAATTGAAAGTCGGTCGTGGGAAAATTCTGTGCTGGAATGATTCTACGAATATTGATTAAAGGCTATGTGCGATAGGAAAGTGAAAGTTATAAGAAATCTGGGTTAAAATTCATGATAACTCTGCTACTGAATATACTGTTAGTAATTAAATCGCAGTTTTTCTTTGCGTTTTATAAAGTGCCGACAGATAGTGCTAGGAGTTCACATTTTCTTCTCGAAGCAGCCGTTTCTCACAAAAAATTCTTTTTCATATTTAAGCTTTTGTCAAATCGTTTTAAACATAATTCTTGGAATTTAGATATCGACCAACTGACCCGAATTATGAACGTTGTTGGTACTCCGAATGAAGAGTTCCTTGCTAAAATTCAATCTGAAGAAGCCAGGAACTATATAAGGTAGAAATTTTATTCAAGGTATTCGAGATGCAGATAATATTGTTTTTTAAATTTTCCATCTCTAGGAATCTTCCGAAGATGCCCCGAAAGGACTTTAAGAGACTCTTTGCAACAGCTAGTCCTGCAGCTATTGACCTGTTAGAGAAAATGCTTCAACTGGATCCAGATTACAGGTGCAGAACATCTGTCTACTGCAGGCTGATAATTAGACTTTGTATATTGGAGGCTGCACCTTCATTTACCTGTCGGTAAAAGGGCTAAATGTGCTACGTTATGACAAGATTTTTATTTAAGGCCAACAGCTGCTGAAGCAATGGAGCACGAGTACCTTGCCGCTTACCATGACGAAACAGACGAACCGATCTCTGAGGAGCTGGATTTAGACGAGGGAGTAGAGTCGACAAATATCGATGAGTGGCGACGGTTGATATGGAATGAAATCGAAGACTTCGCAGTGAGCCTTTTTTTTCTTCTTAAAAACTTTCATTAGCAGCTTCAACTGCAGTTTAGTGCATTTTTGAAATCTAACTTCACTCCTATCTGTGTTTTGTTCAGTAGGTGTTTTCTAGTCTGGGATATTTCTCAGAATGATGGGCCAAGACGAATTCTGTTTAGTTAGCTTTGCATCATCCACACAATGGGAATAAAATCATGTGATTTTAACTCACACATGCCCAAAAGTACCTGCGGCCTTTAACCTTAACTAAACACATCATTTCTTAGTGGGTTTCATCCGTTGGAGCAAAAAGCATTGCAATCTACACATCTTACTCAGCAGAGTGGAAATATTTTTAAATTGTGATTTTTCTTGGTTTTCTTGAGCACATAGAACGCATTTTTTCTTTTTATCGTTGTAACCCATATGGGAGGCCGTGAGCAAAAACGCGTGGGTGATCACGTTGCAGGAGGTTTCTAGAGGATATCTTATTCCATTTAGAGGCGCTCTTTAGTTGAGTTTTCGACGTCGCTAATACATTCACAAATCGTTTCCTGAACGATGTGTGGCGAAATGATCATGTTATAATGTTGACTTTTTTAACTTTTATTTTCTGCCTACTACAATTTTCACGGCAGGGTACTAAGCGAAATACAACCACAACGTTGCTGGGATATTTGCAAAACTCCGGATCGCGGGTGTCTGCAGTGAGGAACGAATGCATTATTGTCCTTTCCGGGGAGTAGCGCGTTCACCACCACACCATGCGGGTCCTTCGTTTTGCCTGTCTTTCAGCTAGTTCTATCGGTTCGGAGTTTTGCAAATATCTCTTTATCACTGTGGTTGTTTCACAAATAATACCCTGCCAGGAAAACTTGTACGTCAGTGAATAAAAAAATCAGCAGTCACCCGTCAACGGGATTGATCTGAGCAGCCCACATCGCACTAACCGATAGAACTAGCTGTGAGACAGGCGAAACGAAGGACATGCATGGTGTGGTGGTGAACATATTAATCCCCGGAAAGGACAATAGCGCGTTCGTTCCCCACCGCAGACACCCGCGGTTCGGAGTTTTGCAAGTATCTCAGCATCATTGTGATCATGTTGTAGAGGGGGAAAATCTAAGATGGTTTTATTTTTCTTTCCATAGTTTTTTAGAAAAATAATTTCCTATTGTTTCATGTTTACTTCACTGCCTTAGTGTCGTAGAAGATGTTAAACGTATTGTATACAGTGTAGCATTTTAAAAATGAGTTGCTCGATTCGATCGGAGCTGTGTAATCCTACTGATGTTTTGTTTTCAGGCACATCAAAGTGTACCTGTTAATGTTTCTCCAAACATGGACGAATAACCGTAATGGACGAGATTCGTTTCCTTACTTTGGTGATACTTTCCTGCTTCTCAGACGTCTCACATAGGAGCCGATCATAGGTGGAATACATTCACTCTAATCACTCTAACAGTCCCATTTCTCTATAGTTTTGGAAATTGATTAGCCATATATATATATATATATATATATATATATATATGGCTAATCAATTTCCAAAACTATAGAGAAATGGGACTGTTAGAGTGATTAGAGTGAATGTATTNATCTGTATATATATATATATATATATATATATATCTACAGATGGACCATGCTATCCAAGGTAACATTTGTATGGAAGAACTTTCTGAAAGAATCACATTGCATTTCTAGGAGCTTGATTCGTTGACACTTTATACATTGAGAGAGTATATTGTAATTTTAATTATTATTAATCGAGTTTATGTCACCATGTTGTGGAGCGCCAAATTGTGGTGGTGACTATAACGAAAGAGTGTCAGGATAACCGATTAGTTTTATAAAAACAAAAGGGATACTGTGTGTCACATCCTTTCCATCCAATCAGAACAGGTCGAACAATTGTTTCGTTTTGTTTTGGTTGACGAATGAGTTTCGCTGTTGTATAGAAGCGCATTATTATTGCCAGAAAGCGATACATACTTAACCCCGTTTTTTTTCTGTGTGCATATTTTTCCTCAAAAGCCTACTGCAAAATGTGTTCTAGACGTGGTTGGCTTTGCGATCACATATAACTTGATTTTGATGCCCGTCTTGTCTTCTTTCCTTAATTGACCTGTAGTATAGGTTTTATTGGTGTTTAAGGGAGGTTGAAGGTGAAATCAAATCTTATGGGGAGTATGAAAACGTTTAAACTTGTCCGATGTACACATTTTGCCAAACCCTGATATCGCGATTTTCTTCGTCGTGGAAACTTGACCTCTCCCTTTTTATTTTAAACATTTTCCCACATTTTTTCCCTACTGTTCTCATTCGAAGTTATATGGTAATAGGCTACTGCCTGGTACTGTAGTTTGTAAAACGCTTGGGGAAAAGTATGTATGCATGGTACTAGTCAAGTTACTGCTCAATACCAGAACGTTTATCGTATGTATTCATGTTTTTCTCCTATACGACTTTATAATACAGCCCGTGCTTGTTTGCTGGGCCAAACATGACCTTTTATAACCACGCGGTCTAGGAATTAGCTAGATAGGTTTATTTAATTGAAATGTAGCTGTTCTTGATCACATTGAGAAGTTTTTACTCCCTAATAGTGTGATAAAAAGCTCGGTTCATATGTTCTTTGATAGCCATAACTACATTGTGGTCAGTACTGTGTGAGATCTGATACTTATCCTAGTCCAGATTACGTTGATTTTATTATAATTGTGATTATTCGAGTATAAATGAATTTACAATGTTTAACGTTTTGTTTTCTGCCTTCTATAATTTTCATGGCAGGTTACTAAGCGAAATACAACCGCAACGTTGCTGAGATATTTGCAAAACTCTGGACCGCAGGTGTCTATGGTGGGGAACGAACGCGCTATTGTCCTTTCCGGGGATAAATGAATTTGAATGAATGAATGTTTGTTTATATTAAATGTTAGTAAATTGCAATCTCTAGTGATGAGGTAGGTGATAGAGCAACTTTTTGTTTTACTCGTTCTTCTGTTTGTTTGCACATCCAATAAAAACGAAGGATTGCTAAATATACAGCGCCTTCCTAGAGGAAGTGGCACATAGTGTTCACGATGATTTATGGGACTCTCACGTGTTTTAGCTTTTTGGCCCTCTTTGCTTGAAGCACAATGTGAAGCCCTAGTTGATCTCTGGTTGTCGGTGTCGTTTGTTGTCAAATTGTCCAGACATGAATCAGGTGTCTGTGGTCGTACTCTAATTAAATCCTTGCTAGATCTTGATAGTACTGAGCAGTTTACAATGGTTGTCGTTACAGTTCAAAAGACGGACGTCCTGTAGACCTCGACATGTATGGAGAGTTTTCTCCACAGCATCTCTTTTATCATTAGTTTGCTATATACATCTACAAGGTGTGCCATCCTTGTCCTACCTCGATACTATGGGGGAAGGCTTCCTCGTCCGGTGGCTCGATAATGAGACCATTTCGGAACCGTTCAGGCGTGGCTATCGCAATACTATTATTTTGGATGCTGACTGCGATTCACCTTCTCTATTTAGACTATTATGTCGCTTTCTCATGAAATTTCTGTAAATGTCACTAACCAAACATCTTATCTGATGCAACTGTTCGTACGCACTTTCTGCGAAACTCGGGTGTTTCGCCGAGCACCTACTCCAGAGTGCATTTAAGTGGACTTATGACCAATTATCCCATTCGTTTGGATGGCATCGTTGCAGTCATCACATACATCTTAATATCATGTGCTAATCACGGTTCTAACAATCACCGTTAAGGTAAACGTACTACAACCTTACATGCTCTACTTTACAATTTTACTACGTTAGCCCCATTTTAGTGTTACTGCAAGGTAAAGTTATGAAAAATTCACATGCGTCTTCTAATATGTCGACCTATCCGCGCTGTTGTTATAAGCTCACACGTTTTCCATATTTTACTATGTTTAGCTTTTGATACCCAAGTCTAGCTCGCTAAGCTCTGGACGTGGGGGCTGGATATACACATTGGTAGCTTTCCAGGGTCTCCTAGAGTAGACATGGAGCTTACTTGTTGCAGGCGACTTCAATCGCATCCCATATACTTCTCTGTCACTTGAATGCAGTCATTGAGCTCGAAACTCACCAAGACGCTTCCGCCTTCGAAAACACTAGAGCTAATACGTCAACATGGAATCGCACGAGCTACAGGCAACCGTCAGTAAACCAATCCAGGCGGGCGGTTAAAGAAGATGTTAGAGAGTGAAGTACGGAGGTTATGATCGAAGCTGCATAGGCTGGGGAGAGCATTCGCAAAGCTCATCGAAAATTTGATAGTTACAAAATCAAGATGAGTGCACTCCGACGCCTTGATGTAACCGTTACAGCCACTACAATGGAAATTATTCACTAATAATACTCGGATCTCTTCAATAGCGACCTCCTGCCTTCACATGAAACAAAGCAGGATGGATATGTTGTCACACCAGTTTTTCCTCCCGAAGTCCAGTAGACTATTTCTTCTATTCTTCTATTCTATTCATTCATCCACACACCCATCCATCCATCCACAATTCCATCCATCCACACCCTCATTTATCCATCCACACATCCGTCCATCCACACACCCATCCGTCCATTTACACATCAATCCATTCATCCATCCAGACATCTATGCATCCATCCACAATCCATCCATTCATCTACAAATCCATCCATCCACATATCGATCCATCCGTCTAAACATCAATCCATTCATCCATCCACAAATCCATCCATCCCCACCCCAATCCATCCATCCACACATCGATCCACCCATCCACACATCTATCCAGTCGTCAATCCACACATCCATTCATCCCTGGATCGATGTGTGGTTGGATGGATGAATGTGTGGATGGATGGATAGATGGACTGATGTGTAAATGGTTGGATGGATGTGTGGATGAATGGATGGGGTTGGGGATGGGTGGATTTGTGGATGGATAGATGGAGGTTGGGATGGATGGATTTGTAGATGGATGTATGGTTGTGTGGATGGATGGATGAATGTGTGGTTGGATGAATGGATTGATGTGTAGATGCATGGGTGGATGTGCGGATGGATTGATTGGGGGTGTGGATGGAGGGATGGATAGATGGGGGTGGGGATGGATGGATTTGTGGGTGGATGGATAGATGGACTGATGTGTAAATGGTTGGATGGATGTGTGGACGAATGTATGGACTGATGTGTAGATGGATGTGTGGATGGATGGATTGGGGTGTGGATGTATCGATTTGTGGATGGATGGATGTGTGGCTGAATGGGTGGGGTTGGGGATGGATGGATGAATGTGTAGATGGATGGATGGATTGATGTGTAAATGGATGGATGTATGTGTGGATGGATGGTTTGGGCTTTGGATGGATCGATTTGTGGTTGGATGGTTTGATGTGTGGATGGATTAATGGGGGTGTGGATGGATGGATCGATGTATGGATAGATAGATGGACGTGTGGATGGACGAATGGGTGCGTGGATGGATGGTATGGATTGATGTGTAGATGGGTAGATCATCCATCCACACATCCATCCATCCATCCTTCGACGCATCTATCCATTCATCCGCACTTCCATCCATCCATCCACACATCAATACATCCATGCACCCATTCGCCCATCCGCACATCATTCCATCCAAGCACACATCGATCCACCCATCCACACATCCATCCATCCACATCTCGTGCTGTATGCCGTTCCTACTTAAATTGTAGGGCATTCTGCGCTCTGTTTTCATTATCATCATTCTTATCCTTATTTTTCTGTGGCTTGTCTGAGGGTGTTTTTGAGTAGTAGGTAAAGTCGTCTGATATCCTTCTTTCTTTTTTTAGCACGAATGCTACGATACAACATGTCTGGTGCAGAACATCGGTAGACGAGTAGAATCCGATGCACTCCTTATTCAACATGTTAAAGTACTGGTTGCATGTTTTATAATAAGATTATGTTTTCGCTTTTCTTTTTCTCATAGTTTAATATTTTTGATTATTAGTTCGCCTATGTTTTTGTAGCGTATACGTAAAATTAGACCTTCCAAACAGAGTAATTGGTGTAGCAAGTGAGCAGGAAGCGCTATGAAGTAGGAGAAATCCCAATATAAAAATAAGTAACTAGTATATATGGAGTTATTCTTTGAAAAAATTCCTATGCGACTGGGTTCTTCTTTCTTTGCTGGTCTCTAATTACCTTTTAGTTCATGATGGTGTGGCCTAATCTCGTGTTGGTGGCATAAATACCCAAATCAATCGCTGCGAAAGGATAAAGAGTAGAGCTTTCGCGTTGATCATTCCCTGAGGGATTCGCAATTAATTCGATTTCATTAAGCGTCGTTGGAGGTGATTGAATGCATATCTGGCCTTTACAATGATTCGCCGTGGCCTACCGATGTATCAAGCCAGTGCTACTATCCTCCCAAACAAGTTTGGTACCAATTTGCCGATCCCGGAAGGATGGAAGGCTTGGTGGGCTATGAACGCAGGTATCGATTCCACGTGTATGCTGCAGGGCGCCTTCGACTACTTACTGCGCCAAATGCCCCCTTTCTCTCATTCCATGGTTTTTGTGCTATTTGACGGTTTTGTACGTAATGTAAAGGTTATTATTCTGCTAGAAATTTAGCTAGAAGCTAAGCTAGTTTAGCTAATAGCTAGAAATTTGAACTGTGTGGTGACACCAGTACTGTCTTGTTATATGGTGTTATTCGAAAAGGTTCACATTTTCTGAACGACTTGATCTCACCCTACTGTTCTGTAGGATATAGTATGGTTCGTGGTGTATTGTCGTCGAAGGTTACTTGTTTTCATGACGACACGCCATCCTGTAGCAGTAGGACTAGTTTTAGCTGGAACGGAGCAAAGTAGTATTCTCAGTGCAGATCTGCATTTGACCTCAGTATTGACAATCAATGTCTCAGTTCATTTATACGTGAGGTAAGAAAATGTTCACAACGGTTGATGAGTAGTTCTGTTTGTATTTGTAAATTCACTTCTAGAAAGACTTGTTCAATGAACCGTTTACATTCAGGTGTGATGAAATCGATTTATCAGTCAATAGCGACTTTTTTCGATGTTTATTCGACCATCGTTTCTACGGTTTCATCTTCATCCTTTGTCAGCTTCACTAAGCCCAACAATATAAGCGCATGTTGATTACTTTACTGCATAGGTTAAATGGCGCTCGATTTCTTTAGAATCTAATCTATTCGACAAATTATGGGGCTGTATGCTAATACATTTGTTACGTTTATTTTGTAAGGTTAACAAATGAAAATAGTTTTTTGACATGAGTGGGGAAGGAAGGTATCAAAGCAGACGGATGGCAAATAATTGAAGAAAGGTAGAAGTATGTGAAATAGTGATTTATCATCGAAGTACGTTGTACTAAGAAGTCAGAGGTAGATCGAAAATCTATCTATGTTTACAAAAAAGATGTGGGGCGGGGTGGAGGTAGATTCAAAATGTCATCGACGTCGAATTTCAAGACACTTCGTGAGCACTGGAGCTTCGGCTTATTTCGGTTCGAATTGGGCCTGAAAATTAAAATGATGTAGAAAAATATAATAAAACAAACAAGTAGTATTATAGATGGTTTGTGAAGAGATGTCTTCACAAACTTTTTAAATCGTGCTAAAAAACACGTTGACTTTTCTGATGGCAAGTAAACGTCCGAACGGTTTATCGCCGCATCTTGGCTGGAAGGTGTTCCTGGATGTCTAGCTGTGAGGTAAAGTGTAGGGTTTCATCCCCCGGCAGAACGTTCCAAGCTGTGAATTGGTTTGACGTTTCTATCAGGAAACTCAGCTAAGAGTAAGCCAATACCAGGATCAACCATCATTCTGGTATCAAACTAGTCGCATGGTGGGAAATATCCCACAGATCCACAAGGGCGGCGACTGCTTGTGGTGGTGACGACTTAGCTCAGAATTAGGTCTAGCCGATCTCGAGGCTCCAAGGAACCATAACAGCTAAACCAGCAAAAGTCCGAAAAATGGAAACTATGCTGGAACCCGTATAACCTGTGAAGATGGGCCATCCAAATACCCAAGTAACATCGCACGTGATTTTTCTTGAAGTGGAGAGATACTAAAATATATTGAAATAATGGGTAGAATGGCAGATTTTTTGCTTCGGTGAAAATACGAAACAGTTTAGAGAGTAGATGTCCTACTGTTTTGGCCATCATGCCATGCATCATTTCGAGACGCATTTTCACATTTTCGTGTTATTAATTTTCCTCACTAACTCGGTTTTTGCTCATTTAAGGTTATTGGAATAAAAGCGGTAAAAACGAAATCTTCCAAAAATGTTTGAATATCAACGTGGAACGTTGTGTTTTGTCTAGCAATCATAAGCGATCGTTCGAGTGCAAAGCTGGTTTCGAGCATGTCATTGCAAAGGCGAGAGTGGTGAAGATGAAGAAAGTCCACGATGGTGATCTGGTTTCCATGATGAATGACTGGAGATGCCAAATGAAACGAATCCATCTACACACGGTACCACAACATGCGCGAGAACGAAGAGGCGAGATTAGGATGTATTTTGGAGGATTTTAAGCAAGTTGGAAAACCAGGAGGAACTCTTGGACCTGGTGCTGAATGAGCCATGATGAATGGAACAGAGGTTACGGTCGTTAAATCGGTTTTACAATTATTTCATTCAGGGAAAACAACCTTTTCATGTCCTTATTGTAACATTTGTCCAAAAAAAACTCGCTTTTCTACGAAAGTCGAGGAAACTCGCACAAGATCGCAAAAATATGAAGTGCCGATACATTTTCCGAGCCAGAATTTACTCCAATACCTAATTTTTTAAGTTCTGGAAAATCCTTTATAGTAATGTTGAAAATGTACAAAATGTAGGTTGGCTTGGCAGTGAGAGAATAGATATCGTCTCCATCTGTTACCATGCGTCAACTGATTTTTTCATTTTCAAATTTTTTCTAATATCTCTGATCGGCAATGATCAATCGAAAGGAAGAATCTACATGACAACGCCACGGACCAATTGTCTTACAACCGCCACTGTAACCTTTGAAGAAATTGAAACATTCAATCCCGGTTTATTCGCCAAAATTCTCTTTCATTAATCAGCTGCCATTTATCCCAGTCATCTTTTAATAATAAATTGCCAAAGGAGTTTTTGAAAACAAAACACTTCTTGGAAGTTTTTAGAAGAGTTCATCAGTTCTGCAAGAGCAGAATTCTGTTGTTAGAAAACACACGACGTGATTAAGCAAAGTAACATTGTGTAGATACAAACCCTTGCTTTTTGATTAATTAAGTTTACTGTGATCTGAGATGGGCGCGTGTGGCGCAGTGGTCGGAGGCGCCCTGCAACGCACACCCGGAATCGATCACTGCGCCTATGGCCTACCAAGCCTTCCTTCTCTCCGGAGCCGGAAAATTGGTATCAGACTTGTCTGGGAGGATTGCAGCAGCGGTTCGATAAATCGGCAAGCCACCGCGAATCATTGCAAATGCTAGATATGCATTCAATCACCTCCAAACGATGCTTAATGAAACAGAGTGCATGATGCATCCCTCAGGGATTGATCAACGTCGAGAGCTTTATTCTTTATCCTTTATGATCTGGGATACGTGAATTTGAAGGCTAGAGACTAACATTATTTCTTATTTATGAATTGCTTGTGCGTTGATTTTCTTTTCCGTTGCAATATGTTAACATGATACGTGAAATAAATATAAGTTCATGCAGGACTTTTATATAAATCGAGTTTTATAGAATCTTTCTGTAAGAAAAAAAAACTACTGACGTAACAAGTCAACTTACTCTGAAGAAGCTACCGGCCACAGGATCCTTCAAGCCGTACTGGCTGACAAATTCAGTGGTGTTGAAACTGAAAGAATGGTTTTAAAAAAGAAAGAATGTTTGTGAGACAGTCTATCAAACTATCAATAGACGCTGTCTTGGTTGTTTATTGTGGCAGCGGAATAGATGGTATCGTTGTGAGTAAGCTATTGAAACAAGAAGATCATCTCCAACACAGTTAATGAGGATGAGACGATGCTCCACACTTGAATTCAGAATCATCACTTGACTAAACCTATAAAGAGACTTCGAGAAAGGTTGGTTGGCTAACCACCGACTTAAAGCTTAGAAATAACGGGTTTCATATCTTTTTTCCTTGAAGTAGTGCTATTTGTGTCTCCTGGGCCAGTGAACTGCATTTGGTAATTGTGGCTGGAAGCAGAATCGAAAGGAAATTGTACTGGTGCCGCCAAAATTATTCAGCTACTAGCAGAAATACAGCTTGTACAAGTGATACAGACCACGGTTATCGTACAATTATGGTGTAGGAGTAATTATTTTGATGTCAATCTAAAATACGCACAAAACTTACTTTGCTCTTGATTCCATCATTTTTATTGAAAGAGGCTTTGATTGTTTGAAAACCAATAGATAATATCTATGGAAACCTGAAGTGAACACGTATTCTTCTAAGTGGGTAAAGACTTCATGTTATTTTCTTACAAATTTTACATTCTGTCAACAACAATTTTTTCCAGAATGAAATTTGAGCATTTGTTGGGCGCGACGTACATTCAATTAGGGTGCGTCTGGCTCAGTGATTAGGTATGCGTTGGAATACATAGGTGATCGTTGGTTGGTTCGCTCACGCGCCACCGACTCATCAAGGTTTCCAGCCTCATAGGGCAGAAGAATTGGTAGAAGACATGTTTGGGAGGATATCAGCAGTGGTTTGATAGAACGGTGCCCCGCCGCAAGTTGTCATATAGGAAAAATATGCACTCAATCATATGCGCGATGCTCCGAATGTACCCGAATGCAAGAAGCATCGCTAAGGGATTGCGGAATGCCAAACGTTCTAACGCTTCTTTTAAGAAAAAACGCAATATCGTACCTGTTCCTTCAGGTGGACCAGGTCCAATATAGGAAGCAACCGTTTTACCACAACTTATTTCATTTCCGCGAACATTCACTACCAACCAGTGCAAGTAATCACGTAGATTTGGATTGGCTCTTGACGGTGCGTCAGGATCTGAAGTGAGTTTAGGATTATATGAAGAAAAAGTAGAGGAAATGAAAAATCAGTTGACGCATGGTAATAGATGGAGACGATATGTATTCTCTCACTGACAAGCCAACTTACGAAAGAATACATTGCTGATTAGTTGTGCCGATATTAAAATAAAGTCGGTTCTTGAAATAAAGTGGAATGATGGCTTAACTCATTCGCTTAATCAATTTTTTGTCTTTTTAGCGTTGTTGTTAGCCCTTTTTTATTTGTAATAACAATTCTGGTGACTATGACGAATTCCAAAGCATTCTGTAGCTGTGAATGCTAAATGTTTTTAAAAACCTATCATACTTTTGTCGTCTGCTTTGAGCTTTTTAGATTGGCTTCGAATTGATTTGAACTAAGTTTTCGAAACTATTAAACTGCAGAAAGAGATCTTCTAATTATCAATGAAGTCTTTTCAAGTCCTTCCAATAGTTTACCGCCTCAACGCTGCTGGGAGGTGTTTCTGTATGTTGGGATGCGATGTACAGCGGGACAATTTATTCCTTCGGCAGGGTATCCTAAGCTAAGAGGGAGCTTCCATCAGGAAGCCTAGCTAAGAGTAAACCAATAACAGGTTCCATAGCCGTCGTGGTATCAAACTAGTCGCATGGTGCCAAATCTCCCTCTGATTCAAAAGGGCTGGGACTGCCTGTAGTTGTGGGGAACTGGGACACATTTTGGCCAGGCTAACCTTGGGAATCTGGGTAATCATAATGGCTAAACCAGCAAATCTCCGGAGTAATGGAGACTCTGCTGGGACCCGCACTATCAGTGAGGGAGGGCCATCCAAGTATCCGGGCAAGTAAGCTTTTTAAGTGCTCTTTTAGAAGCTTTCGATTTGAATAGTTCCGGGGCTTGCTGTCTTGAACGAACATCTCACTAAAAGATATTTTAAATATCATTTGAGCCAATTTAAAGTAAACTTGAGAAACGAGTCGAGAACGGTGCCCATTCACTATTATCGTTCTAAATTCTATCCCAAATCTCTTTACATGTAGTTTTTCTCAGGGGATCTTTTTATGAATTTCCTTGTTCTCAAAAAAGGTGAGTTTCTGATACTCTTTTTAAAGTCTCACGCTTAATAAGTTAAAGGAAAGAACTATTTTGATGACTTACCGATCATCATAACAGTGTACAGTGAAGATCGGGAAGCTCTCCACTTCAGTGTCGGTTGTGAAGATGTAGCCGATGTGCTCAGTGTATTTCCAAGCCGCACCTGAATCAGATTTTCGAGAAAATAATATTAAACCATAGCCCTAAAAAAAGAAAAGTTGACAAAGAAGAAAAGGTTATTGAGCATCCAGTTTCATGTTCGGCTGGATTACTGGCTGGTCCGCCTCTGATACAGGGTTTAGCAGCATAGTAATTGTCAGCACAGAGTTATATTGCTGCTTACGAATATCGTTTTTGTGTGGAATTATGAGTTAACGTTGCTAAGGTGCTTTCACAATGCCACCACCTAGGTTATTCAGGTTTAATGAATTGAAGCAATCGTTGCTTATTTCTGCTAGATTACTTCCATGATAGAAGGATTCCTGACGCAGATTGACTAGTTTCAGAACCACTTACTCTTCTAAATGTCCCACTCTATTGCCATGGCGTCCATGTCACACCCTATGTTTGCTGAGTTGACACATGATTCCTACTACCGTATCTTATTATTTCACCCCAGAAGAGACGCTATCGCGGGAGTTCGATGGCAGACTCGAAGAACAAAGGAAAATTTCAGAGAAAGAAAATCGGCTGAATAAACAATATTCGTCAACATTTGCTGTTCAAACGATGTGACAAGTAGTATGCCAACTTAATGGAATACCTTAATTAGCTAATCACCTTTTAATGAGTGTAATCACCCTCGGGTGTTTTCAGTCTTGTGAACAGCCTTTTCCTGATTTTCTTTTGCAATTCCTTAATCTTATAAAAGCTGTGTTTATAAAGAAATCTTGTGAAGCGCTGAATATAGAAAATTTTGATTTTTTTAAATGAAAAGAGTCAATTTAGGCTTCGTAGTTTAATAAAGCAAATTTTAGACGCATCCGATCATCGCAGACTACCTAAAGCCACTAGATAAACTATAAATTTAGTAGGCGATAAAATTGAGATACCGTAAAATCTAGAGGGTAAATAAAGTTCTTGGTGTTGATCAATCCTTGAGGGATGCGCCATGCATTCGACTTCACTAAGCATCGTTTGGAGCTGATTAAACGCATATTTGGCTTTTACAATAACTCGTTGTGGCCACCGATGTGTCGAGCCAGTGTTGCTATCGTTCCATACAGAGGGATGGAGGGCTTGGTGGGCCATGGGTGCGGAAACCAATTCCGCGTGTGTGTTGCAGGGGGCCTCCGACCACTACGCCACACGCGCCCTAACGTAAAATTTAGGGAGACATCGCGCTCACCACCACGCCATACGGGTCCTTCGTTTCGCCTGTCTCTCAGCTAGCTCTGTCGATCAGCGCCTTCAGCAATCACCGTCAGGGGAATTGATCTGGCTAGCCAAAATCGGCAATGAACCTAGTTAACTAGTCAGCTGAGAGACATGAGAAACAAACGACCCACATGGTGTGGTAGTGAAAGTGTTAGCCGCCGGAAAGGGTAATAGCGCGTTCGTTCTCCATCGCAGACAGCTGCGGTGCGAAGTTTTGCAAATACCTCAGCACCATTGCGCTTGTGTCACACATAATACCCTGCCGTGAAAAATTGTATAGGTAGTAAATGAAAAAATTAACGTTGTAAAGTTGTTCGTTCTCAAAAATACGCTGCATTTTGTTTTCGAAAAAACCCGGATAAGAGTTACATTGCACAGCATATGAAGAATTCACCCTAGTATTCCGTCCATAGGTCGCTTGTAAAGGCATTGTTCCGGATTTAATGTAGCCCAATTGATCAGAACGAGAAGAAATGCTAAAACCGTCTCGTTACTTCAACTTAATAGCTCTTATGTCGAAAATGAAGAAAAATCGCACCGTTGAGACAGCAGGAGTAGGAGAGGAAGAGCAAGGTACATGTAACCCATTCTGAAATGCTAAAAATTTCTTTCCAAACAAATCAAACACTAAAACGTCTGGGGTATGAACGAGGCGAGGCAGTCTAAATAGTCGACATCCTATGACTTGTTAAAGTTTACCGCTGTAAAATCGTAAACAGAAAGGAAAACTTGTATGGTTATTATCGGCGCATTGCGAATGAATCGAAATGATGTGAAGGCTTAAGAGAACATTACGATTTTTGTACTTAGTGACCGACTTCGGTTAAGTGAGGAGAACGATCATTTTCTGGAACGGCTGTTGGCTGAATACACTGTGGTTAAACTCGAAAACATCATTGACTGAGTCGCTCTAGATTACTAGCATTATGCGACAGTAAAATCACAAAGTAAACTAGCTGCTCGATTGCCGTACAATGCAAAAAGTGTACGTGTAATCAACGAGCTCAAAAGCAGAACATTCTCGTCTTGTGTTCATCACCGTATTGAACAACACAGTATCGTAAAACAGCCAAAAGGAAATTTTTGGAAAAGATGGACGAGCTAGGTAAAAATATGGCTTGGAACGAAAGCTGTGGTCAGATTTGGTCCCGCTTCTACCACTATTTTTAACCTCTTTTCCCAAGAAAATTATTTATTTCGTTTTATCTATATGATCCGACAGTAAATATCTTACAGATCCTATCATTTCCTTCATTCGATTCGTTTTTCCCATCTACCAACCGCGAAGCAGATCGGATTTCGTTTGGGTTCCGCTACTGGTGCTTGATGATTACTTCATCAAGAACGTCGTTCAATGCTGGTACAGTCGATTCTACGCTGCAATTCTGCGACAGCCAGATTAGTATGTTCTAGGCCTTCAGCACAATAACAGTACCCGACTTTTGTGAATCGCAAGGAGCTTCACTAGCTGTGATTGGGATTGTTCCAGAACGTTGGTGAGTCCTTTGGTGACAAAGATTCTCCCAAGGCCGACTAGTACTGACTGGCCGATATAGGAGCCTCAGAGGTGTAGGATTTCAGAGGATTTCCATACTCATTTCACTTTTTCTGTTTTAAATGTTCAATCACGGAAATGCCGGATTATAGGCTCAATGGCTACGAAGTCCAGTTTTGAGTTTTGGTCTCAAAAATCTTTGAATGAGACCTGTTGGTTTGCATCCATTTGTTGGTTAAAGAGAGACAAAAATAAACTAAGCAAATATAGTACCCCAGTACAATGGATAATAATGATTTAGTGATAATGAATTTCAGGACAAAGTTTATTTTTTAATGTCAGATCTTTTTAAGGCTGGAGAAGATTTGAAAACCTTTTTAATTTTAGCGAGGAACAAATTAGTTGTGGTATTGCTTGGGCTAAATTTGTGATGATGTTGTCATGGTTGTGGTGAGCGTGGAAAAATAGGGCGGCAAAAGAATTGCCTATGTCGGTGAACTGCTAGACATTTTATAGTAACAACGAACAATAGAAAAGTCAAAGGTCAACAGTTAAGCGCCCGTTTTAAGCGGATAGTATTGGAACTGTTTGCTTTCCGTTTCATCAGACGAGTGGGCGATTCCATTGTTCGCTACGTCGGACTCAGGATATCATCTGAAATCACAAAGAAATGGTCGCCATTCGAAAGTTCAATCGGAATCATAACCGGTTCATATCCACTTCCGTGTTGCGCCCTTATTGAGATGATGGCTGACTGAACATGGGAAAGCAAACGACATGAGGCGAAATACTCGTAACATTAACCAATCTAGATGGAAGTTGCCTCTAATGACATCTACGCGATCTCTCCTGCTTTCATTTTTCCATTACCAATCCTCTAATCGATCCAAACAGTTAGATTGGTCCAGTGTATATATGAAGTTATGTATATTAATGAAACTCATGCGTTGTAATGAAGGAGTTCATTAATAAAGTGGTTCAGATGTCATAAATGTGCTATCATTGTATTATAAGATATTGTAGAGCTAACAAAATGCCGACTTCTTCAGGCTGGATTATCCGTTTAAAAAAATTATATTCAACGGATAATCGTATCAAAAACAGCCGCCCTGTATTGAAGAGCGTCGTCGGGGTGTTCGGCTAATTCGAGATGCTCAACTGAGGAAAATCCGGTTTGATGCGAGACGAAGATCCGAAATCGAGAAGAAGAGCAACTGTGGACCATCGACAAGTACCGTCGGCTCAGATGAAGACGAAGACGCCGACACGTTAGCCGAATAAACATCTCTAACAACCTCGCGTAAGCTCAACGATATAGAGAAACATGTTATTATTGTAGTACCGAGGTTGAATGACGGTCAGTTTCAAAATTATTACCTAATCATGGATCGAATTTCTAAACCAGGATGGCTCTTTCTTCCCATAATCTTTTCAATACAATATCATTCTTCAAACGCTTACAAACTATGAGGAGCGTTTGATCGTGGAGTGAGCAGGTGCTGCTGAACTCAGCTCAGCTATGCTACGTCTTCCATGACAACTTATATTAGCAGCTTCTATTCATTCTATGACGAACTACCTCTCTATCGCGATTCGCACACTTCTGGATTTAAGCAGTTTACTTTGCGTTCTGCTTTTAAGACAACTCAAACTAGCAAGTTTAAATGACCTTCTCATAAGTTAAACTAACTAGAACTTTACAAAATGCTCCACCACCAGAAGTCCACAAGATTTTAAGGAAGATCTGGACTCTTTGAGCTTCCCTGTAAGCAAAAGTTCTAACAAGAAATCCGCTAGTATTTCTTTTACCATAACACATTCCTCCTCTCGATGAGCAGTATGGCGAATGGGTGGTGCTCATGAATAAAGCACAACATGGTGAAATAATCCTAAATTCTTTAATCTGTTTTTCTCCTTTGTATTCTACATTTGAATTATTTGGATTACGAAAGACAGACGAATGCAGAAAATGAAATGCAAAACCATATGTAATAAATGGTGGGACACATTTCAATAACAATAACATGACTGAGCAGCATCTCTCCAGTGAAAACAATTTTTATGGCAACTACATTGACAAAAATGCTAGCCAGTAGGAAAAATTCTTTCTGCCACTTCTGTTCTTATTGGCGAATGATTGCGCTAGTTCGTCAGTTTTCGCTGATGTCGTAGATAAATTTTGAAAAAAAGTTTTTCAGCAAAAAAGTGAGCGCATAGCGCAGTGGTAGGAGGCGCCCTGCAATACTCAGGAAATTGCTCCCTGCGCCGCTGACCCACCGAGCCTTCCATCCCTCCTAGGTGAGCAAATTGGCACTAGACTTGTCTGGGAGGATAGCAGCACTGGCTCGATACATCGGTGGCCACAGCGAGTCATTGTAAAGGCCAGGTATTCATTCCTGCAACAATGCTTAATGAAGTCGAACGCATGGAGCACCCTTCAGGGATTGATCAAAGCCGAGAACTTTATCCTTTATTTCCAAAAATAGGATCAATTTTACGATCGTCAAGTGTAAATGCTTGATTTTCTGCTTTTCATTGTTCACAATATCTGTTATGAGATACATTTTTTCTTCATTGTGTGATCGAGTGGTATAAAAAATAATGTTTATGCACCAAATGCCTCACAGATGAATAAGTGCCGAGCCGATACAAAGCCCATTAGCTGTTGTGAAGATCTAAAAAGTATGCTCTATTATTCGTGAGACAACCACAGTGATGCTGAGATATTTGCAAAACTCCGGACAGCAGGCGTCTGCTGCGGGGAAAGAACACGCTTTTATCCTTTCCGGGAAGAACTAGCTGAGAGAAAGGCGAAACGAAGGACCCACATGGTGTGGTGGTAAACACGTTACGCCCCGGAAAGGACAATAGTGTGTTCGTTCCCCACTGCAGGCACCTGCGGTCCGTGGTTTTGCAAATATCTCAGCATCACTGTGGCTGTTTCACAAACAATACCCTGCCGTGAAAGCTAGTAAAAGGCAGTAAATAAAAAGGTCAACAGTGTGTTTATTAGTTAGAAGATGACGACATTTCATTAAGAATATAGAGGCTTCAGATGGAAGACTTTCTTTGGATGAGAAGTTACTCCCATTCCTTACTAGTCAAGAGTTGGTAAGCCCCAATGAAATCGTGCTTTTTATTCATTATGACGCTCTCTCAGCGTATTTGTAGCTCATTCATACATGTGTTATCATCACAGCATAAAATAAACCCACCAATTTGAAACGTTAGTAGACCTGCAGAAAAATGTAGACTTGATTCTTTTCTGGTAGAAATTTTCTATAAATCAAAAATCGTAACAAAAAATAAGAAGATTTAGTGCGATTAGCAAAGCATAATATTTGAGCGAAAGTATAATGAAGAACGAAGGAAATAGGAGGGAATACGAGAATTTCGTTGTCTAGATGGCCATTATGTCAAAATTCAGCAAGTTAATAGCAGGACGAATGAAAAAACGGATAAGCGATAATATTAGCTTCTGCACAGTATTGTGCCTCCTACCAACGGTTTACCGCCTCATCGTGCCTGCGAGGTGTTCTTGTATGTCGAGCTGCGATTTACTGCGGGGGATTCATCACCCCAGTAGGGTCCTAAAGCTGAGAAGGAGTTTGACGTTTTTATCAGAAATCCCAACTAAGGGTAAACCAATACCAAGATCCATCACCGCCCTGGTAACAAACTAGTCCCATGGTGGCAAATCTCCCTCTGATCCTCAAGGGTGGCGACTGCCTGTGGAGCTGACGATCTGGGATGGATTTTGGCTAGGCTAACCTTGGGACTTCGGGAAACCGCAATGGCTAAACCAACAAAACTCCGAAAAAATGGGAATTATACTAGAGTCTGCACATCTGGTGAAGATGGGCCAACCAAGAATCCAAGTAAGTACACAGGATTGTATAGTAAAAATCGTGTTGATGAAGTAGTCTTAATTCATAAGTGACGGAACTATAATTTTCATAACTGTTTTTTACACAACACTCATTAACTACTAAAGTCATAGCCGTTTATTTATATTCCTTGGTCTATGTCAGCCATCATTGTGATTACCAAAATAACAGGCTTCGGCTTGTTCTCTGGTTCATGGACACCTGTCAACGAGCATCACATGAGATCGGAGTTTTAGATAGTAGTGAGAAAAATTGCTCACGTGTATTTACATTGTTAAAATAGCTGTGATCGTTTCCGAAAATTTTGTCTATTTCTGTAGAGTCTCAGAAGTAGATGAGCTTAGACGGAAGTATTCAATAAGAAAATGGACAATAAAGAAGAGAGAAAACGAAGAAATATCTTGTTCAAAACATAAATACGGAAAACTCAATGGTCATGTACTTACTTGATACTTGAACGGTCCGTCCTCATTGATTGGGCGGGCCACAGCATAATCTCCAGTTTCTGGAGATTTGCTGGTTACGCCGCTGTGGTTCCCTGGAAACCCGAGGTCAGTCTGGCCCAAATCTGCTCCAGGTCTTCACCACCACAGGCAGTAGTTTCACACCAAGACGGTGATGGATCCTGGTACTGGTTTCTCTTAGCTAAGCTTGCTGATAGAAACTCCGGACTCCTCAGCTTGGGAGACCTTGCCAGAGGATGAATCACCCGTTGTACATCGCAGTCCGACACCCAAGAACACCTCCCAGCCACGATAAGGCGGTAAACCGTGCGGGGGATTCGTCATATAACGACGATAAAACTTTTTACCGAAATGAATCCTTCTCTTTCAAATAAGTTGTTATGCAGTGTTCTTTTGTCGAAACCAAATCTTTCGCCTTCTAAGTTATTAAGAGCTCTTTTATCGAAATTGAATCTGGTTCCATCAAGAGCGTTCAGCACTTGCTTCTCTGAAGTTCAGTGCCCTGCTGTCGAATCTAAGCTCGGCCTCTTCTAATTTGCCCAAAGCCCTCCATGTCAAGGCCAAAACCACGCCATTCAACGCCATCAAGCGCTCGCTTCTAGCGGCCTGAACACCTCTATCTTTATCTAACCATACAACAAAACTTTGTTGGTTCTTCACAAGCGTATGCATATATTAGATAGATATCCGGCAACTCTGCTGATAAAAAGGCCACGTCGACTTTCCCAAGTTAACGCTCCTCTGTAATTCACGTCCATCTTAATTCGGGCTAAGTCAAGATCTTTTTCGGATCATTGAATCCACCACCGTCTAAGCTTCTCCAGGTTCGCGGCTAATGGACCGCATTTGGCACCACACAGGCAAGCAGTGCGAAGCTGAATATCAACTGAAAAATAAGGATATGGCATGTTATATTTCGAAGTTTCAAGCTGCATATTTGGCTGGATATTTTGCGTGCTGATTAGATTTCAGAACACATCGTTTAAACTGCGGGCATTCGAGAGGTGAGCAGACTTTTCGGGGTGATCGCCTAAGATTTTGCTAAATAGAGGAGGCGCTGAGAAGACCACTGAATTGAAGCGCTGCGTTTTGGTCCATTAAGTGCTCAGTAGCATCTCTGATAGCTCCAAATGCCAAACATGGCTTTCTTCTGAATAACTCAGTCTTCATATTGTTCTCTGTATTCGTTAAAAGATGTCCTCAGGGAAAGAAAATTTCACAGGAATTTATCATAAATAAGTCGTTATTGACTCAATTAAATAACTTTATTATTAGCAGAAATGACACGCTGAACCACTTGGCAAAATAGCGTTTCTCCTTTTTTTGAGGATAGAAGGAATAGGTAATGGAGGAGTTGCACTGCTATTCTGATAGCAATCAGTTAGAATTCTTATGCAGGAGGGGTCGACTTCATGGGCCGAAGATCGGTAGCAGAACAGGGTTTTTTCAATGCTGTCAAATGGTTGCCAACAATGTTTAAGCACAAGAAGCTCGGTGCATTTTCAGCAGAGAGAGAACAAGGATGCGGTTCGGATGTGACCGTTAATATTTATTAGCTTTTAACATACGAAGTGTCCGATTATAAATGCAAACTTTAAATAACCACAACTCTTTTTATTCTAATTTGTAAATACCACTATAATAGTAGCATTTTTTCCAAGAAGAAACAAGTTTACTTATTTTAGTTTCTTAAAATTCCGGAGTACTGGAAGCGGTGAGTTCTTTGAAAGCATTTGTTCCCTCATAGTGGTTGCTGAAGCATTTCTCGCCCAGGAAGTGGTCAAGGTGCTTGAAGAAGTGGGTGGTAGTCGATAGGCGTGAGGTCTGATGAATACGGCGGATGAGGCAAAGTTTCGTAGCCCAACTCGTTCAACTTCTGCAGCATTGGAGGTCGGCTGTTGTCGTGGAGAAGGATTGGTCCTTTCTGTTGACTAATGATCATCGTTGTTGCTGGAGTTCAGGGCGCATTTCGTCGATTTGTTGGCAAGACTTCTCTGCCGTAATCGCTTCTCTAGGATTCAAAAAGCGGTGATGAATCAGCCCAGTTCCTTCCCACCAAACAGTTACCGTAACCTTTTTATGGCACAATTTCGACTTTGGGAAGTGTTGTGAGACCTGATCGCAATCCAACCGTTGAACTGAACGCAGCTGGTTGTCGTATAGAATCCGCTTCTCGTGGCACCTCAAAATTCGATCAAGAAAAGGTCGTTTCTTTTGCGCAGAATAAGAACAGACGACACTTCAAAACGGCGAGTTTTTTGATTATAGTTTAATTCGTGTGGCACACACTTGTCGAGTTTTTCTGTCTTTCCTATGCGATTCAGGTGAGTGGAAATTGTTCTCGTGCATACGCCATGCTGTTCTTCAGACTCTCAAACAGTTGCTCGCGTGTTTCTCCCACTAGTGCCTACAGTTCGCCATCATCAAGCTCATTGGGAAGTCTGCTGCCTTCCTTATCTACCAGACCGAAATCACCAGATCGGAATTTCCGGGACCATGTTCGCACTATATTTAATTCTTCCTATTCGAGGCCTTGTGTTTCCATCATTTTAAGACAACGTGGACCTCACTATAAAGTGTCGAAACGTCCCTTTCTAATTTCAACTTTTTACGTTAATTAAGTCAGAGGAAAAAAACACCTAATAAAAATTATGCAAAATGGGTGAAAAGCTCTTTTCTTGCACTGCATCCAGAAACTCGGCATAAGATATCTTCATGAAATTTTCTGGAGTTAATGGTCAGTGAGCAGTATGATGTAATCAAATTACCATAATCTGCACCACTTCAACACAAAGCATGATGCTGTTACTAAAAGGGCTTTCACATAACCTCTGCTTGAACAATCAATACATTTTCTTGAATTGTATAGTTTACAGGTGGTTGCCATATAAGTTCACTATCAGTGTCAAAGTGTCGCCAGCACTAAAGCTAGAACTATTAGTACAGCGCTAAGGTGCAAGTAGAATTATGATATTTATAAATTTATGCAATGGATGAAACTCTTAAAGTTATTCATTCCCTCGGAGACGCTGTGCATTCTATTCCATTCGTAGCATCCTGTATGTGACTGAATGAATATTTAACTCTTCAATGATTTGCATTTGCTTAGAGATCCATCATTTTAATATTCTCAGAAAAGCTTGGTACCAATTTACGGAAACAGTGCAGGAGGAGGGTATGGTTGATCTAAGGCGCGGTATCGAACCAGCGACGTGTGTATCGCGTGTATCGCAGGGCACCTCTAGCCACTTTACCACACTCGTCCACTGAGTGAATTATATTTCGAAATGTCTCTAGTTCCCATGACCGACTTTCTGTTAACCTCTTTCTGTTAACGAACGCACTATTACTCTTTCCATTCTTGTTAAGCAAACGCGAGATGTTACTTTTATTCTTTATTCATGAATAAGCTGACGTTTCAGCCGATTTCGCCTTCCTCAGAGCGTGGAAAGATCAAGACGAAAGCAATCTATTTGGCCAAACA
The DNA here is from genome assembly GCA_900624975.1 of Angiostrongylus costaricensis. Taxonomy (NCBI): domain Eukaryota; kingdom Metazoa; phylum Nematoda; class Chromadorea; order Rhabditida; family Metastrongylidae; genus Angiostrongylus; species Angiostrongylus costaricensis. Next base: position 86,277 of record UYYA01003926.1, read on the forward strand.
CCTCCATAACCAAACAAAGAAAACGCTAAACGAAGATTTCAATCACACTGAACACAGCTTTGCACACTCACCACCTTCTATGAGGCTTCCACTGAGTATATCGCGTGGAGATCATCAGCGCAGAAATCACATGGAAGCGTAATGTGCCCCTCCCATAAGAATAACAGGTTTATATACCGCAAAATATCACACGTGATAATGAGGCATTCTTCCCTGCGGTTCATTTTCGGATTTCTGGAATTAATCCAGAGTGCCTCGAGAGTTTTTCGCGCCTGTGTTCTTGATTCGCGTGCGAGGATCGTGACACATACTTCGAAGTCGTCCCCGTTATGCCTCTGGGTCCTATGCGTGCCTAGCGGGGTATTTGGTCTATTTTTGCCGGCTAGGTGTTCTTTCATGCGGACACAGAGGGGTCTACCCGTTTCGCCAATGTATTCGTCACCACACGTCTTACAGGAGATCAGATAAACTATACCCGAGCTCATGCAATCACCGTCTCTACCACTGGGGCAAATTATGCAATTTTGCGTTTCACACAGACGGTCATAAAGGCGGTTACGAACTAGCTTGCGCCTAATATTACTGGGTAGCATCTCAACTTCGTTTACCGGATTCTCTAGACCCACCCTTCTTAAGCAGCGTTTTACAGCTGTAGTTACACCATTTGAGATGAAGTGCAAGATAAACGGGACCTTTCTATCGCTGTGCAACGCAAAATTGCATAATTTGCTCCAGTGGTAGAGACGGTGATTGCATGAACTCAGGTATAGTTTATATGATCTCTTGTAAGGCGTGCGGAGACGAATACCTTGGCGAAACCGGCAGACCACTCTATGCCCGCATAAAAAAACACCTGGTAAGCAAACGTATACCAAATACCTCACTATGCACGCATATAACCCAGAGACATAACGGGGAGGGCTTTGAAGTACGTCTCACGATCCTCGCACAAGAATCGAGAACACAAGCGCGCAAAACTCTTGATGCGTTCTGGATTAATTCCAGAAATCCGAAAGTGAACCGCAGGGAAAAATGCTTCATTATCACGCGTGATATTGGGCAGAATATAAGCCTGTTATTCTGATGCGAGGGTCACATTACGCTTCCATCTGAATTCTGTGCGGTTGGTCTTCACGCGACATACTCAGTGGAAGCCTCACAGAAAGCGGTGAGTGTGCAAAGCTGTGTTCAATGTGATTGAAATCTTCGTTTAGCGTTTTCTTTGTTTGGCTATGGAGGTGTTTGGCCGAATAGATTGCTGTCAACTTGACCTTTCCATGCTCTGAGGAAGGCGAAATCCGCCGAAACGTCAGCTTATTCGTGAATAAAGAATAAAGAAATAACACCTCGCGTTTGCTCAACAAGAATACGAAGAATTACTCGATCAATGCCGAGGTTAATAGAAAGTCGGTCGTGGGAGCACTATTACTCTTTCCAGGGTCTAACGCGTTTGCCACCACACCATGCTGGCTCTTCGTTTCCCCTGTCTCTCAGCTAGTTGAATCGATCAGTGCCATTAGCAATCGCCCGTCAACGGTATTGATCTGGGGAGCCCAAATCGTCATTGAACTCAGTTAAGTTAACACAGATAACAGCATGTATTCTTTCTTTGATGAGCTTACACGAGGTTGATAATGATGTTTATTTTCGGCTAACGTTTCAACGTCTTCGTCTTCCTCAGAGCCGATGATCCGAGTCGATGGTCCTCGCTTGTTATTCGTCTCGACGTTGCAGCTTCAAAGAAAGAATACATATTGATTAGTGATACCGAGGTTCAAAGAAAGTCGGTTTCGAAAATATTACTACGCTTTGTGCTAGCTCAAAAAAAACACCGACTTCTGCACGATGTGCGCAATGATGTATGTCCGGAAGAAATACAAGTTGTTACCACCGGACATTATCGTTATATCCACCATCAGCATCGTGTATAAAAAGGCATCACTGAGTGAGTATGCCTCATTCGAGGAGATGGCTCACTGAGGAAGACCTGACTCGACACGAAGGCGAAGCTGCCACGTTGAGACGAATAACAAGCGAGGACCATCGACTCGGATCGTCGGCTCTGAGGAAGACGAAGACGTCGAAATGTTAGCCGATAATAAATAAATATCATTATCAACCTCGTGTTAGCACATCAAAAAAAGAGTACATACTGATTAGTGATACCGAGGTTCAAGGAAAGTTGGTTTCGAAATACAGATAACAGTAGGTGCTATTTTATTTCTTTATTTACCCACAAGCTGACGTTTCGGCGGATTTCGCTTTCCTTAGAGCCCGGAAGGGTCAACTTGACAGCAATCCATTCGGCCAAACACCTCCATAACCAAACAGAGAAAACGCTAAACCAAGATTTCAATCACATTTAGCATAGCTCTGCACACTCACCGCTTTCTATGAGTCTTCCACTGAGTATGTCGCGTGAAGACCGACCGCACAGAATTCACATGGAAGCGTAATGTGCCCCTCCCATCAGAATAACAGGTTTATATACTGTCCAATATCGCGCGTGATAACGAGGCATTCCTCTCTGCGGTTCATTTTCGGATTCTTGGAATTAATCCAGAATGCCTCTAGAGTTTTGCGCGCTTGTGTTCTCGATTCTTGCGCGAGGATCGTAACCCTTACTTCAAAATCTTCTCCGTTATGTTTCTGCGTGCTAAGCGTACTTAGTGAGTACTTGGCTTACGTTTGCCGACTAGGTGTTCTTTTATTGTCCCCGCACGCTTTACAAGAGATCAAATAGACTGTACCCGAACTCATGAAGTCACCGTCTCTACCATTGGGACAAATTAAGCAATTTTGCGTTGCACATAGACGGTCGTATAGACGGTTACGAACTAGCTGGCGCCTTAGATTACTCGGTGGTATTTCGATTATCGTTACCGAATTCTCTAGACTGTCCCTTCTTAAACAGCGTTTTATAGCTGCACTTACTTCATTTGAAATAAAGGGCAGTATAAACGAGACCTTGTTGTCGCTAGAGTTATCGTTGGGGTACCTGTGGTTTCCTCTACACCTATCTCGAGCTGCGGTTTCGTAGCCATTAAAAATGGCTATTTGCCGTGCCAAGTTCAGGGACTCCTCTCTCTGCTGTCTTCCTGTACACACGCTGGTAGCTGTTCGATACATGTTTCTCACAAGCGCCCTTTTCGTGTCAGAGGGATGAAAGGAGAAGTAATGAACTAGGTTGTTTTTACTAATTGGCTTTCGATAACACTTCGTAATGTAGCCGTTTTCTGATAGGCTAATTTGCACGTTCAGAAATGGAAGCCAGTCTTTTTTTGGTTTCTCTCGGGTGAATTTAATATACTCTGACTGTGTGTTCAACAACTCGTAACATCTGTCGATTTCTTCTTGCGTTGAACAAATGACCAAGCAGTCAACTATATATCTACAGTAGAGTAAGATGAGAGATAACTGATGGTTTTAACCCTGCCGCTCTTGCCATTTTAACCCATTCGTTGTCTAACTTTCGGTATTGACTTTTAAATTCCTTCTCAGACGATAAAGGGAAGCATCTTTAAGGTGCTTTTCCGCTATCTCAACATTTAACTGATGGAGAATTACAACGAACTCTCCACCCTTATCACTAACCGATAGTCTTATGTTTTTTGATCTTATCAGCTCTCGTACCTCCCGCATACCACGTTTTTGTATTTCAGTGAGGTTGGAGCAGTATCTCTTAACGCGATAGTGATTAAGGTAGATAGACTGATATATAGATAGGTAGACANAGAATTACAACGAACTCTCCACCCTTATCACTAACCGATAGTCTTATGTTTTTTGATCTTATCAGCTCTCGTACCTCCCGCATACCACGTTTTTGTATTTCAGTGAGGTTGGAGCAGTATCTCTTAACGCGATAGTGATTAAGGTAGATAGACTGATATATAGATAGGTAGACAGATGGTAGATATATAGATGACTGTTTGGTCATTTGTTCAACGCAAGAAGAAATCGACAGATGTTACGAGTTGTTGAACACACAGTCAGAGTATATTAAATTCACCCGAGAGAAACCAAAAGAAGACTGGCTTCCATTTCTGAACGTGCAAATTAGCCTATCAGAAAACGGCTACATTACGAAGTGTTATCGAAAGCCAATTAGTAAAAACAACCTAGTTCATTACCTCTCCTTTCATCCCTCTGACACGAAAAGGGCGCTTGTGAGAAACATGTATCGAACAGCTACCAGCGTGTGTACAGGAAGACAGCAGAGAGAGGAGTCCCTGAACTTGGCGCGACAAATAGCCATTTTTAATGGCTACGAAACCGCAGCTCGAGATAGGTGTAGAGGAAACCACAGGTACCCCAACGATAACTCTAGCGACAACAAGGTCTCGTTTATACTGCCCTTTATTTCAAATGAAGTAAGTGCAGCTATAAAACGCTGTTTAAGAAGGGCTAATCTAGAGAATTCGGTAACGATAATCGAAATACCACCGAATAATCTTAGGCGCCAGCTAGTTCGTAACCGTCTATACGACCGTCTATGTGCAACGCAAAATTGCTTAATTTGTCCCAATGGTAGAGACGGTGACTTCATGAGTTCGGGTACAGTCTATTTGATCTCTTGTAAAGCGTGCGGGGACAATAAAAGAACACCTAGTCGGCAAACGTAAGCCAAGTACTCACTAGGTACGCTTAGCACGCAGAAACATAACGGAGAAGATTTTGAAGTAAGGGTTACGATCCTCGCGCAAGAATCGAGAACACAAGCGCGCAAAACTCTAGAGGCATTCTGGATTAATTCCAAGAATCCGAAAATGAACTGCAGGGAGGAATGTCTCGTTATCACGCGCGATATTGGACAGTATATAAACCTGTTATTCTGATGGGAGGGGAACATTACGCTGCCATGTGAATTTGGTGCGGTCGGCCTTCACGCGACATACTCAGTGGAAGACTCATAGAAAGCGATGAGTGTGCAGAGCTATGCTAAATGTGATTAAAATCTTGGTTTGGCGTTTTCTCTGTTTGGTTATGGAGGTGTTTGGCCGAATGGATTGCTGTGACCCTTCCAGGCTCTGAGGAAGGCGAAATCAGCCGAAGCGTCAGCTTGTTCGTAAATAAAAAAAAAATAAAATAGCACCTCGTGTTTGCTGAACAGAAATAGAAAGATATATTCAATCAATGCCGAGGTTAATAGAAAGTCGGACTTGGGAGTTACAGATAACACTGTTTGCCGATCGGCCAAATAAATAGAACAGCGCTTATCGATTTACGATTCTCTGTGTAAACTTAACCTGTGATTTTCATGGATCCATAGTCACCTATATATCAGTTATAATAACATTTCATAACATTCCAAGAGTATAACTTGAACTTCTTCTTATCAGAAATAGTAATTTCGTCATTAGATTTCACAAATTTCCAAGATGTGAGGTGAGCTTTTTTTTCCTATCAGTGATTGTACTTGCCACCGTCACATTTGGTACATTTCCGAAGCTATGAATATACACTTTGCTCGATAATCCTTTCTTATCTCGTAATATCTGCTAGATTTAGTGGATAAAAATGAAATAAAGGATAAAGCTCTCGGCGTTGATCAATCTCTGAGTGATGTGCTATGCATTCGACTTCATTAAGTATCGTTTGGAGGTGATTGAACGCACATCTGGCCTTTACAATGCCTCGCGGTGGCCTACAAATGCATCGAGCCAGTGCTGCTATTCTCCTAGACAAGTGTAGTACCAATTTGCCGACCCCGGAGATATGGAAGGCTTGGTGGGCCATTGACGCGAGGATCGATTTCACTTGTGTGTTGCAAGGCGCCTTCGACCACCGCGCCATACGCACCCTTGATGATTACGTAATGATGATGAAATGATAGTTACATTTAAAAAAAACAAATTCTGTACTTTTTATGAGGTTATGACACTAGTAAAGCTTTTTGCCAGTGCAGTGCTCTGCAACTAGTAGACAAGAAATTGCTTCTAGTGGAGCATATGTTCTTTGACTTTGCAATTTTTTTCTCGATGAGGAAATTTTCTCTGAGACTGAAGCGTTTCGTTCGGGGTTTCAAGAGTGACAAAATTTATAACAAAGACCTACGAATATTTTATTTATTATTATTATTTCCTTGATAAGCTTGCACGAGGTTGATACATGATATTTATTCAGTTAACGCTTCGACGTCTTCGTCTTCATCGGAGCCGGTGATCTGAGTCGATAGTCCACGGTTCTTCTGAAGTATTTTATTCATCGTTGATTTTTGCTCTTACCCTATTCGATTCATTCATTATCCATCATGAAGTTGATTCTTCAAAGCAACTCTATTTTTTTGTTGACTAATCATTTCGCGGAACCATAGGGACGACCAGTTTTAGCTTTTTCTCTAGAACATACTTTTACTTGGGTTTAGACGGAGTTCTGCATGCACTACTGCACCAGAATAAAACACATCAGAAGAAGCTACTGTTTGATAATTGACATCTTGTGTAGATATTTCACTATTTGAATGTAGAATAAGTCTTAGACAACGAAAATGTTAGAGGTGATCTGAAATCCATACCTGGGAATTGTTTCGACTCTAAGTCTAATTCTGAGTAAAGCAAACCTTCATTAGTTAGAAGATTGGTATAAGATATAAGACTACGAGAACAAAAAAAACACAGGTTTGATACATCGGTGAGCCTTCAATAATGGGATAAATATGGTTTCAATCAAGTCTACGATGCTACGAATTGAACTTAATGCATGGAAGATTTTTGAGGGGTTAATGAAAGCTGGATGTTCTACTATCGTCTTCACGATTCAGAGCAGTAAAGCAGTTACCACTCTCATTGTTAAATCTGAGCGGCAGATAGTATTAAGTCTGAAAAGCACATCTCTTCACCAGAATTTTAAGAATAGCGATGTAGTAGTACATTATTCCTTCGAAAACTGGAACAGCTGTCATTTGGTGCATCGTAAAGAACAAGACTCACAATCGAGCCCTTCCCTGACTGGTTGGCTAACTGATTGTTGTCGTTGTCGATCGTGTGCGTTCAGCAATGTGGGTGATGACGGCGAGGTTTGGAGCCCATCGGAAAAAGATTCATCTTAGTGGGTGAAGATTGGCATGAAATGTTGCCGACGGATTCTCGTCGACGATCCACGGCAACCACTGCCTACGCCTTTCCATCAAAAACAAATGGCACTTCGTTTAAAGGTGTTCTAAATGGTTAATTTTACATTAGAAGTAAGCTTACTTGTTAACTTAGAGTTTGTGATGTTGTTGTTATCCTGTTACAACACAAACCACTCCAGTGCTCTTAAAATATATGAAAACGTTGATTTCCAGCTTATGAGGTGAATGTGTGTTTTCATGTAACGTATTTGTGCTCAAATGATAAAGCGTGATGAATAAACTTTTGGCATTGATCATTCCCTTAGAAAGACCTCATGCCTTCAAATCCAACCATAACATCATGAAGGTGATTAAAATCGTATTTGAACAACAAAACTGTTCGGGTAACCTTAAAGATGTATAGAGTTAGTGCTACACACTCGACGACTTACCTAGAACCAATTGGCCTATTCCGGAGGAATACAGGCATGGTTTTTCCCTGTGCAGAGCCAAACCAACGAGCAGATCTCTGATGCAGTGCTCCTATAAGCATTAAGGGATAAAAAGGATAAAGGTCTTGGCATGATCAATTTCTGAGTGATGCGTTATGCATTCGATTTCATTAAGCATTGTTGGAGGTCACTTGTCACCTGTAGCCCCGTTGATCGTCGAGCGACTTGAGCGGGCGCCAATAAATCTTCCATTTTTCCCCTTGGAGTGCAAGAGTAGCCCAGTGGGTTCCGCTCGCTCTAGAAACTCGCCGAGTGTGATATCTTTCTTCTACGCTTTTCGTGAAGAACTCTGACCATCTTGCTGCAGTGCGTTTGACACCCCGAGGAATTCAGCCACTAACGACTCTTGTCCATCGGTTGTCATTCATACGCCATACGTGCCCAGCCCACCTTATTTTTGACTGTTTGGCGTACAGAAGGGCATCCTTGATTTTTGATGGTTGACACAGGTAGGAGCTTCGGATCTCATTCCTTACTTGTGTGGAACGGGATACTCCTAGCATCGTCCTTTCGACTGCGCGTTCGATAACGCCGAGCGAACTTTCATCCTGGCTACGCATCGATCAGGTTTCTGACGAATACGTTAGGGCAGGAAGTACCGTTGAGACGAAAAGGTGGGCACGGAGTCGGTCGTTCTTTGCCCTCTTCACTACATCCTCGATGCTATTAAAAGCTCGCCAATCCGTTCGTTTCCTTCTGCTCAACTCTGCAGCTAAGTCGTTCAACATGTTGTTCGTTCCGTTGAGCGTGAATGTGGCATGCCAAACCAATCCGTTACTCATAAACATGGTTTTTGCGGGATTTAGTCGAAGACCAATCTTTCCACGGGCTTTGTCAAAGTCGGCAATCATTCGTTCCGCTTGGATAATGTTTCGTGTTATAAAGACGATGTCATCAGCAAAGCAAAGATGATGTATCAGCCGACCATCGATTTTCACTCCCATATTATCCCATTCCGATGTTCGCATGACGTTCTAGAGGGCGGCGATAAATAATTTTGGCGAGATGGTATCGCCTTGCATAATCCCTCTTTTGACGTCAATGTTAATATCGTTGTAGAATGGCGATATCTTGGTTGTGAATTTTTTATACAGCTCACGAAGAATCTTTATGTACTGAGTATGGACTCCTTGATTATCAAGGGCTTCCAAAACTGCTTCTAGCTCAACTGAATCAAAGGCCTTCTGTAAATCGATGGAAGTGAGATAGAGCGATCTTTTGTACTCTCGCGATACTTCAATGAGTCTTGTTATCGTGTGGATGTGATCCATCGTACTAAATCCTTTTCGAAACCCTGCTTGCTCACATAGCTGTCCTTCGTCCAGTGTTCTGTCAATCCTGTTTAAGATGACTCGAATGAAAAATTGAAAACGAAACGGCATATCGGAATTCGGAAGGGAGAATCGGTGGCACAACATATCCATCCACCTTTCCTTTATATGATGGAAGGTGGACGTGGTAATTAAAGAAATGTGAGTAGTATTCGTAAACGATTTTCTCCATTGCCCTTCTGGACGCTGTAACTGTTCCGTCTGGGCAATCATCTTGGTCTTGTAATTGGCGAAGCTTCGGTGGGCTTTGCGAATGCTTTTCGCAGACTCAGCAGCTTCGACCATTACTGCTGCTCTTCTTCCTTTAAGATCTTCTTTTATCGCCTGTCTGCATTGTTTTATAAGTTCGGACGTTAGTTCGACGTTGCCTGCAGCCCCTGTAATTCCACGGTGGCGTATCAGCTCGAGTGATTCTGTAGACAGACGTCTATTGGTGATTTTCGAACTCTCAGCTTTCATAGTGCTAACGTGATATTGAATGAGCCGATCGTATTCTACCTCGATGTTATCGACAAAGGTATCTTCCCACCAGCCGGCTAATGATTTGAAGAAATCCCAATTTACGGTGGTTATGGGACTTCAGTTTTGGAATTTAGCTGCTTCTTCTCCTTTACGCGAGAAATAGAATCTTACACGAAGGAGGCGATGGTCTGGTTCCGTGTACAATTTTGGGACAACAGCGACATCGGTTGGGCAAAACTTTCTATTTACTATGATGTGGTCTATTTCGTTATGGTACTCTTCATTGGGAGACTACCACTCCCAACGTTGAGGGTGGGGCTTCTGGAATTGCGAGTTAGCATGGATGGCTTTGGTTGTTACGCTCACCCTGTTCGTTCCATTCTAGTCCGTGGGTCCTAATTTGACGTTCTTCAGACGTTCTTCTTGGTCAAATCTTGGCGTTAAAATCTCTAATGATGACCTTGAAGAATGTATGGTCTTCTCTGTAGAACTTCTCTAATTCTATATAGAACGCTTCAACTTCTTCTTCGTCATAGTTTGATGTCGGCGTGTAGGTCGTCATTGACAACGAAGGTTGTCAATGCTGGTATTGATCCACATCTTTTTAATCGTGAACGTCCTATTCGGGTTGTGAGCTGTTTGAATGATTCGATGTGCATGGACAAACTCGTGTCGACGAGAACGCCGACGCCGCCGACTCCACTACTTTCGCATGTTCGGAGGAGCAGTTCTTCCCCGGTGTAATAGACGGCGTTGAATGAGTGGCGTCGTCTCGTCTCGGCCAGGCCCACCACGTCGTACCTTATCTTTCTTGCTTACATGAGCAAGTCTTCTATCGAGGATTCGGATGCAAGCGTGTGTGCATTGTAGGTACAGATCGTCACCTTAGTTCTTTGCAATCCAGGTAGCTTTCATTGGCCCTCGGATTTTAGCAGCCTCCCCGTACTCCTCCTATCCAACCGCTGCCGAATAGCGGGCTCTTTCGGGGTCATGGAATGAAGGCCGTTTCTTTTACTGTTTTTAGCCTGTTGATAGTCACGTATAGCTTGATGGGCTGTGAATGTGGGAGCTGGATATACACACGGGTAGCTTGCCAGGCTCTACGAAAGTGGACATGGAGCTTATTTGTTGGAGGCAACTCTTAACCGCCTCCCATATACTTCGTTGTCACTTGATTTTAGGCTTTTGGCCGAATTGACTCATAGAATACAATCTGCATAAGCGAGAACGCACCTACACACGCATGCGTGAATAAGCTTAGCAAATACAGACAGTATGTGCCAAATCGACGCGGCATAAACAGCGAGTCCATCCCCTAGATCCACTTACGTCTCAGGGAAGCAAAGGTCGCTTTTGGTCCACGATTAACTCCCTATCCACCACCTGGTGATGCACCACGTAGCCTCGTGTTAAACTGGCTGTGGCGGTCCCTCATTTGAGGAAGATCCGCGGACTCCCGGTGACATACCAATGTATCAAGCCGGTACTGCAATCTTTTCAAACAAGTATGGTACCCATTTGCCGATCCCGGAGGGATGGAGGCCTTGGTGAGCCTGGTGCTCCGGGATCGATCCCATGTGAATTGCAGGGCGCCTTCAACCGCCGCGCTACACGCGTACTGTCCTGTAATCATTGCGCTATATAGCCTTCACTATTTGTAGAATACGCTAACTCTACCAGGCCCTCACCAGTAGTGATAGTGGGGTCAATAGGCGGAGTAGTTATGGCGCGTAGGTAGTCGCTCGTCAGCCAGACCTGCAGACCGTTAGGCGGCATTCTCATATTTTCCTGAGAGATACCTGACCAAGTAAGTTCACTTCTTCTAGTGCATGACGCAGGGCAGGTTAATGGGAACAACTATTTTGTAAAATTTCAATACGTTTGCTCAATTTTATTACAGCAATAAGATTAAGGAGTTTTAAAGGTTTTGATCCCCATAGATTTCTCTCAACAAAAATCTACAGCGTTACTAGACTGGTTTCATCGCATTACATCTCTGTTTCAACCTGTTCTTTTATTCTTTGACTTCTTACTTTTTTTGTTCATCTCATAAATGTATCCATTATCTGTCTTCTCTCCCTGCTTTTCTTTTGATTTTCTTGTTTATTCTTTTCTTTATTTTCAAAACTGACTATTTTATCTCACATTAAGCCTCGTCAACAATAATCAATAATTTTTTGCATGATTGAGCTAACATGAGGCTGGTACTAACTTTAATTCGGCTGACACGTCGGCGTCTTCGCTTTCCTCAGAGGCGCATTGATCTGAGTCGACGGTCCATAAGTGGTTGCTGTCGCATCGAGTCGAGTTCTGAGGAGGGAGCACAGCTCGAATAAAAAATCTCACTCGGCGGCGCCCTTTTATATAGGATCCCTTTTTAAGATATTATTTACTACAATACGTACCAGTAAACGAAGTAGCGAGTGCTGCAGGATCCACTGCCTGTCCAAAGTAGATCATATTGGAGACCGGAATCAGTTAAAACCTGTCGTCTATAAAAGGGCACCGCTGAGTGAACTTGTCCGTTCGAGCGGTGCGCTCACTCCACTTGATTCTACTCTATGCCACAACAAACACAACGCGACGACGACCAGCTGTGAACCATCGACTCGAATCAACGCGGCTCTCTGAAGAAGGCGAAAGCGCCAAAAGCTTAGCCGAATAAAAGTTTTATACCAACCTTGTTAAGCGCAGTGATACTGAAAATTACTCTTTTTCACTCATTCTGTGGTTAAGTTGGCTATTAATTTCCTGCTTTCCTTGCTAGTCACCGATTTTCTTCTAGATGAATTCAAACACTGATTTTTTATTTTGTACAATTTTCAACTACTTTTCCAGAGACCTCTAATACAATTCCATCCTGGAGATTGGAGTTTACGAATGACATTTTTCTTTACTGTACTTCTTCTTAGCGCTATTAGCTACCTCTCATATCGTTTCGTCCGTTGGCAGCAGGTAATATAACTTTTTGAAAATTTAGGGATGCCAAAAACTAATTAGGATAGCCGTTTTTACAACAAATAACGAAGCGTAAAATGGTCGGTGTTGATAAATCCCTCAAGAATGTGCTATGCATCCAATGCTATTCGTAACATTGTGGCTTGATTCCGTATTGGACCTTTACACTGAGTTTCGGGGACCTGTCGACATATCGAGATGCGTGTTTCATATTCTCTCAGAGAAGTATGGCTCCAATTTGCTGATCCCGAAGTGACGGAGAATACGACTTTTGCCGAGGAGTAGGGTCGAACGAAAGTGTGTTTGAGTATTTGAATGCCCCTTCACCCACAGCGCTACCAGTGCCCATGTGTCTTTTTTTGGCATAGTAGACATATTCACGGGCATTTTTACGATTTTTATCGCTTCTTTTCGTACATATTTGGGTTTTTTACGGTCTATTGTTTCCTACTTCACGCACTTTATCTCCTTGCTCTTTACGCTATACACGTATCGATTCAGAGACAACGAGAACTTCATAAAATCGTGAAAAAACGTCAACATGAGCGAGAAACGTCAAAGGATCTCATCCTGAAATCGGCAATGTCAATCGATTCGGTACGAAGAGAGCAGATTGTCTCCTGGAGGTTCAAGCAACTGAAAGGTCAACAACATTGACGACCGCCGTTTATCGTTTTCTTTTAAGAGTACCGCCGTTTATCGCAATCTTCCATCGTTATCAGTTCACATCGATAAGATTGAGAATTTGAATGAATTCCTTTGAGAAAATGTTTTTTATTAGCAGAACTTGGAACCCCAGTTTTGCTTCGAACCCGTGACTTCCCTTACTGGTGGATCACGTGCTATCGACTGCACCAACTCAGTCTTTTTGCTTTGCCCTTCTCTCAGCCATGTTTGTATCCTAACGATTCTGTCACCAATGAGCTGTCATTGAGAATGATATGGAGAGCACAAATCGGAATCTAACCCAGTTAGGCTAAGCCTGTAATCGAAATCACAATGTCTTCACTTGTCTTAACTCGAGTGGTTGGTGATAGCAGAGATGGAATGAAAACATGACTGAACGAAAGGCAAAGAAACGGCCTTGGTTGACGCGGTTAATAGCGCGTGAGCCCGTAGTAGGGTAATCCCAGGTTCGAAGCCCATCTGGGGTTACAAGTTTTGCTTACATCTCAGCATCCTTGTGGCTGTGCTTAGCATTGTATCATTCCGTGAAGAAAAAATAGAAAGTAAATGAAAATGAGAACAATGCCTCTATTTGCTTCAGAAAATCTTCAGTCTGGAAACGTTTCCTGTATTGAAGTGTTACGAAGTTATCAGTGGATGGCGGTAAAAGCCCATGAGAAGACAAACTGTGTCGTGATGTTTGTAGAGGTGAGATGGATCCCAGTTTTTTTTCTTTTGATTGCTTCTGCAAGCGTTGTGTCTTGTAAGAGAAAATGGAAAGCTATGTTATAGAAAAATAGAAAAAGGTCACATAAACGATGATTTCAAAAGTTCCACAACTTCAGTAAGCCGTTGGATTGCCACTAAAACATTTCTAGAACATTTTCAAAGGTCTTCAAGGGCGTTTTAAAATCCTTTTCCGAAGGTCTGGAATCTAGAAAAAAAAACTATCACCTTCTCTTCTACTAAAAAAAATAGTGAACAATATAAATTTAGTTGGAGGTTTAGTTCGTGTGTTCACATATAAATATAATCATTCATTCGACTATTTATTGATTTACTGATCGGTTTTTTGCCTAGGAAGCTGAGCAATGGGCATTAGATTGGGATAGCAAGGCTCGTAACAAGGGATTCGTGAAGCCCGTTTTTTTCGGTATTCCAGTTAGTCTGAAGGAATGTGTGCCGGTAACTTCATAGATATCAATCACTACTGTTTTTTTTCCTCGAATTCGATGTGAGATGCCAAATGCCTTCGTATACTTAACCCAATGATGACGGTATGAGCCATATATGACTCATTTGTGCTTTTGTATTGTTTTAGTTATATATTCCTTAATATTCACACATGAGCGATTACGTCTAAGTTTCTGTTAGTGGCTTCATGAGACTAAGTCTAGTCAATAACTACAACATTTCTATGCGTTAAACAAAATTTAGCAGTAAAGTAAGTAATGTAAAGTTTCAAAAAAACACACACATTGTCGTCAGTGTATTAATTGGTCTTAGGGTTTTTGTTTCGCAGAATTTTATTGATTTTTATAGCTCGAAGGTTACGATCAAACCCGTGGATTTGTGCAGGATGTGAATTCACCGACTAAGGTTGATTCTGTTTTAGTAGAACAAATAAAGAACTTAGGTCAGTTTTAGAGAATTCAAACACAAAGCTCCATAGTTCAAGTGGACGAAACAGCATTATAATCAATATTCAGTCGATATCGATCAAATAACATTGAATAACGGTGTTCTTGCAGCCATGGCCTTTCCAGGAAAAATTACTGTCACCCTAGTAAATCTATTCTTGTAGGAATGATACCGTTCGTACAGACCAATGTACCGCAATCGCTTCTGTCATACTGTTGCTCAAATCCTGTCTACGGTAAAGATATTTGAAAACTGAGATCAAGCTTCGACTATTTTTTTTCTTTTTTTCTACATCGTTTTTTAAGGCACTACTACTCATCCGTTGGATGAGACGCGAACTCCCGGTGGTTCATCTGGTGGCGAGGCTGCTCTTATAGCTGCAGACGGATCGATAATAGGTTACTGAGACGAATAAAGTTTTTAATCTTTTTATATACTATATTTCCTGATCAATTTAATCTCCTTCTATGTCAACAGTGTTCGCATTGTACTTCAAAAATGAGGTAGATTTACCTATACAAACAGCAGCTGTGAAGAACTTTGTTTAGGAAGAAGTACTCTCAAAAAACAATCCACTACGGATTCTGAGAAGCGTTTGCTTTGAATAGAATGGTTTTTAATAACAGAAACAACTGAAATGTCGGTTTATATGTCTCGTAGGAGTAGGTTTATGCATCGAACTAGGTAGTGTGTAGCAGGGTTAGGTTAATGGTGAGAATCCCGTGAATTTCTTGCAATGAGGAATAGCAGGGTTATAGTTTCCACAAGATTTCAAATACTATGGATTCTAGGTATTGGTGGTGATGTTGGAGGTTCGATTAGGATGCCGTGTCATTTCACAGGAATCGCTGGTATAAAGGTTAGGAACGTTGTGGAAACACCTACAGATGTTTTTATTGCTTCTAAAAAAAGCCTAGAGATCTTGATAACGTTTTCGCTATAGGAATGACTCTCACAGTCTTTGAAGTAAACATCTAGAATTTTGTAAAATCTTCCGGAAAGTGCTCGATTTGGATGAATTTAAGAATGCTCTGCAGAACGAAATGGTTTAGAAACATACATTGTGTATATTTGTGGGAGGTGTTGCTTTTCCTTCCGTCTTTTCTCCATTTATCCACCTTTTCATCCTCTAGGATGTTTTTCAGCCATCGCATTTACGATTTTCGCATCGAGGGGTCTGTGGATCAGTTCCTGGTCGGCCATTGATCAATTCGAGTGACGGCCCAATGACAAAGGATATCGAAACCACAGTGGAATTTCTTAGACAAGTAATGACTAGATTAAAAGCTGATAACCAAAGAAATATAATCACAAATCGATGAATTAAAAAAATGAGAACTGTCCCTCATATTACACTGGTTTTTGCCGACGTTCTTTTTTTCCTCAACGCGCCTGAGCGGCGAAGCGGTTGTTATCGTTGCAAGACCATCAGGAACTGGTTACCTTTTGTTCATTCTTTTTTAAAAAATTTCTGCCAGCTGCCTTCTGTTCCAAAAATCGTATTTGTGATGTTTTTTCCCCCATGCTGAGCTGCGTGGATGTGTAGTGCAGTAGTTAGAGGTACCTGGCATTACCCTAATGGTCATTATTTCGATCCTTCTTCTTGTGCTCATAAATCCTTCCATTGTTGTCGGATCGGAAAACAGGTGCCAAACTTATATGGGAGGACGAAAACACTGATTTGGTAAGTCGGTAAATCTAATCAGTTTATTGTACGGGTGTATGCAATCAATGGCCAGTAGTATGCTACGAATGGAGTCGAATGCATGGCGCTTCACAAAAGCATTGGATATGAACGCTAAGCACTTTGTTCTTTTATTTTAAACTATAACATTAATGGAACGGGTAGCGCAGTGATAGTGATCCCATTCATTACGCTGACAACTTAACCTAACCAGGCGCTGGGGTTCAATTCGTCACCAGGCCAACCAAGCCTCCCATCCTGTAGGGAACTTGGCACCAGACTTGTCTTGAATAAAATCGCTTGCTCTAGTCCACCCAGAATTTAGCAGCGTTGTTAGCAAGGTTGAAGAATTAATCAAGCGGTAGCCGATGTAACCGAAGCACGTAAAAAGGTTCGAAGACCTTCGTGGGATAATAGATCCGAGAGGACTAGTCGACTACAAGAAGTACTGGGATCTTCACAATGTTGTGATACGTATAATATCAGGTCCCGTAGAAAATAGAAGTATAGTAAACTACAACATTACTGTATAGAGTAGGATTCTGTAACTATTCTGTTCAGGTGTGGAGTGATGATTGGACTCATAAGCAGGATCCCTACGTGCCACCAGTGATCTGGAATGAGAAACTTTACGCAAAAGGAACCAAGTATCGAATTGGTTACTATGTCGATGACGGATGGTTTACTCCTGTTCCAGCGATTCAAGTGACTGACTAGTGGCCACCTACTAAGCCATCCACTATCATTTATTATTATTATTATTATTATTATTATTATTATTATTATCATTATTGTCATTGTTATTATCAATGTATTACTATTCCTATTGTTATTATTATTATCATTATTTTAGCTTATTACTTACTACCTATTCTTTTTAACGACAAGGTATACATTGCGTAATATAACTTTAATGATGTGAGATATTCGCAAAACTCCGGACCGCAGGTGGGGAACGAACGCACTATTGTCGTTTCCGGGGAGTAACGCGTTTACCACCACGCGTTTCAATAATAAGTTAAACTTGTGATTATAACTGCAACCTCAGCTTAGCTGGGTTCGTTGCCAGTTTGGGCACCCCAGATCAATCCTGCTGGCGGGTGAGTGCTGATGGCAAAGCTCGATAGAACTAGTTGAGAGACAGGCGAAACGAAGGACCCGCATGGTGTGGTTGTGAACGCGTTACTCCACGGATAGGACAGTAACGCGTTCGTTCCCAACCGCAGACACCTGCGGTCCGGAGTTTTGCAAATGTCTCGGCATCGTTAAAATTATCGTTATTATTATTACTGATTATTCCTCCCAACGGTTTACCGCTTTATTGTGGCTGGGAGGTGTTCCTGGGTGTCGGGCTGTGATGTACAGCGGGAGGATTTATCCGCTTGGCAAGGTCTCCCATACTGAAAAGAAGTCCGGCGTTTCCATCAGGAAGTCTAGCTAAGAGTAAACCAATACCAGGATCAACCACCGTCCTGGTATCAAACTAGTCGCATGGTGGCAAATCTCCCTCTGATCCACGAGGACCGCAACTGCTTCTGGTGGTGACGACCCGGGGCAGACTTTGCTTGGGCTGATTTCGGGACTCTATGGAACCACGATGGCTAAACCAGCAAATTGCCCTAAAGGTGGAGATTGTGCTGGGGCCCGCACAATCAGTGAGGACGAGCCATCCAATTAAATACCCAAGTATTATTATTATTATTATTGCTATTGTTATCATTGTAATTATTAATTGTTGTTACTATTAATTGTTATTACTGATTATTATTATGTATTATAATTATTATTAATTATTTTTTCGGTTCTTAATAACTCGAAAGACCGACTTTCTATAAACATCGGCATACATAGTTGATATATTTATTTATGTGATCTTATAAACTGATCTTCTTAAGCTGACGCGACGTTGGTACAGATCTTCGTTGTCGTTGTCGTTGTTGTTGATGTTGTTGGTCGATGGCTGACGTTCGGCGACTTCGCCTTCCTCAGAGCCTCAACGTATTTAATATTAGAATATTTTTATTAATCGGTGGAAAAGAAAGGCTAAAGTGTTAATGAAGATCAAACTTTCAAATAGACGCCAAATTGAACAGAAAGGCCACTCACCGTGGTGTTGCGTGTGGGACTGGCCCACACGTAGTTCACGTGGAGTCGCGAGCAAGACAAACCCTGGGGTCAAAATATCATTTTGGAATAGAGCGCCAGGTCACGCGTGATAGTGAGGCATTCGTCTTTCCGGTTCATCTTTGAATTTTTGAAATTTATCGAAAACGCCTGAAGAGTTTTGCGCGTTGATGTTTTTGATTCCTGCGCTAGGATCCACAACCTCGCGTCATCTTAAGAAGATCAGTTTATAAGGTCACATAAATAAATATATCTTTTCCGTTCTTTTTCGTATTACAGGAGAAGAATTGATTTTTCAGCTTTTAGGTTGGAAGCTCTCGCTTTTAGCACTAATATTGCCTTTGAAAGATTCAAAAATGCCTTTAGTAATTTCGATTTTAATGTGTAATATTAACTTAGACATAGCGCAATAATTTGATGTTTGCTACCAATCATTAACATGATTTGTGTTTCTGGTTAAATGTTCTGTTCATGACGTTCTGTCTCCTTTCAGAGAGCAGTACTGGAGTCGAAAATCCATTTGGAAACCGCTGGTCACACTTTGGTTCCATTTCATCCTCCATCCATTCCTACGATTATGCGTTATTTCCTGAGTGCAGTTACTGTGGACGGAGGGCGATTTTTACTCAACAAATTCTTTAATGTGAGTATAAAACGACAACACGATAACTGTTCACTTCAATAGCCTTTCTTCATGATTCGGGCCAGCATCTTCGACATCACCATTGTCGTCACCATCGTCATAATGATTTCTGTTTAAATAGCATTCTTTCGGTGGAGTAAGGTTTTTTGTTCTTGAGCACACATGTGTTTTTACAAAGGATAAATTATAAGGTATTTAGAGCTGATCGACCCCTAAAGATATGTTGTTTATCGAATAGTTGAGATGATTATATACATAAGGTTGTTCGGAAACTAATAGAGGACTGCAAACTGTATTTTTAAATGATCCCAATGATCCCCTCACCCATGGCCAACCAAGCTTTCCATCCCTCTGAGGTCGGCAAATTGATACCAGACTTGTCTGTGGGGATAGCAGTACTGGCCCGATATATCGGTAGGCCACGGCCAGTCATTGTGAGGACCAGATATGCATTCAATCACCTCCAACGATGCTTAATGAAGTTGAATACATGGCGCATCCTTAAGCGATTGACCAACACCGAGAGCTTTATACTTTATCCTTTATTTTTAAATGTTAACCTTTTATTTGCTGCCTAAAACCATTTTTCAGGCAGAGTATGGTGTGAATTATATGTAATTGTAATGTAATTTGCATCATACCCTGCCTTGAAAAACAATATTACAAAGAAAATAAAAGGTTAACATTGCGATTTCGACTGCATCCTTAGCTTAACTGGATTCGATGTCGATTCGTTCTCTCCATATCAATCCCGCTAACGGTTGATTGCTGATGATAGTGTTAAATAGAAAAGTAGCTGAGAGAAAAGGCAAAGCAAGGGCTTCAGTGGTGGAGTGTGTAGCACGCGAGCCCCATGAAAGGGTAATCGTGGTTCGATCTGGTCCAGGGTCCAAGTTTTGCGAATATCTCAGCATCACTGTGGTTGTACTTCTAAAACTGCATATTTTAACTCAGAATAAAGTTGGCTGCTTACTTGAAGGACTAGTCCTCACGATTTATTCGGACTGCGGCACATTTGCTACTAGTTTCTTTGCCTCGCACTTGCTATTCTTTTCTTTGCGTTGTACCCGTCGTCCACGGTGGTGGTTTGGCTCAAGCGTTGTAGCGGATAAGAGTCTGATACTGTTATCTGTAAAACATCGACACAAGCGAGTACAGCTGACGTTGATGGATGATTGGTACAATTAGGGTAAAAAAACTGGCTAAAAGAAAAGCAAAGCAAGGGTCTCGATAATGCATTGCGAAACACGTGAACCACGAAAAAGTGTAAGTACAGGTTCGAATCTGAAGTGGATCTGAACTTCGCAAATACCTCAGCAACAGCGCGGTTGCATTTCACTTGATATCCTTCTATGAAAAAATAGTAAGGTGTAAATAAAAAGTTACACATTGGCTAACTTTAGCTGCAGGCACATCTGGTTACCGTATGAATAAGGAATTATTACTTACTTGGATACTTCGATAGCCCGTCCTCACAGGTTGTGCTGGCGCCAGCATAATCTCCATTTTTCGGAGTTTTGCCATTATCTATTATGGTTCCCTGATGTTCTGAGATCAGGCAGGCCAAAGTTTTCCCAGGTTATTACCACCAGATGTCGTCGTCACCCTTGTGTGAATCAGAGGAAGATTTGCACCATGCAACTAGTTTCATACCAGGACTGTGGTGGATCCTGGTATTGGTTTACTCCTAGATGAGCTTCCTGATGGGAACGTCGGACTCTTTCTCAGCTTGGGAGACTTTGCCAGGGGATGAATTTTTCGCTGCACATCGTAGTCCGACACTCAGGAACACCTCCCAGCCACGATGAAGCGGTAAGCCGTTGGGAGGCATCTCCATTTTTCCCATGATGTGAATCCGAGGGAAGTGTCTTTTCGGCAGCGATTCCTTCGCTCGGTCTTCCTACAATTTCATACGGACACGGTATTGGAGCCGATATCAAAAATGGAAATGGGAATGAAAATGTGACCAACCGCTCAAGGACAGTGAGAAGCCAAAATCGAAAAATAGCTTTTATTAATCGAAATATAAACCGCTTCTTCTTCATCTTTTCGCCAGTTAAAAAAGGTTTTATGTGCTTCATGTGTGTGAAATTTTGGAGTTCCTGAGCTGGTGAATTCGACGAAGGCAGTTTTGGTCTTATCTTGTTTTCTAAAATATTTTTGCATAGATGTTGCAGATATGATAAACACAGTTTCGTAACTCAGTTCGTTGAACCCTTTCTACTTCGAGCACGCGACTCGTGGCAGCGCGTTATTGTAGAGAAGGACTAATTCCTTTCTGTTGACCTATGTGGGGCTTAGCCGTTGGTGTTTCTGATGCATTTCGGTTATTTCTAGCTACTCTTCCATCGTAATCGTTTCATCAAAATTCAGGAAGCCGCGATAGATTAATTTATTTTTATGTGATTTTCTTCGTATTTTTGTTGAGCAAACGCGAGGTGTTACTATTCTTTGTTCACGATTAAGCTGACGTTTCGGCGGATTTCGTCCATGTGCAACTCAAAATTGCATAATTTGCCCCAGTGGTAGAGACGGTGATTGCATGAGCTCGGGTATAGTTTATCTGATCTCCTGTAAGATGTGTGGTGACGAATACATTGGCGAAACGGGTAGACCCCTCTGTGTCCGCATGAAAGAACACCTAGCCGGCAAAAATAGACCAAATACCCCGCTAGGCACGCATAGGACCCAGAGACATAACGAGGACGACTTCGAAGTATGTGTCACGATCCTCGCACGCAAATCAAGAACACAGGCGCGAAAAACTCTCGAGGCACTCTGGATTAATTCCAGAAATCCGAAAATGAACCGCAGGGAAGAATGCCTCATTATCACGCGTGATATAGGGCAGTATATAAAACTGCTTTTCTGATGTGAGGGGCACATTATACTTCCATGTGATTTCTGTGCGGTTGGTCTCTGCGTGACATGCTTAGCGGAAACCTCATAGGAAGCGGTGAGTGTGCAAAGCTGTGTTCAAAGTGATTGAAGTCTTGGTTTAGAGTTTCTTCGTTTGGTCATGGAGGCGTCTGGCCGAGTAGATTGCTATCAACTTGACCTTTCCAGGCTCCGAGGAAGGCGAAATCCGCCGAAACGTCAGCTTAATCGTGAACAAAGAATAGTAACACCTCGCGTTTGCTCAACAAAAATACGAAGAAAATCACTTGATCAATGCCGAGGTTAATAGAAAGTCGGTCGTGGCAGTTATTTTTGTTTTTCTTCAATAAGCAGACACGAGGTTGTTATTATAAAATTTATTAGAATANGTTTGGTCATGGAGGCGTCTGGCCGAGTAGATTGCTATCAACTTGACCTTTCCAGGCTCCGAGGAAGGCGAAATCCGCCGAAACGTCAGCTTAATCGTGAACAAAGAATAGTAACACCTCGCGTTTGCTCAACAAAAATACGAAGAAAATCACTTGATCAATGCCGAGGTTAATAGAAAGTCGGTCGTGGCAGTTATTTTTGTTTTTCTTCAATAAGCAGACACGAGGTTGTTATTATAAAATTTATTAGAATACAATAGCTGACGTTTCGTCGGTTTCGCCTTCTTCAGAGCCTGGAATGGTCAAATTAAGATGCGATCTACCCAGCCAAACACTTTCATAACCTCAGCAGAGAAAACTTAACAAATAAATTCGTATTCGCATAAGATACAGCTTCATTTACACACCTACCGTTTATTTGTTGTAAGTATTTAAGTTAGTTGATGGATAGCAGCCGCACAGAGTAATACATGGGCGAGGGCTGTGCCGGTGTCAGGTCATTGGATTAGCCTGAGGTATGGCGCCAAGTCACGCGTGATGACAAGACACTCCTCCTTGCGGTTCATTTTTGAATTTTTGGAATTGATCCAAAACGCTTCAAGAGTTTTACGCGCTGATGTTTTCGATTCCTGCGTAAGGATAGTGACTCCTACCTCAAAATCTTTTCCGTTGTGTTCCTGCATCCTATGTGCGCCTAGTGGAGCATTTTGTTTTAGTTTAGATTTACCGACTAGGTGTTCTTTCATGCGGACGCAGGGCGGTCTACCCGTTTCGCCAACGTGTTCGTCCCCGCACGCTTTACAAGAGATCAAATAGACTGTACTCGATCTCATGCAATCACCGTCTCTACCATTTGGGCAAATTATGAGGTTTTTTGTTGTACATAGACGGTCGTATGGGCGGTTACGAACTAGTTGGCGTCTTAGAGTGTCTGATGGTATAATATATTTGTTAAGTTTTATCTGCTGGGGTTATGAAGGTGTTTGGCTGAGTAGATCGCATCTTAATTTGACCTTTCTAGGCTTTGAAGAAGGCGAAACCGCCGAAACGTCAGCTATTCTATCTTAGTAAATTCTATAATAACACCCTCGTGTCTGCTTATTGAAAAAAACATCGAATCATCAATCAATGCCGAAGTTAAAAGAAAGTCGTTCATGGTAATTTTATTTTTTTTTTAATTTTATTTGATCCGTTTTCACGTCTACTGTGCCGATCTCAGCACTTATCACGTCCAACAGTCTCCTCGTGTCCATCGTCCACGAAGAATTTCGAGCTTTTTACGTGTGGCTTAGGTTGCTACTCGAAGATTTTTATTTCATCTTGAATATCGTAGAACCCTGGTCGAGCAATTGTCCTTGCTGTCCTGAGATAGCTGGTCTGGAGCGTTCCCAGTTGAATTGCAAAGTGATTTTTTTTCCAGAGAATACCGGTACCAATTTCCCGACCCACAGAGCAATGGGAGGCTTGGTTGGCCCGGAGTGGAAGCGAACTAGCACCATGCTCGTGACGCCGGACATCAATGCCACAGTGCTATCTGCCTCATTGCGATCTCATCGGTACTAAGTATTGATAGGTTAAACCAGCGGCAAACCACTAAACGATCAAGAAAGCTCCCCTTTTGTGCAATTTCGATTTTTCGATGTGCTGCACATGTGCTCATCGAGGTAAAATCACTGGGCCCGTCGTCGTCTAGCCACTGTCGTCAAGAATCCATTTCTTGTCGCGCGTCGCATTGTGGACGAGAAATGGGTCATTTTGATTCCGCCGAGGAAACGCCGACGTTACTTCAAAACGATGATTTCTTTGGTTGGTATTCAATTCGTGAGGCACCCATTTATCGAATTTCTTCCACTTTCCACTTTTCTTTGAATGACGCAAGTTGAAATGTTTACAATAAGTTGTTCTCCAAGATGGTTGTACGTGCGTTTCCATCAAAGCCTTCGACTTATCATCGTGAATGGCAAAAGGACGTCCGTGACCTTCCACAATATCAATGTGGAATTAACCGCGACCAAGTTTTTGGAATCAACAGCACTGTGCATTCGTCAACGTCAACACTTCCTCGGCTTCACGCCCTGTTAATGACTCGAGCCACTTGCGCTGCATGCGCCTTGGTTTGAATTCTTAAAAGTGGATTTGTCAAATTTATTTATTTATTATTATTAGTTATTTAGAGTTTTTACAGCTTATTTCTCAGCCTTTAAAATTTGTCGAAAACACGGTTTAAAGTAAAAACCAATTCTACGCAATGACAGAAAATGAACTTTACAACAATACATAATACTACAGCATCCAAGAAAAGAGCAATTAGTGAAACGTATGCAACAGATTTGGAATTACATGTCCAACATTATTTACCGAACAGCTCAATACATTTGGCTTATACATGCGGTGCTCAAGCACGACATCAACTTCATTTTTGTTTCCCAAGAAAACTATACGAAGGATGGAAGGCCTAATTAGTAGGTGAGCGTGTGTGATAGAACCAATGACCGTTTGTGTATTTAATTGTGCCTCCAACGATTTTTCTACAAATGCGTTACATAGTGTCATCCACAAAACCAGGAATCACGTCAGTCATTGAGAATCTCGAACAACAACAAGATCTCCATTCGCTCTCGTCGCGTCGCCTTGTATAAGACTCTTCCTTCTTACTACTTCTGATTAAAAGCTACTGATCAGTTGCATGGGTTGCTTGTTGAGCTGTTTTGGAGAGGAAACAAAGAAATCTCATTGATGGGTGATTGCTGATAGCACCTATAAAACACGGAAGAGAAAGGCGATACGAAGCCCCCGCAAGGTGTGGTGGTGAACGCGTTAGCCCTTGGCAAGGATAATAGCCAGTTAACTCTCCACCGCAAACACCTGCCGTCCGGAGTTTTGCAAATATCTCAGCATCATTGTGGTTATATTACACACCCATACGCTGCCATGAAAAGCAATAGGGAGAATTTAAAAATTAGTGATTACAAGGTTTATAGATTCAATTTAAAAGCGTCTTTACAACTTTTGTTTAAAGAGACAAAGCACTATGAATAACAAAGGAGATTAATCAATATTGCTTTCATTTACATAAAAACAAACAGCCATCGGGTTTAAGGTAAGGTGCCAAATATATTAAAGAAAAAGCAAAATTACTAGGCAAAGTTCGTGGTCTCGATCCGCCCCTTTAAGTACAACACAATACTTTTACCTGTTCATACAGACATGTATAGGTGTGCATTGAATGTGAAATTGCCTTCATGAGAACAGCCTATGTTTTTCTTCAGGATATCATCGATCCACTACTTTACACTAAGGTCCTGCTGTTCATGGTCCCAATTCGACTACAGAGATTGTTAGCCTATCCGGTAAAATACATTTTTCCGCGACTAGCTAACATAATGCATTCGATGCCGCTAAACACTGGTGGTAAGTAAAGCTTTAATGTTTGATATTATGTAATTGAGAAACATTCTAGTGTGGAGGAGCTAGAGCATGTCACAGAAATGAGCGAAAAGGAAACAGTATTGAAGAAAAAAAGAAAAGCATTGTTTTGAAACTTCTGCTTTGATAAAAATGGTTACGGTACTGGATCTGTCTTTTGACTTTGATTTTAACCCGTTCGAGAAAGATAGCACCGGACCGTCTTCAACTAGAAGTGGCGGAGTTTCATGCTGCAGTTTCTTTACTTTTTGTTATATTTTCGCGGCAACGTGTCTATGATATAATCACCTTGTCGAATGATATTTTGAGTGTAACGTCCGAGCTGAAAACAAATGAGTTCCAACAATGCTGCTGCTTTTTATGAAAATGACAATTAAGTGTTTCAAGAAGATTCTAAATATGCGTAATATTGCAGAACCACTTGTCAGCTAAGCTGAGCGTCTCCTCTACCAAAATCCCAAAAAAGTGCTCTAGAGCGTTGTCGTGAAGGTGACAGTTTCGATCGCATTAAGAAGGCCTCTGTATCATAGCAAAGGAAAACCTTGCTTGCTTGGTATTCACGACGGCTTTCTCTTCACCTTGTAGTAGCTCTTAGTGTATCTCGTCAGTCTCACTAGCATAGAAAAAGAACCTCATATAGCTGTTTTGATAGCTAATAGCCTTCAGATAGGTAATGAGCACAAAACTTATGAGCGATGCAGAAGATTATGATCTTGTCAACAAGTTTCCTTTAGGAACCGCTTCTTTTGTCGGTGTCGAGGCAGTAAATGGTGAACCGATACCCTTGAAGGTCAAATTTCGGGCGTAGTTGTGGCCTGATTCTCTGCGCTTTGTTACTGCAGCCCGTAGTTCGCGGAAATTTCCAAGCTTCTCGGACAATCTTTGGTGTTTTATGACGCAATACTGTTGTTGTGAAAGTACTCGTAGAACATGGTCACTGGAATCAAAATTGTTGTTCAGTTTTTTCCCGCCACTTTTGTTTTCTTCCACAAGCCTGCGTTTATTTGTACCCTGGGATGAGAGCAGAAACCTCATTTTGATGTCTTCCACTGCAGAAATAGAAAACCTAGCATTTTTTAAAATTACGATAAGGGGCCTTTCACAAAGTGCTAAGATATTTTTCATGAAACCTCAGCCAAGATTTCAGAGCTTCGTGAGACATATGCTGAAATTGAGGAGTATCGTCATGATTTCGTAAAGGAGATGAAAGCAAAAAATTTGGATGCAATTCTCTGCCCACCGCAGGTATGTCTCAGTCTTTTTCCTACTTTTACAAACTTTTTCTAAAAACATCTTGTTTAAAGAAACGGAATTTCTAAAAATTTTCCAGGCGATGACGGCGCCAAAGCATCATGTACCATCAAAGCTGTTTGCTGCCTGCTGCTACACTGCGGTATTTAACTTACTTGACTTCGGTGCAGGTGACTAGATAAGACTGTTTGAAGCATAGGTTGATCACCTAGCAAAACGCAGTAGTTTCCAATGATCGCACTAAAGGAATAGATTTTTATCATGAGAAAGGAAGTATTAAAAATTACTATCCTATCACGAAGGAGATCGATCAGTATTCAAGGATGAGCAGGTCTTCTCATTGAACAGTTGTGTTAATTGATAATGGAAGATTTTTTTGCAACTACTGTAAAGTCCCTTTTTTTTAATTTATGTCTTTTTAAACTGAAATATACAATGATGTAATCATCACCTTAAAAGGGTTACGCAAATTGCGAGAGAGCACGAAATTTCTGTTTGGGAAACCTAGAAAAGGTAAAACCTATGTCGCAGTGGAGAGCTTCGGCCTAACTATAATCGATCTCTCTCTTAGGGATCTAGAATAATGGATAAGGCGTTCGACTTTGATTACTCCTATGCAGATATCCCACCTCTTTAAACGTAGTGGAGGTGACTGAATACAAATTTGAACACAATTAGCGGACGGGTCGTGGAATCGAACCGGGGAACAAGTACGTACTGCAAGGCACATCTAGGTGCAGCACATACCCATATTTTCAAAAAAATATTTTAGAAATGCATTACTAAAAACCGCCGAAGTGAAGGAAACAATGAATAGCTCTTGCGAACGGCAAGCATGAATCACTTCAGTGGTGCTTACTCGAGTTAACAAGGTTACTGGTGATGTTGGTGATAGTTTATAGATTGTTCACCTAATTTCAACAAAAGTAATATAGGTATAAGTGATATAGCTAATGTTGAAAAGTTGGATCCGTTAGGCTTAACAGTTGAGGTTCTTGTTGACATCCAGCTGTTCAGGTGTTGTTAACGTAACTAGTGTAACCGCAGAAGATGAACAGAATATGATCGATGAGTATCCTGAAACAGATCCGTGGTACAGAATAGTAAAAGAGACTTGCAAGGTGAGTATAAGTCTTTATACCTCTTCACGGAGGTATTCTTGATCACATTGAAGTTTGAAATGTGCCCAATTCACCTAAATGAATCTTGATCAGTTGAAAGAAACAACAGATCATCAGTGAAGTAATTTTTCTTAGCCTTCTTCTTTCCACAACAACTTTTCTAACGGACCAATAACTTGATCGAGAATCACTGTAGATAACCAATACCTATGCTGAACACTTCCTCATTTCAAGTGTTGTGTGAAATGGAGAAGTGCTAAAATACCTCATTAGGTAATTTTCTTTAACAACTAGTTTGAAGGAAGTATTGTTCTTTGTTGAGGGATGCGTCGGATATCCTGTAGGAGTGCAAGTAGCAGCACCTCCATATAAAGAGGAAGTGGTGCTGCGAATTCTTCGAGACGTCGAGATCGCCGTCAAAGCAAAGTCATAGATCTCTTGAAGGACGTTTTATCCTTACAAACAAACTAGTGGTTGTTTCAATATTGATAGAGTATGTTTCTTTAGGAATCCGTGAATTCGTAAGTCGAATAAAGCACTTTTTCACCATTTCGTTCCATCATTTAAGATCTGGTTTAATCCGAACTCCTTTTTTATATTCTTGTAACCGTGTTTGTTTTTTTAAGGTTCGCCGTTTCTGGGCACTTTATGAGTCGTTAGTTTTTGTAAAAACTGGATTGATTGAGGATGGTATTCTTCCGAAGACTACGGACTGACACAAGAGCTCAGAAAGCATTCTACCATTCCACCATCAATGTTCACTCCAGTGCTGTCCCATTCCAGTGTCGCTTGGCGTTCTCGTGGATGGTCGTAAATAATTTTGGCAAAATGGCATCGGATCGCCTAAACCCTCTTTCGATGTCGATGTTAATATCGTAATAAGGTGGTGGTATTTTGGCTGTGGAGTCCTTCCACGACCGTTCTAATCCTAACTGAGTCAAAAGCTTGTTTTAAATCGACGAAGGTGAAGCATAGCAATCTCTTGTAGTTTCGCGATGCTTCATTGAGTCGGATTATTCTGTGTATGTGGACAATCATGCTGAATCAATTTCGAAAACACATTTGTTCACACGGCTGTCCTTACTGTCCTCCGTCCGGTATTTTGTCATTCATGTTGAGGTTGAATCGAATTGCACTTGTTGGTTAGAGGAATATAAATCTTCAAGTCACTTCTGGGCACTGAATAATCACTAATTCGAAGTTGAATTCTGCACTTTGTACGAATTTTCCACGCAGAATTTATTGGCGTTACCAAAGTACAATCTCAAACTTGGGTTATAATTGTTTATGGTAATAATAGCAATACAATATAAACGATGTGACAAAATCCAGAAAGGTAAGGGATAGATGTGCTAAGATATAGGTGGCGTAAGAGAATTATTTGACTAAAATTAGCGAGCGATGACTAGTCGTTCTGATGCTTATAAACATTCTGTGATAGACGAAGTGTTGGTAGAAGAAACTAGAGTTAGTGATCGGTAGAACTAGCTGAGAGACATGCGAAACGATGGACCCGCATGGTATGGTGGTGAACACGTTATCTCCCGGAAAGGACAATAACGCGTTCGTTCCCCACCGCAGACACCTGCGGTTCGTAGTTTTGCAAATATCTCAGCATCATTGTGGTTGTTTCACACTATAGTTAGTTTTCAAAAACAGACTCTGAAAGTTTCTCAGTTGGTGTGCTTGCATAGAAAGTTCATACGAAAGTGATATAGCATCTTATAAAGAAAGCACATGTGAAAGCGAAGAAATAGCCTTCACAGAAAGTTCCTGAAAATTCGCTCGAGAATTGATAGACAACATTTGTTATGTTGTGCGGAGCGTTTTTCATACGAATAAAAGGTTCGTAGACAGACATCAGGTAAATTGGGAGATAGTTCTTGAACAAAAATGAACCCTCTTTTCTTTACACTGCATATTTAAATAATCTGGTGCAACCATTAAATCTACTAGAAATCCGCTTGTATTCAGAATAAGTCCTAAACGAATACAAACGGCATTTTTTTGATTCATAAGTTGCTCAAAGACCATCTTACCTGGAGATTCGAAACAAAAGAGTGCTGGCTTAAAAGCTCTAAAAGAGCTCTCGGCGTTGATCAATCGCTTAGGGATATGCCATGCATTCAAATTCATTGAGCATCGTTTGGAGATGATTGAATGCATACCTGGCATTTACAATGACTCGCGGTGGCCTACCGATGTATTGAGCCAGTGCTGCTATCCTCTTAGATGAGTCCGGTACCAATTTGCCGATCCCGGAGTGATGGAAGGCTTGGTGAGCCACGGGCGCGAAGACCAATACCATGTGTGTGTCACAGGCGCCTCCGACCACTGCGCCACACGTGGTTTTGATAACAACATAGCAGTTAATTCACAAAAAAGTTCAACGACACTTTCAGTTTTAATATGTTCGTGCTTTTCTATTCTAACTCGCAATGCACGCCAGTAATACTTCATAGTTGAAAATTACAGCCACTAGGCAACATGGAACCTCGTGGAAAGGTCCACCCATCGAAAAGTTCCATCGAATTTAAAACCGCACTCTGAGTTACAGCAGCGGTGGAAGATGGTATATACGGTTTTGTTTCGTAGTCAAAGTTTTGTGACAAACGCTTAAACCGGCCCTCAGCAAGTTGCAAGATGAACTCTGCAAAACCCTTGCTCTCGTCTAGTACAGTTCACATGGTGTAGATAACTATCTACGAAATAAAATTTTCGATAATCTGTATCGAACTAAAGAAAGAGACCGAGAAGTCCAATAGCTCATTATTGTGTTTAATAACGGTAGGTTTCGAAATCATTGTTTTGCTCATCCCTCTGTGCTAGCTAAGAAAATACCGACTGATGTAGGGCGGATTGTCCATTGGAAAACAAAGTATGATCAACGGATAATCATAGCAACAACAACCGCCTTGCATAAAAGAGCATCACCGGATGAATATGCTTCATTCAAGATGCTATGCTGAGGAAGATCCTGTTCGACGCGAGACGAAGACGCCACATCATGAAGAGGAACAACTGTGGACCATCGACGAAGGTCGTCGGCTCCGATGAAGACGAAGAAGTCGTCACGTTAGCCTTATAAACATCTCTAACAACCTCGCCTAAGCTCGACAATATAAACACCTTTGACTTTTGTTCCTAAACGGTCTCTTGACATATCTGGCGTAGTATGAGCCAATATTGGCAAGCTATGGTTGACGGTGTTTTACGCAATTGTGTACTGTTACCAACGGGCTAACGAATCTTGGAAGAGCTGAGAAATAATCGACGAAAGTAGACCTGGTTTAAACTGACGCTCTGCAGTGCGGACATTAGTGGTTCGATCTTGCGACGAGTCAGTTAATTGCACAGATGATGCATGTCGAAATCGAATGCATGGATCAATCTCTCAGGGGCTGACCAATTCTGAAAGCTTAATCGTTTTTTAGTTTACTTATATCCTGGTAATGCGTATAAGCGGTGCATGACGGATTACAATCTGATCATGAAAAACAAATACTGAAGAAAAATTGTTAGGTAAAGTTCGAGAACATGGCAGGTTCCTTAACTCACAACCGTTAGCTGTTATCTTATTTCATATCTTTCTCAATGTCTTGCCGATACGGTGTAAATGAGAAACCTAAGTGAAGGTTCCAATTCTCAGTAATGTGAGCGTAGTGCATCTTATTTGTTTCTGCTTTTTCTTTTGACAATTGGGCAACGACGTGACCTCTGTAAGAGTCATAGAATACTGAAACAGCGATGGCTTTCGACATTAGAATAACCAATTCTGTGCCTGCAAGACTCAAGACGAACGCCTCCCTGTCTTAACACACTTACTTACTTGGATACTTCGACGTCCGTCTTCACAAGCTGTGCGGATCCCAGCACATATACTACTCGTTCCCTTCTCTCGCAATCGTAGTCTATGGTGGTGGTCTTGTTCGAGCATGGTAGCGCCAGCGAGTCTCATACCGTGGTCTGTAAAACAACTGCAGATGTGGGCACAGCTGATTAACTTTGTTTACGAACACGTCCGCCCAACGTGTAGGTGGTCGTGCAAGGGGACGTTTGCATTCTCTTGGAGTCCACTCTACTGTTCCTTTCGTCCATCTGTCGTCTCTTCTTCTCACTATGTGACCGGCCCATCTATGTTTCGCTGTCGATGTATATTCTCCTGGATCTCGAAGATGTGACAGATTTCGAAGGTCAGAGCCTCGCATTTCGGCTAGATATTGACAGTGCCGGTTATATTTCAGAAGACATCGCTCGCGCGCTCTATGAGTAAGGCGAAGCATTCTTGACGTAGTTGAAGTATCAATCCATGTCTCTGCAGCATAACAGAGCGCTGGGAGGACTGTAGAATCAAAGAGATGAGTGCGGATTTTCGCGTCTTTCAGTTGGTCGATGGCTTAAGAGGCCCGAATACGGCGCAACCTCCTCCTCTCCTTCTTCTATTTAAGCAGCTCGTAGTGCTCGGT
Source organism: Angiostrongylus costaricensis (assembly GCA_900624975.1). NCBI lineage: Eukaryota > Metazoa > Nematoda > Chromadorea > Rhabditida > Metastrongylidae > Angiostrongylus > Angiostrongylus costaricensis. The sequence continues at coordinate 118,882 of UYYA01003926.1, forward strand.
CGAATCTTCTTTAACCTGCCAGTGACGTTTAGGCAGGACTTCGTTCAGAATGTTCTCGTCGTATACAGCTAGACTTTTTCCTCGTGGTCGGTGAAGAGAGTTCTTTTCCAGCTTGCGGTTGAATCGAATCTTCGCGCGATGAAGGCGGTGATCGGAACCAGTACAGAGTTACGGGACCACCGATTTGTCAAGTAGGCACCATCTTCTATTTGTCAGGATGTGATCAATCTCCGCATGAGTCATGCCGTTAGGCGACTCCCTTGTCCAGCGGCGGCTTTTTCTTCTGGAAAAACGAGTTTCCATGGAAGAGACGTGCTGCTGACAAGAGCCTGAGAGGCATTCGCATTTCTTTCTCATTATCCAAAATTTCCGATCCTGTATTCGCTCTCGTTGGCCTTTCCTATTCTGGCATTGAAGTCTTCAACAACAAATTTATTACATGCCTCTTCATTGCGGATAACTTTTTCTTATAGTAGAACGCATGTAATTCGTACTCATCAGCCGTGTCGGTCGGTGAGTAGCAGTTGGTGATAGTGATCTTGTTATGATGAGACAGGTGAAGACGGAGGACGGCTATGCGAGGGGAAGGATCACGTATGAGTCGACGAGATGGACGATGGACGGGTGGACGACAAAGCCTACGCCACCGACATTTCGTGACGGGACCTTTTCTCCACGGATCACAAGGGTCCCGTTGTTTAGTTGGCGTACGTCGGTCTTCTTGATTTTTGTTTCTTGTAATGCGATCACATGAAATTTATTGTGATCTGCGGCTACAAGAAGGGCGTGAAGATCGGCGTCTGTGGAGAGTGTTCTGGCATTATACGTGCAAAGTAAGAAACAATCTCCATGGCGTGTCGTGCGTGTGTTCTTCAGATCCGGGTCCAATGACGTGCTGTGCATCCCGAGATTTTCTAGCCTCTCACCGGTCGTCTCACCGCCTGACGTCATAGACGGGGACACCCAGTGTGCGGGTACTGAGGCTGGCCCATTGCTGGGCGTGTAACTTGGTACTCTCTGGACTCATGACGTAACCTTGCATGGGCGTATCCAGGTCTTCACCACGATGTGGATCGGAGGGAGGTGTGTTTTCGGCGACGAATCCTTCGCTCGGTCTTCCTACTAGTTGATTCGGAGAAATGTTAAAACCGAAATCAGAAACGAAAGTCTTCCTGTCTTAACACTATGTAGTTCTGATTTTCCGAAGCGAACGCCATATGATCATCTCGTTTTATTGATCCAAAGCTCATATTTCGAACATGAAGGCAGCTGAATAAGTAAGATTTCGTGCTGCAAGACAAAGTAATGTTTTTAGAACAATTTTTTTTGTATGTCCGGAAGAAATACAAGTTGTTACCACCGGACATTGTCATTATATATCCACCATCAGCATCGTGTATAAAAGGGCATCACTGAGTGAGGATGCCTCATTCGAGAAGATGGCTCACTGAAGAAGATCTGGCTCGACACGAAGGCGAAGACGCAACGTCGAGGCGAACAACAAGCAGGGACCATCGACTCGGATCACCGGCTCTGAGGAAGACGAAGACGTCGAAACGTTAGCCGAAAATAAATATATTTATCAACCTCGTGTAAGCTTATCAAGAAAGAATACATATTTAGAACAATTGTTCATGCTGTTACGTTGAATTTTTTCAAGCCAAAATATCACTCCCCACTTTTTGGAAGTTTCAGTTCTAAGCGGGGGCGTGTAGCGCAGTGGTCGAAGGCGCCCTGCAACACACACCTGGAATCGGTCCCCGCGCCAGTGGCCCACCAAGCATTCCTTCCATCCGGGGTCGGCAAACTGGTGCCATACCTGTCTGGAAGGATAGCAGCACTGGCTCGATACATCGGTAGGCCACGGCGAGTCATTGCGAAAGCCAGATATACATTCAATCACCTCCAACGACGCTTATTCCCTGAGGGATGCACCATGAATTCAAATTCATGGCGCATCCCTCAGAGAAGGATGAACGCCGAAAGCTTCATTCTTTATTTCATTTTTATCCACTAAATCTAGAAGATATTACGAGATAAGAAAGGATTGCCGAGCAAAGTGTATATTCATAGCTTTGGATCGTTATCCGAGTAAACCTATTTCTGAACCTCGTGTTAGCTTAGAATACGTATAGGTTCAGTGTTCTGTGCTCTCCGGCAGATCTACTGGCAATTTGCGGATTCGAAAAAAAGTTAGCAGGCTGGGGCGTGGAATCCAGCTGTGAAGTAAGCATCCATTGCACGGAAGCTTTAGGTGCAGCGCACACTCCTATTTCTAACGGTCACCATTCGATCACTGTCGTACCATTGATCGTCGAATGACTCGAGAGGGTGCCATTACATGTTTCATTTTTCCCTGTAGCGTGCAAGAGTAGTCCAACAAGTTATGTTCGCTTCAGTAACTCTTTGAACATCCATATCCTTCTTCTAGGGTTCTCATAAAGAACTCTGACTATCGGGTCGATGATCTTTCTGCAGTACATTTTACATCTCGAGGAATCCAGTCACTAACGGCTCTTGTCCACCGGTTGTTCATCATTCGAATAATGTTTCGTGCCCACCTTATTTTCGAAAGTTTGGCGAAGAAAACGACATCAGTGATTCTCGATCAACGTAGGTAGGAGCTTCGGTTCCCTTCTCTTACTTGCTTGACACAGGATACTTCTAGCGTCGTCCTTTTTACTTCGTGTCTAATAACGCTGAGTGACACTTAATCCTTTTTACGCAGGGACTAGATTTCTGACTCATTCGTTAAGGCAGGAAGTACTGTTGAGTCGAAAAGGTGGGTACTGAGTCGCAAATGAGTTGAAGCGTCACCATCTTTCGCCCAGGTTGCGTGTCGTGTTACCCTGACAACCACCTCTTCTCTTTTGGCCTTCTGTAGCTCTCCTCATCTAATTTCCTCACTTTTTTCTCACATTCTCACCTCGTCAGGGCTTTTTTTGTTTCAAACCTAGTGAATTCCTCTTATAAGCAAGAATTTCAACCTACAAAACTCTTGTTATTTTAATAAAACTGTTCACTACAGGCTACATTTTTCGATTGTTGTCCTTTTTGGAAGCAGAAAGAACCTCAAAGCAATAAACAGACCGAATCACAATGCAAAAAATACTAAAAAAAAAGCATTTTAGTTTCGTACGATGCTAACATGTGAGCAGCACGAGCCATATATGGCTCATCTGCAAAGAAAAATCGATCTGAGTTTCTCAAGGGCAATTTTCGAAAAGAAACACTCTCTATCGTCATGTACGTTCCAATATATACAAAAAACAGTAGTAAAGTTTTCGAGAGTTGCGTAAACGAATGAAATGTTTTCCAGTGGGAAGCTGCTGAATTAACAAGTAAACTACGGCTTTTTCGTGAAAAAAAAAGTCCCACACAAGATGAGATTCAATCTTGATGATAAAGACAAAAACATTCCTTTGATGCTCACTACGTGCTGGATTCGACAATTTTTTTCAAAGAAATGTCGTTTATTTTCTCGTAGGAAAGATTCAAATCTCCTTGACGATGTCCTGAACATTTCCGAACTTCTTTCTTTCACGGATGGCTAGATGACGTCGGCGTCCTTGTCATCTTTGCCGTCGAATGGATCGCTACGAAATCGTAGGACCAATTGGCCAAGGAGCGTACGGAATCGTGTTGCGTGGCAAAATAAGAGAAGTACGATATCTTTATTGAATAGCAATAAAATATTATTTTTTGCGGAGTGCTAACAAAAGTTAGCTTTTTGTCTACTTTTTATTTTCTGCCTGTACAATATTCACGGCAGAGTATTATGCAAAATACAACCACGACTATGCTGAGATATTTGCAAAACTGTGGGCCGCAGGTGTTTGCGGTTAAGAACGAACGCGCTATTACCCTTTACGTTGGCTAACGCGTTCACCACCACACCATGCTTGTCATTCGTTTCGCCTATCTGTCAGCTAGTTCTATCGATCACTGCCAAAGAGAGCGTTGGAGAGGAGGTCGAACTGAGGCCCTTGCTTGCTGATCGACCGCAATCACTAGCTATTCCGCTCCTCAAAAAAAATCGTTGTATTTTCTGAAGTTCGGATCTTAAGGGCATTAATAATTTTCTTAGTCGCCTCCATTTTCCCTTCTTTCCATGTTTCTTTTTTAATGAAGCTTACCTTTAAGAGCGGCAAAATTGTGGCAATCAAGAAGATGACGATCACATCACGAAATCAGTTGCAAATTCTTCGAGAGTTATGTTCACTTAGAAATCTTCACCATTCCAAGGTAAATTTCGAAATAATTTCGGAGTGATTAATTAAAAATAAATCTGTCCTTTGACAACGGCAGAAAGAAGCAGATTCCAGCTATGTCTACTACTTCAAGCACTGAAGCTCGCCGTACACGTTGACATTTCGTCTAATAAATCGATCTTTGGCTTCAGTTCTTTTTTCTATATGTCGTTTTAATCTCATTTTATTCCAATGCACAGCATCAACCTAAACACTGCAGATCACCTGTATCACATGTAGTACCACTGATCGTCGAGTGCTCTAGCGGGCACCAGTAAATCTTCCATTTCATCCTGCCCCGTGCTAAAACAGTCCAGTGGGCTCTGCATGCTCCGTATTCTGTATGTATTGTGCTATGCAAAAATTATGTATAATTATGTGATTACGTCGTAGTTTTTACGGCATACGGTACGGTGTTAAACAAATTTTAGGATGAGAAAGTCAAAGGGGTGGATCCCACGACCGACTTTCTATTAACCTCGGCATTGATCAAGTAATTCTTCGTATTTTTGTTGAGCAAACGCGAGGTGTTACTATTCTTTGTTCACGATTAAGCTGACGTTTCGGCGGATTTCGCCTTCTTCAGAGCCTGGAAAGGTCAAGTTGATAGCAACTCACTCGGCCAGACGCCTCCATAACCAAACAAAGAAACTCCAAACCAAGATTTCAATCACGTTGAACACAGCTTTGCACACTCACCGCTTTCTATGAGGTTTCCACTAAGTATGTCACGTAGAGACCAACCGCACAGAAATCACATGGAAGTATAATGTGCCCCTCACATCAGAAAAGCAGTTTTATATACTGCCCTATATCACGCGTGATAATGAGGCATTCTTCCCTGCGGTTCATTTTCGGATTTCTGGAATTAATCCAGAGTGCCTCGAGAGTTTTTCGCGCCTGTGTTCTTGATTTGCGTGCGAGGATCGTGACACATNAAGTAATTCTTCGTATTTTTGTTGAGCAAACGCGAGGTGTTACTATTCTTTGTTCACGATTAAGCTGACGTTTCGGCGGATTTCGCCTTCTTCAGAGCCTGGAAAGGTCAAGTTGATAGCAACTCACTCGGCCAGACGCCTCCATAACCAAACAAAGAAACTCCAAACCAAGATTTCAATCACGTTGAACACAGCTTTGCACACTCACCGCTTTCTATGAGGTTTCCACTAAGTATGTCACGTAGAGACCAACCGCACAGAAATCACATGGAAGTATAATGTGCCCCTCACATCAGAAAAGCAGTTTTATATACTGCCCTATATCACGCGTGATAATGAGGCATTCTTCCCTGCGGTTCATTTTCGGATTTCTGGAATTAATCCAGAGTGCCTCGAGAGTTTTTCGCGCCTGTGTTCTTGATTTGCGTGCGAGGATCGTGACACATACTTCGAAGTCGTCCCCGTTATGTCTCTGGTTCCTATGCGTTCCTAGCGGGGTATTTGGTCTATTTTTGCCGGCTAGGTGTTCTTTCATGCGGACACAGAGGGGTCTACTCGTTTCGCCAATGTATTGGTCACCACACGTCTTACAGGAGATCAGATAAACTATACCCGAGCTCATGCAATCACCGTCTCTACCACTGAGGCAAATTATGCAATTTTGAGTTGCACATAGACGGTCATATAGGCGGTTACGAACTAGCTGGCGCTTAAGATTTAAACGGATTTTAGCTTTTCCATCTAGATGTTCTTTTATGCGGACACAAAGTGGTCTACCCGTTTCCCCGATATATTCCTCGCCGCATGCATTACATGAGATCAAGTATATTATACCTAAACTCATGCAATCCCCATCTCTGTCGTTAGGACAGATCATACAGTTTTCTGAGCTGCACAGACAATCATAGAGACGGTTGCGAACAAACTGGCGGCATAGGCTATTGGTTGAGATGTTTCTTTTTAGGTTTTGAAGCTGATTGACGTCTTCTGCTCACGTGATTCGCTTTCACTAGTAACCGAATTCGTGGCATTTCACTTGAATGACGTCATCACCGATCCTGGTAGACCGCATTGCGATGAATTCCTCAGGTGACTATTGTGCGGCTAATGATTGCAGTTGTTTTTTTTTCGAGTTTTTTCTCTTCTTGCTTCACCTTTCCCGATATCTTATCAGTTTCTTCGAAAGTTAGCGCAAAATGTTAACTGGTTTTCTTTAACCTACCACATCTCAGCTTATAATAAACTTGGTTAATCAAAATGGAGAACCACGCTATTCTATCTATACGCTTTTGCCAACACGGAATAAGTCTACTTCCAACAAACGCTAAAGTAAAGCTCTCGGCGATAATCAATCCCTAAGGAATGCGCCATGCATTCTACTTCATTAAGTACCCTTTGACGCGATTGAGTGCATATCTGGCGTTTACAATGACTCGTGGTAGCCTACCTGTGTATCGAGCCAGTGCTGCTATCCTCCCAGACAAGTCTAGTACCAATTTTCCAACCCCGGAGGGATGGAGGGCTTGGTGAGCTTCGGGCGCGAGATCCCATGTTTGCGTCGCGGGGCGCCGCCAACCACTGCCCCACACACGCCCCTACTTTTGACAAATTGGACATTGTGTCTGCGATGGATAACGCTATTGTCCTTTCCGGGGAGTAACGCGTTCACCACCACACCATGCGGGTCCTTCGCTCCGCCTGTCTCTCAGCTAGTTCTATCGATCTTTTGCCATCAGCAATCATTAATGGTTAACTTGGTTCAATGCCGATTTGGGCTCCCAGATCAATCCCGCTGACGGGTGATTGGTGATGGCAAAAGATCGATAGAACTAGCTGAGAGACAGGTGAAGCGAAGGACCCGCATGGTGTGGTGGTGAACGCGTTACTCCCCGGAAAGGACAATAGCGCGTTCGTTCTCCATCGCAGACACCTGTGGTCCGGAGCTTTGCAAAATTTTCAACACCATCAGCATTATAGTGGTTATAAATAGTCTTTGAAAACTCAAAAAACAAAAGAAAAATAGAAGAGCTTCAGGTATTTCTTCAAACAAATTGTCGAAGGTGTGAAATACATCCACTCACAAGGCATTATGCACAGAGTGAGTTTTTCTTTTCGTTCTGTCATTGTTCTTTCCTTCCTTCCTTTTCTTTTCTCGTTCGTAAACAATTTGTAAAAAAATGGGAGAATTCTTCGGGATTCAATCTGATCAATAACCAATAAGTAATTGCTGTTCGATCGATACATATAGAGAAACCACTGCTTAATATACATCATCATCAGTTGGAAAGTACTTCAGTGAGATATTAAACACCAGTGGTAAAGAAGGGTTAATATTTTTATTTTCCTGGTACTTATTTTCTAAATTTGCCTTAGACAATCTGACATCCAAGTGTTTTATGCATCTCCGATTTCCGAGCGTCTATTCGTTTCCTCGCATCGGTCGTCCACGACTATGTGTGGATTCTGTTCGTTCGTGTTCGACAAAAGCTTGAGGATTTGGATGAGCTTTTTAATAAACACATCGTGGTCATTGGTTTGATCCCGTGCCTCGAACTGCTTTGAGAAACCACTTTCATCCACTTATTGAACGGCGTCACTACCGTTGCACTTCTCGAGCCTTAAGTGTTATTATAAATATAATCTGAAAAAGGCAATTATAAATTTAATGCTGACGGCAAAGAATAGGCAACAGCTTTTTGTTGAATAAAACTCGTTCGTTCCATGCGGATTAGTGGAAAATCTTTTTCGAATCCAAGTTTTTCAGGATTTGAAGCCAGAAAACATACTGGTTTCATCGCAAAATCTCATAAAAATCGCCGATTTTGGTCAAGCATGTCTGTATTTTCCGAACGATGATCGAGAATATGAAGAAAATGTGAGTGTTCTCGTTTTCAATCACTAATTTGAAGGATTAGAGAGAAGCACCTCGGAGTTTATGGTTGGATGAGCTTTTTAATAAACACATCGTGGTCATTGGTTTGATCCCGTGCCTCACGAATATCAAGGTCGCGATTCCTCCGGGATCAGTAAATTGGTACCACATTTTTCTGGCAAGATAAAAAATCGAACTTAGTACCGGGAAATCATTGTAGCCCGAATATTCACTTTATCATCATTACGGTGCCACGAATGGAGTTGAATGCATGACACATCTCTATGAAGCTGGTCAACTCCGAACGGTTGTCCTTTTATCAGTTCATTTTTCGTCATTTTATAATCTTATTAAGAAAGGTATTCAGCTTTGATAACCACTCATGGGATGCGGCACGTCCGTTAACAAGGGCGTATCACCAAGATCTCTTACAAACCCCTCAAAGTGAACTGATTGTTGGGAATTTCTTTCTCTTCGGTTCGTTCTTTATTTTCGCTTGTCGCTCAGTAAGTTCAATAAATGTAAACCTAGAATTTCGCCACATTCTTCTAATCAATCGAATGGTTTTTTTTGCTACGATCGCTTTCTATGAAAAACATTAGGCTTTTTTCTTCCAGTCATTGGCTCAAAGCTTTGGATATATCAGTAAATTAATAACATTGTTGGCGGCTTAACAACGACAACTCAACCATGATGTTGCTCTGCTAGTCATTTCCAGATTAAAATTAGTTTGCGGTAAACATGACTTTAGAGGAGCAGAAACTCAATTGAAAGGACAGTCGATGCGTATAAATAACATGCTCTTGAAAATTGACTGGAGGCTGGTGGCTCAGTGGCTTCTCTGAAAAGCCAGAATAGGGAGTTCATGCTACTCGCCTTCTTTTGTATAGTTTTCACTTCTTGTTGTTTTCCACATTCACTGAGCGTCGAAGGTACACATACAAGCCGGTTTCTGAAATCAGAGAGCCATCCACTTTGATTTATTCACCTTCTCACCATGGGTTCTTCCTGAGTCTCCTGGCTAGTTAGGTATTTTTTTAGCTCATTAATCATCGTCTCTGCTTCGTTGGTACTTTTTAAAAAGGTGTCAATATCATCAGCAGAACGGAGATTTGGCATAAATTTGACATAATATATATGCCTTTTTGCGTCGTTTTCTTGTTCAACAATCGTGAGGTTGAATACAGGGCAGCATACATTTACTTCCATAGATAAACACAATACAATGCAACACACACTAGCTGACGTCTCGGCAGTATCGCCTTCATCAGAGCTTGTAAGGGTATACTGATATACAATCTAGTAGGCCAAACGCTTCAATAACACTTACAAAAAAACGAAAAACTCTACGGTAATTACATGATCAACAACTTCTCGAAAAATTCACCGCTTCTCATGTGACTTCCAATGAGAAAGTTTAGAACAGCTGATTATAGTCGCATGTGGTTGATGACTGCACCATCCCACATCAGAAACCGATGCGAAGATACGGAGTCAGGTCGCGTGTAACCTCTGGGCATTCCTCCCTGCTATTCATCGTAGGGTTCTTGGCATTTATCTAAAAAGCCTCAAGGAGTTTTCGCGCTGGTGTTTTGGACTCCTGTGCAAGGATATTGACTTTTACTTCAAAATCGTCCCTGCTACGCTTTTGTATCCTATGCGTGCCTAGTGAGGTGCTTCGTCTTAGTTTTCGTTTGCCATCTAGGTGTTCTTTTATACGGATACACAATGGTCTGCCCGTTTCTCCAATATATTCACCTCCGCAATTATTACAAGAGATTAGGTATATCGTACCTGAACTCATGCAATCACCGTCCCTGCCGTAAGGGCAAATTACGCAATTTGTTGTTTCACACAGACGGTCATACAGGCGGTTGCGAACTAATTGACGACGTAAAGTGGCCGGTGGTATTTCAACTATCGCTACCGATTCCTCTAGAACTGTCCTTCTTAAGCATAGTTTAAAAACTACGCTTACTTTATCGCTAATAAAGGGCAACATAAACGGGATTTTCTTTTGGCCAAGTGTTTCGCTTGGGTGCGTCGTTCTCCTTGTAAACTTATCTCGTGGGGTTACTATTTCGTAGCCACTGGAGATGGCTATTTGCCGAGCCAAGTCGCCAGGTTCTTCCTTTAGTTCCCTGGTTGTGCGCACAGAGGTGGCTGTTCGAAACATGTTTCTCACAAGCGCCCTCTTTGTGTGCGAAGTGTGGAGAGAAAGGAAATAAACCTCAATGTTTTTGTTGCTTGGTTTTCGGTACCACTTTGTCATGTAACAGCTAATTGGCAAGTTTATTTGAACGTTTAGAAACGGAAGCCAGTTTTTGTTCGGTTTCTACCGGGTGAACTTAATGTACCCAGACTGCTCGTTCAATAATTCAAAGCATTTGTCCATATCTTCATGCGTAGAGAAGACGACAAAACAATTATCTACATACCTGCAGTAGAGTAGTGCCCGGCGATCGAGAACAGGAGTTTCTATCTTAGACATAAACACAACGGGAAGGCTTGGTGCCAGTCGCTGTCCCATTGCCAACCCCCTTATTTGCGCAAAATATTTCCCAGTCCATCTGAAAATCGAGCAGTTTAGGCACTCCTTTAAAAGGGCCACTAGCTGTTGGTCAAGCCATGCATATTTATTCTTACTTCATGTTCAACAAAAAGTTCGAAGATGGTTTGCATTGCGGAGTCATTCGACACGTTGGTGTACAGCGCGGAAACGTCGAATAACTCCATCACGTACGCGTTGTTAGGAGATGCGTTACGTAAACGCTCTAGGATCATTTGGGTGTTTGTGAGGTGAGCTGGAATGTGGTTAAGCGACCGGGTAAGGATTAGGCTTAAAAACTAGGTTCTATCTGTTGGCCCGCCTACTGATGATGGGTCTAACCTTAAATGATGACAGATTGGTTAAAGCAAGGTTATCAGGTGATATCAACTTATATGTTTTAATAAGTAGGTTTTAAATGGTTTTAAACCTGTAGCCTTTGCCACACTGATCCATTGATTGTTTAGCTCTCGATATTGACTTTTACACAGAGGATGGGCGATAGAGGGTAGCATCACTAAGATGTTCCTCTATTATCTCAACATCCAGCTGGCGAGAAATAACTACGAACTTTCCCCCTTATCACTAACAGACAATCTTATTGTTTTCGAGTTTATTAATTCTCTAATTTCTGGCGTGCCATATTTTTTGTGCGGCTGTAAGGTTAGAGATAGACTTTCTATCGCGGTAGTTGTCAAGGGTCTTGAGAACGCCGTCCGAAGATATGCGGAATTTTATGTCAACTCCATCGTAAGGGTCTTGCTGTCTAAAAAACGTTTCTGGGAAAGGAGATGGTGGTAGTGTCACCGCCTCTTGATTTTTATCTCTATTTGATGTTTCTTGCTTGGCCTGATAGCGGAGTCGATCTTGGTACTCATAAAGGTTGCATTCTATCCTACGCAGGGTCGTTTTAGAAATGGGCTGTGATGGTGCAAAATTTGGACCCAATTCTAATAGCGAACGCGCATTCTCAGGTATTGTTATGCCCCCAGTCACGGTGACCCTATATTTTTTTTCTTGGTGCATTATCAACCCCATTTTGACTATTATCAGAGGCGTAAGGAATTCGTTTGCGGTTGTTTCTTGAAGCTGAGACGTGTGAACTACCCAAAAGATTTTCGAATTTCCGTCGTAAGGTTGTTTTGGCATTAGATCTAATAGAATCGCATATCAATATTGACCCACCAACTATCCTCCTCCAAAGGCGATCCTCCTAATACAAAGCACAAAAACACTTCATTCTGGCAAACATCTCGTTCTGCTTGCTTCGTAGTGCAGCTCGAAGTAGTTCCATTTCGAAGCCTCGTACTTGTTGGCTGTCCTCTGGTTGACCGCATATCTCGTGAAGTCGCTTTCGTTTTATAAACTTCCGCACGACTCGATGTTGAAAACAGCGGCGGAGAAAGTTGATTTTGGCGATATTGTGTCGTTTTGTCAAACCACTTTTCCTATGGGTATGCTAAAAGATCGATGGAGAGCTGAAATTTTGCATTACATTTTAATTGACAGTCGGATAGAATCCTCATGTAGACAAATCAACTCCTTGGTCGACGAGCGCTGGTAGGATTGCATTTATTTTGACCTTGTCAAAAAGCTTCTTCACAATCGACAAAACTAAACACGATTCGAATTTGGTCCATGCAGCGGAATCCCTGCTGAAATCCTGCCTACTCAAATGGTTATGTCTTTTTCCATTTCCTTGATGTGCTCAGCAGGGTAATCATCACGAACAACTTGTAGAGTACACTCAACAGTCATATCATACGATATTTGCGAGGATCCTTTTGATCACCCTTCTTGGGCGGGTTGCGGGATAACTGTGCACGACGCTCTCCACTAGTCTGAGACTTTCCCGTTCTTTAGGAAAAACATCATTTCGGTTGCTAGAAGTATACCTAATTTATTACTTCTAATTCGAGAAAAATTGGCGGTGATACTACCAGGTTCTGGAGCTGTCCGTCTCTTCATACTTTCTTTCACAACTCCAACTCCACAGGGCAAAACTCCAGGCGGGTTTTCTCAAGAAAGGATTTGGGACCCGAGAAGGGGTTTTGGAGCGGAAAAGATAGATATAGAAGTTTTCTGTTATCAGTTCCATATCTTGGCGGAAAATTGTAGTGACCGATTTCCATTCGTCAGGGTTGACAGCGATCATCATGCTCACACAATTTCTCGAATATATATATATATATATATATATATTTACGAACAGTCCTTGTTGAGCTGATGCGAGGTTGGTGCAAGTTCTCATTGTTCTTGTTGTCGTTATTGTTGTTGTTGGTGGTGAATGGCTGACGTTTCGGGGATTTCGCCTTTCTCAGAGCCTGGATGTATTTCATTTAACAGTAGCCTTATAAATCCGTGGAACATCTATAATAATAGTGAAGATTTTAACATATAAATAAAAGCCATAATGAAAGGATAAAGCTCTCGGTGTTGGTCAACCCCCGAGGGATGCGCCAAGCATTCAGTTTCATTAAGTATCGTTTGAGGTGACTGAATGCATATCTGGTCTTTACAATGACTCGTGGCGACCTGTCGATGTATCGAGCCAGTGCTTCTATCTTCCCAGGCAAGTCTGGTACCAATTTGTATAGAGAACTTCACTCTTGAAAGGTTCTCTATCTATCTAAACAATAGTATTTGATGTCCATACCATGGCCATCTCGCAGTCGCACACCAGATCCTTAGCTCAACCGAAACAAGGCTCGTCAGTACCACTCTCCGCCCCCAGCATACTGTCTCCCTCAGCCGCCGCACCGGCCGCGGATAGTGCAAGCGCGGCATCGCTCACGGCTAACCAACGGTTACTTGTATGTAATCATTCATTATTACTGTTATTATTGTATTAATAATGTAGTAATATTCAAATGCAATTACCTCGTTGTTAGGCTCACTTCACCATTAGCGATAGCACCACATAGCTTTAACTCGCGTGATTCCTTTACCACTACTTCTCTATCGTTACTATTATGTTAATAATGTTGTATTTATGTATGTAAACGGTTTAACTACCGAATTTTGAGGCTGGTAGATCAATAAGACAACTAAAAGACCCACGTGGCTAATATTCTACACGATCTGAGCCACTCCACTTCGCCGCTAACTATTCGTTACAATTTGCCGACCCCGGACGGATCGAAAGCTTGGTGAGCCATGGGCGCAGGGATCGATTTCACATGTATGTCCCAGGCGTCTCCAACCACTGCGCCACACGAGCCCTATAAATAAAAGCTATATTAATCAAAAACTACTCACTCTGCTGCTGTTACGAGAGGGACTGCTCGCGTGTTGTTCACGTGGGATGACAAGCGAGACCAGCTTTTTTGTGCGAATGCAAAGTGGTATACCCGTCTTCTCAATGTATTCCTCATCGCATGCCTCACACAAGATGAAGCATATTGTACCAGAACTCATTCAATCCCCGTCTGTCTGGTTAGGACAGATCACGCAATTTTCTGGCCTGTCGAAACGATCATAGAGCCGATTGCGGACTAATTGACAACGTAGGGTATGGTTTGAGGCGTCAATGACTGCCAATGAATTTTCTCTCGAAGGTCTTGAAAAACCACCTTATCTTAAGCACCTCCTAGTGGCGTAATTTATTTCGTTGACATGAAGAGTAGTTTGAAAGGAATCTTACGTTGGTTTGAAATATTATTTTGGGAAACGACCGTGCCTTTCGATCTGGCCCGAGTGGCTTCTGTTTCGTTGTCATTGGAAATGGCCACTGTTCACGCCAAGTTTAGCGATTCCTTTCTTTACTTTTTTCCTGTGTACACATTTTTAGCCTTTCGGTATATGTTTTTGATGAGTGGTTTTTTTCACGTGCGAAGCATGAGAGGAGAGGTAGTGCGCTACTAGAGACTACTTGGTTTTCGGCGCTACTTTGTTATATAACCACTTTCTGAAAGCTTTATTTGGTTGCTTAAGAATGGAAGCCCTTTTGAAGTAATCGACGTTATTAATAGGATGAAAATTTGCCTCTTCGTTATGCGGCTTCGGTCACGACGATGGTAACTTCTTTGCCTTACTTTCATCTGAAAACGTGTTCTTATTTCATAGTCATTGTCACACTTGTGACTGCGCATTCCAGGAGATGAAACTCCAGCGACACCAAGTAATTTTCGATTTGATGTTCAGATACACTCCGTTACCTTGATATAGTTGTAAATTCAGTATAAACAAGGATATTAAAGGATAAAAAGGATAAAGCTCTCGCCGTTGATCAATCCCTGACAGCATTCGACTACATCAAGCATCGTTTGGAGTTGACTGAATGCATATTTGACCTTTACTCGCGGTGGCCTGCCGATGTACCGAGCCAGTGCTGCTCTTTCCAGACAAGTCTGGTACCAATTTGCCGACCCCGAAGGAATGGAAGGCTTGGTGGGCCATGGGCGTGGCATTAAATGAGGGCATTAAAAGCAAAGGCAACATCCAAATTTCTTCGTTCCAAAGGCAATTCGCCATTTCAAAATCTTGTGCCCTCTTTTCTCTCTTAGATCAGTGGTTATGCTGTTACAATGATCAATAATTCTACAGCGCCTCCAGCTGGACAAGAAGGATAGAAATGGAGAAAAACTATCTGTCATTCGTCACAAATCTGTAACAAAAAAACCGACTTCATTTTTTGCATTTTCCAATGTAGGATGAATTTCACCATTAGAAAGCAGGACAGACTGCACTCTTGTACAAGACAGCGATCTCTTGACACTTGACACTTGAATGGCCCGTCCTCACTGTTCGTGCAGGCACCAGCATAATCTCTATCTTTCAGAGATTTGCTGGTTAACCCATTGTGGTTTCCTGGAATTCCGAGGTCAGCCTGGCCAAAGTCTGCACCAATTCTTCACCACCACGGACAGTCGCAGCCCTTGTGGATCAGAGGGAGGTTTGCCACATGCGACTTTCATACCAAGACGGCGGTGGATCCTGGTAATGGTTTACTCTCAGCTAAGCTTCCTGATGGAAACGCCGGACTCCTCAGCTTGGGAGACCCTGCCAGGGATGAATCCTCCTCTGTACATCGCAGTCCGACATCCAGGAACACCTCTCTGCCACTATGAGGCGGTGAACCGTTGGGAGGGACAGCGATCTCTACAACATTAAAATTTTCGGTCTAAACATTATACTCTTACTTGGAGATCTTTTTTATGGAACCGTCAAATTTTGGATGTACGAGCTAAGTTTGTGTTTTTCACTTAGAAGTCTCAATGGTGTGAATAATAACCGCCTAACCTCTCATAGCAAGGAAGCGAACAACTTCTCAATCTCATTTCCGAGTCGTTAAAGTCATTTTTTCTATGGAGGTTTAAAGTTTCTAGAGAAGCTGGTGGTTATTTTATTCGACGACGGGTGCTGAGAGTAAACTAGATATGGACGAACTTATCACCCATTTGGGGTAACTGTGTATGGGGTACTGTTTTACGGTACCGACTGTTTTTCGGGCGAGTGTTATACCCTGTAGAAAGGAAATTTATCGATTCCTGAACCTTCCCATCTATTCGAACGACTGATTTACTAGATATAAACGAAATAAGCACAACTGTGGTCATTGCGGTATAGGTTGGAACAAAGATGCTGAGATTAATGAATTCTTTTATAGTTCCGATAAGGCAATAACACGTTGTTAGAAGTTATAACTATAAAAGATTTTAGCGTTTATAGTTATTTTCCTAGAAGTGCTCTATGCATTTGTTTCTAGTCGTAGCTTCGTAGAATGGCTGAAATTATGTTTGAACTAAACTATAGCTTGCTGGCACTTGCCGATAGTTCTTGTCTTTGTTTTCATCCTCCCAGGCAAGTCCGGAACCAAATTCCCGACCTCTTGAATAATGAAAGCCTGATTTATCCGCTGTGCGCAGTTGAAACAGCGACCGATCCAATATGTATTGTGGCGCACCTCCAAAACATCTTAACTTTCATTTACAGCCTATTCACATGGACCTGTGCTGTGTAAAATGCAACCAGAAGGATACTGAGGTATGAGCAAAATTCGGTACCTCAAGGGTGTTTTGAACCCGTGATTACCCTTGCCGGCGTTCTCGTGTGCATTCCACTCTACCATTTTTTCGTTCTGTTGGTGCAATCAGCAATCACTCGTCATCGATTTCAGGGTCGGTGAACGTAAGTTCTGGTTCGAAGCCTCCTGAGATTCCGAGTTCTGCCCTTATATCAGCATCTTTCTAGTTACGTTTCAAACTCAAAGAATTTGTTGGGTCGGACGCGCCTCTATTCAGAAAGTGCAGGGGGCAATTCGATGGAATTTGTCGGAAATCGAACTTAGCCGGATAGCAAATTATTGTCGAATAGCTAAAAGCATTGAGATGTAGCCAATTCGAATAAAGTAGTATTGGTAACTTGTTTGGTAGACGAACAAAACTAATTCAACATTGAAAGCGTAGCGAAACTTTTTGCTCAATCAAATCCTTTGGCGCTTTCATCCAAGTAACGAAACTGTAGTACTAAAATATTGTCATCTTTGGGTTTATTTATTTTTACATTTAAAAATCCTTTGATGCCTGGCAGTAAATTTTTTAGTGGTTCAGGTTGCTACACGACAATATCGGGCTCCAGAGCTTCTCTTTGGCAGTCGGTTTGTTTTTTTTTTACTCCTATTGCAGAAAATGTCATCGAGATTTATTAGGATGAGAACGATGTTGAAGAATTGCTACATCTTTGTATTCTTGTTGAACGGCGCAATACATAAGATGACAAGTCGCTTCAGACGAAAGCACCACTTTACAGCATAAAAAGCTCTACACTTTTTTAAGAGTGAAGAGTTCGTAGTCATAGATTCCATAGCGATGCGCTATGTATGCGAACTCGAATCGTCGTATCGCTGAAGTGACCGAATGCATATTTGGCCCATATTTGACCGTTCTAATGGCCTACCGATGTTTTCATGAAGTCAGCGTCCTTATTTCAAAAGCCAACTTTCTTCTAATCTCGGCATGACTAATCAACATGTATTCTTTCGTACGAAGAAGATCCGACTCAATACGGTGACAAAGACGTCACATCAAAAGTAGGAAGGGCAAGTTCGACTTGAATCATCTGCTCCGGGAAAGATGAAGACGGCGAAACGTTACCTGAATAAAGTTATTTATCGACGTCATGTCGGCTTATCAATGAAAGAATACATGTTGATTAGTTCCCAGGTTCAACTTTCTCTTAACCTCGGTATTGGAATATGAATGTGTCGTTTTCTTGTTCAGCAATCGCGAGGTTTTTAAGCAGCATACATTTACTTCCATAAAAAACACAATACAATACAACGCTAGCTGACGTTTCGGCAGTATCGCCTTCTTCAGAGNCTCTGAAGAAGGCGATACTGCCGAAACGTCAGCTAGCGTTGTATTGTATTGTGTTTTTTATGGGAGTAAATATATGCTGTTTAAAAACCTCGCGATTGCTGAACAAGAAAACGACACATGTTGATGAGTGTTTTTATTTTCTCAATAAAGTCTGTAAAAAATTCGCCAACCTAGGAGGAATGGAGGGCTTAACTTACCCGTAACGCGATACGGGACCCATGGCTATGTGTGATTTGCACAGCAGTGCTAACCATTGCTTTACATGCGTCACTAAGGTCTAAAGTGACAGAATGAAGACAAAGTTCAGATTGTGCGAAACAGAAAAATGTGCAAAAAATAAACGGCAAGAACGTTATGTAAGGAGTTCGTAAGAAATAGCGAGCATTAACTCCATTTTATCATGTTCTACCTTAACAAGATCTTCAGTTGATTTGTCTTTAGCAAATACACTCCATCGGTGGACATTTGGGCTCTCGGATGTATTCTAGGAGAATTTGTGAACACTTCAACCCTATTTCCTGTTAGTTTTTAACAAATTTTTATCACTTTTTAGATCTCGTTACTCTGGGTTTTTCATTCATTTAAATAAGAATTTTGATCAGTTCCTTTCAATCGTTTTTAAATCATACTGTAACTCGATTGTCAGCAATGAACATAATGGGATTCATATTTCTTTTGTCTTCAAAACGGAATTAAGAAGAGAAACTAAAATGGAAAACTGTTTTAAATACTCAACAGGGAAAAAAGCGAACAAAAAAATAATCTTTAGACCTGTAAGGTGCAAACTCTCTCATTCCACCAAAGTGTAGTTTAGATTTTCTCGAGCCCATTTTGTGTATACTTTTCTTACTTCTTTTTATCAAGGATTATTTTTCGAGTATGAAAGCAAATGAAGAAAAGGAATTTAGTAAGGAAGAACATGGCGGTTTTCTGCACCGTAACCCACATCCGCTTTTTTGAAATTTGAGCTGGAGGTCTTTACAATTGATAGATTACTTTATAAAAATCACACATGGCTCTATAGCAAAAGATCAAATACTGCTCTATCAATTACTACAGTTCCTGCTTTCTCAAATGCTCCAGCGATCGGTCGATTATCGTCAAAAATTTACATTAGGTGGTGTTAAAGCTTTATAGCTTTAACATTAACAAAGGATATAGCTCTCGGCACGTTGATCAATCCCTGAGGGATGCGCCATTCATTTGACTTCATTAAGCATCGTTATAGGCGATTCGATACTTAACTGCCCTTTATAATGACTAGCAGTTTTCTACCGATGTATCGAGCCAGTTCTGCTATTCTAACAGACAAGTGCGGTACCAAATAGCCGACCCCGGAGGTATGAAAGATATGGCGGGCCTGGGGCGCGAGAACCAATCCCGTGTGCTTTGCATAGCCTTTCTGACCACTGCGCTACACGCGCGATCAATGTCAAGCCACGTATAAAAGGGCATCACTGAGTGAGGATGCCTCATTCGAGAAGATGGCTCGCTGAGGAAGATCTGGCTCGACAGGAAGGCGAAGACGCAACGTCGAGGCGAACAACAAGCATGGACCATCGACTCGGATCGCCGGCTCTGAGGAAGACGAAGACGTCGAAACGTTAGCCGAAAATAAATATATTTATCAACCTCGTGCAAGCTTATCAAGAAAGAATACATATTGATTAGTCACACCGAGGTTTAGGGAAGGTCGGTTTCGAAAAATGTATAGAATTAAAGGTCAGCTTTTTTGAATATGAAAAAAGTGAAGAATAGTAGAAATAAAATGAGCTGTGAAACACTCACTTTTAATGAATCCCCTGAGGACTCGCTTTATATTGGACTAGATCCTTGATAGAGTAGAGATGATTAATGCATATTTGACTTATACAATGACATGCAGAGGCCAACTTATTCAGCAAGTCGATTTTTTTTATGCTTTGCAAGAGGTCTCGTACCACTTTGCCAGTACCAGTCGGAGGGATCCAGGCTAAATATGTTCGGGCCCATGATGGATCTGAAGATGACGTTTGTTGCTGCCGGGCTCTTCTAACCACTGTGCTACATGTACAGTTCTTAATTATCTTCCAAATTCTAAGCGGCTCCGATCTAAAGAAAAAACGATTCTGGGCGAAAAGTCTCATAAAATTTGTTACTGTATGCCTGCCTCTGGTTTGCAGTACTGAGAGCCAATTCTCACTTATTTGGAAGCGTTTTCTTTCAAAGCCCGTGGCTCGAGACTTTTCGGGTAGCTTTCGTTGTCGACAGTTTTTTTCTTCATGCAATAACAGTACTTGATTTTTCTTCTGTGTACTTATTTTTGAAATATCCCTTACGTACGTATGTTTTGTCTCTTTAAATTTATTATGTTATATTTTCCCCTCACGAGCTGAACATGTTCGTTGGTCCAGTCTTTTCTGAATAGCTCTCGGCTGTCTCAAAACTAAAGCATTTATTAAGGTGGTCAACGATTAGTTTAGAGTGCATCAATAAGCTGTAGCAGATAAAATCGATAAAATATGCACAATATACTGCTTTTACTACCTTTAAAAGAGTTTCATTTTCAATTTCTCTGATGAAAACTACTTAAGGTCTTTACGAAATCATTTCTTACTTCAACGAAAAACTAACTAACTAATAAAATAAAACGGAATATTTATTGAAAGTTTTTGAAAAACATAACTCAAGTATTAAGAGTATAGAAAAGAGTGGGCAGTAAATAAAAAGTTAAAATTGTGATTATAACTGCAGCCTCAGCTTAACTGGGTTCGTTACCGATTTGGGCCCCCTAGATCAATCCCGCTGACTGGTGATTGCTGTGGCAAATATCGATAGAACTAGCTGAGAGACAGACGAAGAGAGGACCCGCATGGTGTGGTGGTGAACGCGTTACTCCCCGGAAATGATGACAGCACGTTCGTCCCCCACAGCACACACCTACGGTCCGGAATGTTGCAAATATCTCAACATCATTGAAGTTAAAAGTATAGAATTTTTACGTTCACTGTGGTCAGGGTTACTGTAATATTAGAGTCACCAAATACCAAAATTAGTGGAATGCTATAAAAATCAAAAAGGAGAACAACTATTAACAAAACAATTTTTAGGGTCATAGCGATCTTGAACAAATCTCATTGATTTTCTCATCACTTGGGACACCGTCAGAGCAAACGTGGCCGTCGTGGAACACCATGCCTGACGCTAGCAAGCTGATTTTCGACACTGTAAGGCCAATGAATGATTTGAGTGATGTAGGTGAGACAAATTTCACATAGTCGCAAAAATTATAAAGATATTAATGAAGAAAGGTCTCAGGGTTGTTCCACCTTAGAGACTTGCCACGCATTCGATTTCATTGGCAACATGAATTAATGCAGACCTGACTTATATAATGACTTCGTGGCGTACCAATCAGTGAACACGGTGCTTCCATCTTTCAATCAGTTTGGGACCAATTTTCTTGCGCAGGAGAGGATGAGAGGTTTGGTTAGGACGTAGATTAGGATCAAACTAAAGACTACTGGTGTACTACAGAGCACCTCTATTCACTGTACTGCACGTACTACTATCAGCTCTAATACAATCGATAAATGTGGGTAATTTTATTGCATCATAGTTATCCGGCTGGAATTGGTCGAGACGGTACGAAATTTTCACCACGGGAAGAAAAAATAGTCTATCGAACTGCTTACCAGTTTTTGAAACTAAATGCAACTAATAAGTAAACTGAAGTAATAAATAGGGTATTACTCAGTAAAGATTTCAACATCCCTATTCGGGCTATTCTTCCCCTTCCAACTAGTGGTGCATGTAGCTCAATGGTTAGAAGCGGCCATACGATTCACATGATCGTTGGTTCGAACGTACGTCTCGTACTAACCCAATTCTCTGCCGTTCCTTCGATACTAGCAAATTACCATCAGACATCTCTGAGAAAAAATACAATGACCACAAACGGTGGTCAGCCCTAACAAGTCTTCTTATATACTAATTATGAATTAAAAATCTGCGAAATCTATTTTAGTAGACCACACTGCGGGACGCGCGTGTAGCGCAGTGATTAGAGGGGTCCGGAAATAAACAAATGCTCTTTGGTTCGATCATGTCCACAGGTTTACCATGCCTTCCAACCCTCCGGAGTCGACACTTTGGTAGTTCTGCAGTGGAGTATAGCAGCACTGACTTTAAACATCGGTAGGCCTCAGAGAGTCACTGTAAAGGTCACATATGGATTCCATCACCTCTAGCGATGCTTGGTGATGTCAACGTGGCACATCCATCACAGATTCATCAAGGCTGGGAGCTTTATCGTTTTTTGTACGCAGCGCTTCTTTATGAGTTTGATAAGCATCGACAGATTTGTAATTAATTCAGTTATATTCTAAAGACTTATTTACTCTATTTATTTTATTCTAGTGCACACCAGTAACTCGTCAATTCTGGATCTTTTCAAACGTATGGTGTACTTGGAGTCAAGTTGGAGATGGTCAGCAGCACAGCTACTGACCCATTCATTCTTCACGCAGGCAACGCCGGGTCATCATTCATCGATGGTCCACTTTCGTCCTAGGCGACAACGAATCTTTGACGTACCAGCAAATCTTCCTCGATTGCGTATCGGACCACATTTCTGAAGATAGCGGGTGGTTTGTTTTCATTTGCTCTTGCATTTCCAAGGCAACTGACCGACTACAATTTTCTACTCACTTAGATTTAAGACCGGTATTTTAGCTTTCAAACCCAAATCCCGTAATTATCGTAACTCTATATTTGCTAAATCCAAACATAAGAATTGGTGTTGCATCCAAATTAATTTAGCCCAGCTGATAAATTCTTGAGAAGACGAAAATTTATTGTTCTATATTTCCAGTTAAGCACTACTGAATTGCTTCCCTTCATTTAGAGGTGTTTCTATTGAATTTCTTTCGTGGTCTTTGCTCAGTTGCAAACATAACCTAATAACTCGAAAGATCGACTTTCTATAAACCTCGGCATGGATAGTTGGTATATTTATTTATATGATCTTATAAACTGATCTTCTTAAGCTGATGCGAGGTTGGTACAGGTCCTCGTTGTCGCTGTTGTTGGTCTATGGCTGACGTTTCGGCGACTTCGCCTTCCTCAGAGCATGGACTTATTTTATATTAGAATATTTTTATTATTCGGTGGAAAAAAAACTGGCTTCCACTCCCAAACATTCAAATTAAGCTCTTCGAAAGTGGCTATATAACCAAACGGTATCATAAGCCAAGTAGTAAAAATATACTAGTTCACCAATTCTCCTCTTATCCTTCACACGTGAAAAAAGTACTTATCAAAAACATGTACCGTACGGCTAAAAATATGTGTACAGGTAAGGAGGAAAGGAAGGAATCGCAAAACCTGGCACGAAAAATAGCCATTTCCAATGGCAACGAAGTAGAAGCCATTCGGGTTAGAGGAAAACGTTGGGTAGTTTCCCAAAATAATATTTCAGACGAAAGTAGGATCCCCTTTAAGCTACCCTTCATATCAAATGAAGTAAATCACGCAATTAAGAGGTGCTTAAGAAAAGTGGTCTTGAAAATTATGTAACGATTACTGACATCCCACCCAATACCCTACGCGGTCAGTTAGTTCGCAACCATCTCTATGGTCGTTTGTGCAGCTCAGAAAACCGTATGAACTGCCCTAACGAGAGAGACGGGGATTGCATGAGTTTAGGTATAATATACTTGATCTCATGTAATGCATGCGGCGAGGAATATATCGGGGAAACGGGTAGACCACTTTGTGTCCGCATAAAAGAACATCTAGACGGGAAAGTTAAAATCCATCAAAACACTCCTCTGGGTACACATAGGGCACAAAACACAACGGCGATGATTTTGAAGTGACTGTGCGGATCCTAGCGCAGGAATCAAAAACATCAACGCGCAAAACTCTTGAGGCGTTTTGGATAAATTTCAAAAACCCAAAGATGCACCGGAAAGACGAATGCCTCATTTTCACGCGTGTCTGGCGCTCTATTCCAAAATGATATTTTGACCCCGGGGTGTGTCTTGCTCGCGACCACACGAAAACAATGCGTAGGCCACACGTAACATGGTGAGCGCCCTTTCTGTTCAATATGGCGTCTATTTGAAAGTTCGATCTTCATTAATACTTTAACTTTTTTCCACCGAATAATAAAATTATTCTAATATAAAACACGTCCAAGCTCTGAGGAAGGCGAAGTCGCCGAAACGTCAGCCATCGACCAACAACATCAACAACAACGACAACGACAACGATGATCTGTACCAACCTCGCATCAGCTTAAGAAGATCAGTTTATAAGATCATATACATAACCTAATAGTTAAGCAAAAAAATCCATTATTTTTCACTACTGCATTCTATATAATAATGCTTGCATTTTATGTTTAATTGGGACTCAAATCTCAGTGCTTATTTTCCAGTTATTCAATCGAGTGTCGGATTTCATTCGAGGGCGAAAACAAATTTTCGTGTTTCCAGTAAGGATGATCGCGGGTTCGAAGCCCAATTAAGGTCCCGGGTTTTTTCAATATGTCAGCACCGTTGTGATTGTATTTCACTTAGTCCTCTGCCATGAGAAAAGAATGGACAGTAAATAAAGGTCAAGGCAAATTTTTGTAATGTTTTTTCATATTGATATGCGGAGATTCAAATCAAAAAATATGTAGGTGAGTATAGAACATGACCATACTGTGTTACACTCTTCCTCAATTACACGCCTTCTTTTATTCTTAAAAGTTTAGAGAGAGTACGAGTTTATTTTAAAACACAAAGGTCTGTAAAGTTTCTATGGAATATCAGCGAGATTCCAAAACTTGTTTAATTGCTAATGTTACATATTTCAGCGCACCTGTAGTGCAGTTGATAGAGATGCTCCGCAATACGCACATGGTCTTGGGTTCGATCTCGTGCCTACGGCTCACAAGCCTTCCATTGATCCAGGATGAGCAAATTAGTACCATACTTGTCTTAGAGGATAGCAGTACTGAAGCGATACATCGGTATATAATCTGAAGTCACTGTAGAGGCCAGATATGAATTTAGTCATATCTAACGATGTTTTATGAAACAGAATGCGTGACACATCCATCAGGGATTCATAAACCCCGAGTGCTATATCCTTTATCCCTTATTATATATCTTGACAGCATTTCATCTTGTGCTTGACATCATTTTTCGCAGTATGGGCAAGGCAGTAATAGCGAATAAAGAGGAAATTCAAACTATTGTTAAAAATAACGAGATTAACTATACACAAGGTTTTAATTTTTCATCGATCGATAGTGTTTCTCTTTGTCACTATGAAAATAAGACAGAGCTTAATGGTATCCAAACTAAAGTTGCAATCGCTTGAATTTTACTTAGGGCTGAGGTAGATCCTCAGTGATTTGAGGTGAATTCGATTTTTTTCGATAGAATTGAACACTGTAGTAACGTTCACCCTAATAGCTGATAGATTTGGAGAGAAATCCATGTTCGCTCTCCCACCAAAGGCACTCTTAATGAAAGGGTCCCCACAGAAATTGGTGATATTATTCGCGTCCGTAGAGCGAGTGGACCTCATTGGACATCGCTGACGTGTGACATTAACGAATGGAGACTTTCTCGATGCCCACTCAAGATGCTTAACTATTAAGTTCCTAGAAAATTCTACCAAACTCCTACTTTCATCAAGTTTGACTGTCGTCTTTCCATTTTTACTTGTTCTTATTCATAGAGACAAGTTCTTAAAATTTCATTTTAGAAACTTTCTACCAATTAGTCTGATTTTCTTTCCTACAGTAAAGATTCCGTATTTTCTCAGCAAACTTCTGAAAAATTCCCGTATAAATAAGTCTGGTGATTTGTTAAGGCAAGAAAACATAGCTACTATTATGCCTATTAACCCTTTAAGTTTTTGGGCTTCTTTTCAAGATTGACGTCGAAAAAACCGAAAATTAGCCCGCGGAACGATTTAGTGGAGAAAAATTCCAAAAATACCGTATACGTGAATACAGAAGAGTACTGTAATCATAAAGAATATGAAGTTGCACAAAGCAGCTCCACTTTTTGCTTGCGCGTATTTTCTAATTAGTGCGAAACTGCTTTGACGAAGCTTTGTGGGCGGGGTGATCGATGGGCGGTGGCGGCGGCCTCGCAGGCGGCCGCATTGACTCGACGACGCATCGGCCTCAAATCGGTCCCGTCCCCTTCCGTCTGTACCAGCACATCGTCGTCACATCCACCCGATTCAGTTGCCAGTTCATCGTCACTAACTTCACCTCTGGCGGTTTGTTGAGCACTGCATTTCATCCTCACCTCGATCCAGCCTCGGTGTGTTGAGTTCTTTCTGTCGCACGTGCGTCGAATCGCGATCGTGTGGATCGAGTTGATTCTTACGGCTCAGATTATGCGGTTATGCGACTGTTAGCTGTTGTCTTTCTACTGTATTGTGCCATCATTTGTTTGGCATCATCATCGAACACTGTGAAATGTTACTGTACTGACGACCATTGTGTACCGTATGGTGCATGTGATGGTATCGTATGCCTTGTTGGAATACTCAGGGACAGCAATCAAGTGATACGCACTTGTGGAACACGACCATTAGGATGTTATAAGTGAGTGGACGCAGCCTAGTACTCCTTTATGAACTAAAGATAATAGAAGAAATTTGCATTTTGCATGATTCGTTACCGAAGCTTCTTGGTGCTTATCGAGTCACATACGTAGCAGATATCAAAGTTACGTATTGAATGCATTTGTTCTACGGAATATTTGATTTGTTTTCCTAGGAAAGCTTTGAATTTGTAAGTAGTGGGATTTGATTTGTAGCGTTTGGTTCTGTGCGGTAGCCTAAGAAGAGGAACACTTGAAAGAACTGGACTTATCATGCTAAACACCGATAGAGAAGAAAGACGCGTCATATTAAGAGACACAAAAGAGAACATCACGTCAAAATATTCAGCAGTTTTTTTAATTATAGAAATAACTCAAATTGTTCAGTTTGGAAAGACTCCGCTAAAAATCGCTTCGGCTTTTCCTTAGAATACGTTTTCTTAGGCGTTTTGAAGGAATTTTTCGATTTTAACTATTAGAAATTTTATTTTTTCAGAACAACTTTGTTATTAGAAAATTTTAAAGCTCGTTCATAATTAACTAAGTGGCAAGAATTTTCCTTTATCTCCTATTCTTGCCGTTGTCGTTCTCTATGGATCATTTCATTTGTTTGTGGGACTGAATAGCTCTTTGCCTCTTAGGATATAATAGAATTTTTTCCTTTCATTTTTTCTCTAAGTACTGCTACTGGGGAGCGGTTAACGTACTGGTAGTGATACCGTTTACCATGCAGAGACCCAAGCTATCCAGGGGCTGGTTCGATGCTGCTTTGGGCCAACAGAGTCTCCCATTATTCCGGGGTCGGGAAATTGGTATCTGGCTAGACCGACACAAGCTGACTTCCCCCAGTCCACACAGGAGCTACCCAACAGGGTTATCCAGAATTCCAGGGAAGATTTACTCGGTCAGCTTTAAGGACATTCGTAAGGAAAGAAATTTCTTCACGCAGTATTCGAGTCCATACATAAAAGTTTGGAAGGCCTTCGTGGATGAGGGGTGCGGGGAACGAATCGAGTATAACAAGTACTGTGATCTGTACAGTGCAATACATGGGTTGTCGGGTTATGCAATAAATAATATTAATAGATGAATACTGCTACCACATTTCTGCACTGTGATATACAGCTTAATGATTTTACAACAGGGAACAATTCCGTTTAGTAGAAAAATTAAATGAGAATTTCTCATACGTCGAAATTTCTGATTCTTTTGTTTACTTTTCTCCTTAGCAACTTCCTTATTTATCCCGTCGGCTGATTGTTTTCCACGAGATTCTGCACATATGGGGACATTTGTTTCCCCATTAACTCCGCACTCCATCAAGTCCCCTTAGTTAATGCGTTGATGCGAAGGGAATTTCGATTTATTTTTAATGGACTTTGACTAGGATTTCCGCATCCGCGATGTTCCTTCTCTGTTAAGTCATTTTTATCCCAAAATATCTTTTATGGTTATATCGCTTTTTGCCTTCGAATATCAAATCACTCATCAGAGCCGATTCTTAATCCTTTTATTTACTGCCTTTTTCCTTTTAATGGCAGGGTATGTTGCGAAATATAACTCGTATATAATGCTGAGATATTTGCAAAACTCCGGACCGCAGGTGTATGCGGTGGGGAACGAACGCGCGCTATTGTCCTTGCCGGGGAGTAGCGCACTTCATTACCACACCATCCGGGCCCTTCGTTTTGCCTGTCCCTCAGCTAGTTCTATCGATCTTTTTAAAAGGGTTAAGACTGTGATTATAACTAAGCTTCAGCTTAACTGGGTTCAATGCCGATTTGGGCTCCCCAGATCAATCCCGTTGGCGGGTGATTGCTGGTGGCAAAAGATCGATAGAACTAGCTGAGAGACAGGCAAAACGAAGGACCCGGATGGTGTGGTGGTGAAGTGCGCTACTCCCCGGTAAGGACAATAGCGTTCGTTCGTTCCCCACCGCATACACCTGCGGTCCGGAGTTTTGCAAATATCTCAGCATTATATAAGAGCTGATTCTGTTCATTTTCACTTTAAAGACCTGGAAGAATTTCACCGTTCTCTCTGAAAGTTAAACATAACAAACAATCATACACTGAAATAAGGAACTTTGCAGTCATTAATAAAAAGTAATACAATTAAAGATTTTCTTAAACGCCTCTTATGCTTTGATCAGTGTACTGCTGTGGTTACAGCTGCCTACCAATACATATAGCTTTGGCCTTTGTTTCGATGCCGTGTGCCGGCCTCACAAACTCGTCCAATCCATCAGAGTTCGGCACTTTGATGCCAGACTTCTCCTTGAGAGTAAAAAAATGACTTGATGTATTGGATGTCTACCGAAAGTCATTATGGAGACCAAATGTGCATTAAGCCACCTTTACGATGCTTGGTGAAATTTGGTGTACTACGCAACCCTTATAGATTGAGAGATTTTTCCTCACAAGTTGGCGAAGAGAGCCGTCTATATCCTCATAGCTTTCTCGTGTTTTAACGCCGAGTAACTCGGATTTAGCCAGCTTTTCTTGAGCAGCGCCGCAAGCATCCTAACAATAGCAATAAGACTAATGGCAATAGAAATCGCATGTACCTCTCGTTTTCCTATTTTATCGCCCATTGACTAAATCGGCCGCACCGAAGTGTCCATCTTTGTCGAAAGTGTTCTACAGTTATCAAAACGAGTTCTGCACACTCGAAGAATCGGTAGGGTACTCGGTGGTGCCAGAAGTAAATTTGCAGCGTTTGTGAAAATTGTGAAAAATCTACGACGTCAATCTAATATTTGTTCATTCAACACTGAGCACATGCTTTTCTGGTTGTGATGGCAATGGCTTGCTCAACCTTTCATCAATCATGGATTTATCTCGTTAATCGGTCAAAGAGTTTTTTCATCGCCCATCACCCAGAAACCCTAGATGGTTCAAGGTTTGCAGACATCACATCACTTGTGTCATGTATGATTGTCGTCACGGTCATTCCTTATCTGAAACTAAGAACTTGTAATGGCCTTCACCACATCGTACATAAGAGTCAGGATACTGCAAAAAAGGTCGATGTTTAATATTCTGGCAGCAACGATTTCTATTAAAGAAAACAGTTTGTTGCTGAGGATTTTTTCAGGTAACCTAATTATATCAATTTTTCGAGCATAAATGATGATG
The DNA here is from genome assembly GCA_900624975.1 of Angiostrongylus costaricensis. Classification (NCBI taxonomy): domain Eukaryota; kingdom Metazoa; phylum Nematoda; class Chromadorea; order Rhabditida; family Metastrongylidae; genus Angiostrongylus; species Angiostrongylus costaricensis. The sequence goes on from UYYA01003926.1 coordinate 148,543, forward strand.
AAATAAAGTTCAACGAGACGACTGGTCATTTAGTATTCTGAGGCAACCTCATCGGATCTACTTAGCAGCCACTATTTTATGGAGGATAAAAGAAGGATAAAGCTCTCGGTGTTGATCAATTCCTGAAAGATGCGCCATGCATTCGATTTCATTAAGTATCGTTGGAGGTGACTTGATGAATATCTGGCCTTTGTAATGACACGTTGTAGCCTACCGATGTATCAAGCTATTGCTGCTATCCTCACAGACAAGTCTGGTACTAATTTGTCGACCGTAGAGGGATGGAAGGTTTGGTGGACCATGGGCGTAAGGAACGATTCCACGTGTGTTGTAGACCGCGTGCGACCACTAAGCCACACTCGTCCGTATTTTAATAGAGATTAGAGAAAAGCCTTTCGATTTTTATCAATGTAATAACTACCCGTTTCACTTGTAATTCCATGAATAGTAAGTAAGTAAGTAAGTCGAGCATTGCTGAATGGGTTTCCACTTGCCTCGGACGAGCCGAAGAAAATGATACTTTTCCTATAACAAGTTCCTTCACTTCAATTATCAAAAGGTAACTTGCCGAACTCTGAGGTATAAGTCTCGGTATGTACACACAAAGCTTGTCGGATTCTTCCAGAAAACAGGAGAGGCTTATTTGTTAGCGAATACCTTGCCAACCGTCCTCCCATGGTTTTCGAACCGACTTGTTTGCAAATGTTTCTCCGTATTCACCGCAACGCGTTAACACACTCGCATATACGTATGCATGAATATTTTCTACATGCATACGGAAGGTCTCTGCCAATCTGATACAGTAATAAAGACATAAAGTTCATCTCCTAAACGAGATTGCGTTCTCATGAAGAGCAAATGATTACTATACGTTGACATTCACCAGCCTATGAATCCACACCTGTAGAGGCGCCGTGTTCTCTCTTGATCAACTGTCTTGTCATCCATCACATGAGGGAAATTCATTGTCATGTGAGAGAGATGGACCACGAACCACCTGTTCTTATTCTCACAGATTTGCGAAGAGTTTAACAAATAACACTCAGTGCCGGTTTTTCGTCGACTGACGTAAATTTCACGATCACCTAAGCATCTGAAGTGTTAAAAATTTCGCAAATATGTTGGGGTACAAGGTAATATTTTGATATATAAAATTGCACTTCTTGAATTACTTTCCTGTTTGAAATATGAGGAGGAAGAGAAACAGGTGAAAAAACTTCACGTAGGTTCGAAATAATCAGAATTTCATCTTGCTAGAATGAGAGAACTTGTAAGCAAGTATCTATGGGCTCTAGTCATTTCTCCTTCAATTAAAGAAGTATATTAGGAATAAAATAGTGCTCTAAATCCCGAAGCAGTACCCAATGCGTTGATATCAGTGCATAGAGCGATAAGAGATCTGCATTAGAGCGATGTGTTTTAAAGAACTTGTTACATGGTTTGCCGAATCGTCAGATTTGGAACTTACTGTGCGTTTCATTGGGCCGATTCTGCTAGATTCGAGCCTAGAAGCATCGGCGAATTCCTTAGCTTTCGATTTTAGTTATCAATGCTGCGCTCCATTTTTTGCATAGCGGTAATATTTATAATGCATAAACACTTATGTAAATTAACAAGCATTAAAAATCGCTGAAGGAATCATTTGTTTCGGGACTAAAGTTATGCTTTTGAATTTGTAACGGCTCCACTACTACCTCATTAAAATATATTTGAATATTTTAAAAATTGTCAACTTACCAAATCATATCGACAACCTTACGAATGATTGCTAACATCATAGAGGTGACAAAATGCATATTTGATGTATTCAAGAATGGTATCAATTTGTCGGAGCCTGGAATCGAACCAAAGACCATTTGTGTATTGCAGGTACCTCTAAACACTGCACTGTACGCACCCGAAGACTATTATATTAGTGGAAATATTCCACTACATATGACGTTTATTTGAAAAAAGTCAAGCGTAAACATTAATTCTAATTTTTTTTTTTACAATATTTAACATCTTTTCAACGGTTTACCCCCTCATCATGGCTGGGAGGTGTTCCTGCGTGTCAGACTGAGATGTACAGCGGGGTGATTCGTCTTCTCGGTAGGGTCTCTCAAGCTAAGGAGTCCGGCGTTTCCATCAGGAAGTCTAGCTAACAGTAAACCAGTACCAGGATCCACTACCGTTTTTGTATCAAAGTCGCATGGTGGCAAATTTCCCTCTGATCGACAACGGTTGCGGCTGCCCGTGGTGGTGAAGACCTAGGGGGAACTTTGGTCAGGCTGAAAGCGGGATTCCAGGGAAGCACAATGGCTTATCCAGCAAGTCTCCGAAAAATGGTGGTTATGCTGGGGCCGCACAACCATTAAAGACGGGCCGTTCAAGTATCAAGTATCAAATAATATTTAACATAAATTTAGGAAATATTACATTCACTAACCTAACTAAAATATTAATGCTTTATCCAATCTTATGAACTCCACTTTTTTCAAAGTTTTCTACTATCTTTTTAGAAACCGTAGGCGCCGTTCTTTTCTGTTCTTTTATTATTGATGTATGGAACACCACTGCAGATCCCATTTATCGTTGTTTCCACTTGTTGTTCACCAGTTTTGTCGCCAGCGATAAATTTCCAAAAATTGGCCCATACGATTGTGTTTGTGATTTAGTGTTGTCTGGAAACGATAATGATGAATGAAAACTCTTTGTTTTGCTTCACACCCATAACAATGATATGAGGTACATACGACTCATAGGTGTTATTATTCATTGTTTATAGAGCTTGTATATTATCTAATAAGCCATAGAAATCGCAGAGTCGAATGCGAAATGGAACCAAACCAGAGGGTAAAAGACGACACTTACTGCTCATTCATTAGTGCCAGGCTGTGCAGTGGAATGACGTAGGAGCTATCGTATCGTTTGTGCCACTACCGCTTTTTTGTCGTCTCATTAAACAGTCGCGAAAGAAAAAGAAAGGTCAAAGAGGAGAAAAGAGCGGCATGACGATCGTTCTCATCATCATTTATGAAATCTTAACGCTATCAATGGTCCACCTCGTTCTATTTGGAAAATTCTAAAAAAAAATTGACAGAACGAAGAAATCGTGGGAAACAAAAATGGGAATTTCGTGTTTCAGAGTTTCTTGTCTGGAAACTTCTTTCAAGTGCATGTGAAATATGGAAGGGAGAGAGGCAGCTATAAGAAATGAATAAGATTCAGCTGGCTATTCTGAACTCTTCTTTTCATGAGATTACTGTAACTGCTAAAAGATATCGAAGTTTTGCGTGGTATTACTCATTAATAGGGAGATCAGTCCACATTATTCATCCGGGAAGTCGAAAAAAACCGCTGCTATACTATTTATCTTCCACAAGTAAAGCAAAAAGTGGAGCTTTGGGTTTTGTTGGCGCATTAGACTTGTCGCAGTTGAGCAGCTGTCAAGCGTATCACTTCGAATCCGTCAAAGCGTTGGTGTTAGTTTAACAAGTTGAAGACTCATAGTGAAGTGAACATTAATTTCCCTACTGGCAATTGCTTTTCATTTCTTTTTCTGTGCTCAAAGTTTATTCGTTACTGGTATCATGGTTGCTAGTGAGTTTTATTCAAATTAATCACAGAACTCTCTATAATGCGTAGACGAGTTAGGGTGCGTGTTTCGCGGTGGTTGAAGACGCCACTGGAAAGCAATCGTGGAATCGAAAACCGCTCCAAGGCCTACCAAGCCTTCCATCCATCCGGAATTGGTACCAGACTTTCCTAGGAGGATAGCAGCACTGGCTCGATACATCGGTAGGCCACGGCGAGTTATTGTAAAGGCCAGATGTACATTCAGTCACCTCCAGCGGTACTTAATGAAGTCGAGTGCATGGCGTATCTCTCAGGAATTGATCAACGCCGAGAGCTTTATCTTTTCATCCTTTTATGTATGGGCGTGTTATTGAATTCCAGAGGTTGCACTAACCACAAGTTAATGTTGAATCGCTTCTTTTTTCAAAAAATTCCGCATTACCACGAAAGAACTCAGAAAAGGAGGAAATGCATGGAATTTAAGCAACTTTGAATACTTAAAGTAGATGGCTTATCTTTGGTATCAAGAGTTTTCCACTCCAAGCATTGAAACTCATCCTGGTTATAAATTTTCTGTTAGAAATATAATGAACCGGAAACACCTTTTTACAAGAAATCTTGATATTTGAAATACTTGAATGGTCCTTCCCCACTGTTGTGCGGGCCCCAGCATAATCTCCTCTTTTTCGGAGTTTTGCTGGTTTAGCCATAGTGGCTCCCTGGAGTCCCAAAGTCAGCCAGGCCATAGCTTGCCTAAGTCGTTCACCATCAGAGGCAGTCGCCATCTTTGTGAAGTAAATGGAGATTTGCCACCATACGACTATTTTGACACCAATACGGTGGTGAATTCTGGTATTGGCTTATTCTTAGCTCGGCTTCGTGATGGAGACGCCGGACACCTTTTCAGCTTGGGTGACCCTGCTGGGAAGATGAATCCCCCACTACAAATCGCAGTAAGATATACAGGAACACCTCTCATCCACGGTGAGACGGTAAACTGTTGGGAGGTTGGCCATCTGTTTTGCTGAAGTGTCTGAGCTGTTAAATGGACTGAAAAAGTGAAGCTAGAGATGACAGAACAATAAAGATTTACATTCGCATTCGAAGCTTACCTTAAAGTCACTGATATCCGACAACTCGTCTATAACTCGTCATCTTTTTGCGAATTCGGCATGTTTTGTGAGGTTAGTGGTCGCTTGTCGTGTTGCGTCGCTTTTCCATCTAACCTTCCTCGGAAAGGAGAATCTGTCATGGAGGAAATTCGCCATGAAGTTTGTCTTTTAGCACAGAAGATCGATTTAGACTCATTCGTACTAGAGTTCGTAGCCAACATCATCATCATCATCATTGCCATTAATTCCATTATCAATGTCGGCATGGTCATCAGCTGTAACAGTAACGATGTCAGATAACAATTCTTCTAACTGACTAAATCTAGCGTTATCGGAACGAGAGTCAACGACAGCTCGCCGCACGCGACAATCGCGTGGGTGGATACGCGACGCCGCCGAGTCGTTCTCATTCAAAATCGGCTTTTGTTTCCATTGACTTCTTCTCCGAAAGAGAAAGGACAAGTGTTGGTCGCATAGTGGCTGTACTACGTAGAAATAAAACCAGTAGAAAAGACTAGATGATCATAAAAAAGAGTTACAAACGAATTAAAATGTGTATGGTTTCCAGGGATGAAGACGACCGTTGGACAGATTTATGTGCATGCGATCAGCCTTTTTGTAACACATTTTCCTACCTGAGATCTCACACAAGGTATGGTCTAATGTTCATCACTTAGAGTACATCCATTAACAATGCAAAAGCTTTGATTGAGGAATCCTTCCGATACATTCGAATGTCAAATATTCGAAGTTCTGAGGGTTTTTTTAGGTTTTCTAAATAGTTGAATAGTTGAGTTCTTCCTACTTAGGATTATGTCAGCACGCGTGTATCGCAGTCGTCAGAGATACTTTGCAACGTACGTGGTCATTGGTATAACCGCGCACCAAAGGCTAACCTATACTCTCTATCCATACGGCTTCCATCAAAAATTTGTGTGGGAGTACGGAAACACTGACTTCTAATGTCGAGAGGCTCACGCTCCAGCAAAGCCATTACATTGCCAAAATATGCATTTCGTTGTTTCTACGATGCCCAGAAATTTATCTTTTACGATTACATCGCTCAAAAATTCATTTTCAGCGGAGTACTAGCCCACACTTCTGTTCTTCGTTTGTTCTGTAAAAGTATCAGCTGATTTCAGTCAACGTCGTGACATACACGAATCGGACGACGTTCCATTGGTGTTCGAACGAGTCGATCGACCTGATGATGGTAGGAATCGTTGTATAAACTCTTACTAATTAATCACATTTAGAGAGCAACGGTAAAAAAAACTATTAAAATTTATGGTAATGAAAGTGCAGGCAAAGCAATAATAACTTCAAGGAATCATGAACAGATGAAGGAGTAAGCATTAAACGTGAAGGTTATAAAATTTGCTTAAATATAACCCTAAAAAGTTCTCCTGTCTATTCCAGAACTGTTTTCTTTGAGTCGTAAGTCATTCAAAGCCTGAATTAGTGTGCTGCGAACGATTAACAGACTCCGTTCGTATTTCCTATAGAGAGAAAATTGGTTGTTGAATTTCTATTTCCCCGATGGCTGTGAATATTAATGGAGGTCAGTTTTAGTGCCATATCATAATGGAAATTTTTCCCTCAAATTCAGAATCTCCTTCACTCTCCGTGGAACCAAATACTACATTGTCCCCTTTTTGTGTAGGATCCTGGAAATCGGTAGCCTTAACGCTACAATTGATGCGGCGACATGATGCTCATGAAGTTGAACATGGACCTAAAGTTAGCATGAGCTTATACGGAGGCGAAAATCGATTCAGGCGTTGGGCTCTTTGTCAGTGCCCTGCCGGTGAACGTATGCTTGCCATGAAATGTAGATGGAGTCAGAAGATGTTCGTTGATTCCGCTGTGTTGGATTGACTTATAGTTTTCGCGTACATATACATATATACGTGTTCGTGCATATCTACGTGAGATTCCTCTCTGATGCACCGAATGCATCCATCTTTAGCAAAAAATTTGTAGTCAAGCAGTTTAAGATCGTATGAAAATCCGTTTGTAATCATTTCTAACAACTGGTTCTTTCTGAGAGAGTCCGAAATAATATGCTCAACCACCTAAGAATGCGTCTAGCCGCGTACCGGTTAGAAGTGCCTTGTAATACACACGTGGTTGTTGGTTCGGTCCCGTGCTCCGGGCCCACTAAACCATCCATCCCTCTGGAGTCGATAGCAGCACTAACTTGATACATCGGTAGGCGACCGCCAGTCACTGTATGTGCCAGATATGCATTCAATCACCTCTGTCGATGCTTAACGAAGTCGAATGCATGGTGCCTTCCTCAAGGATTGATCAAGCGAACAGCCCTATCGTTGATTTATGCCTACACCCTAGCTCTCTATGCGGAACAGCCAATGAGCTACCTATGGGTATGCTTTGTCCGAGAGCATCAAAGATGACGAGTTCCACCTGAAAATCATTGTCCTATGAATGCCCTTCTAGCGGGAGAAGCCTAATGATCATTTTCATCTCAGGCATGCTATGGTGAAAAATGAAGACTTCGGTTGTGAGTCGTTATGCTATAACAATTCCGCGATTGCTGAACAAAAAACGACGCATTCATGCTCCTATGTCGAAGTTAATAGAAAGTCGATCCTGGGAACTGACTTCAGTAGTGTTCATTAGAATTCGGGCGACGATTAACGAGATTGCAGACCTATGTAGGCAAAAATTCTCATCGAAAAGTTAGAAAAACAAGTGGTCTTGACTTTTGACGTTTCTGCCTTTGCTGTATATTTTTCCCATTCAAGTACTACGTTTTAAACGAATGTCACTAGCTGAAATTCATGATGCTCGGCTTAGTGTGTTGGTTATTTGCTATTCAATGCGAAGGAAATTCGAAAGGGAAGAAAAAAAGACTAGTAAGAAAATTATCGGAGAAGTGGTGAACGACAAAAAGCACGACGAAGAAATGTTTGTATAGGTTCGAATAAGATGTGGCCATAAACGCAAGCCACCCCTAAGCCGTCCAGTTAGACGGTAATTAGGAAGGCTGGACATCTGTTCAGCGAAACACTTTACTGAAGCGATTTTCTAGAAAAGTTCGGGTAAAACTTAACTCGGAATTCTACCGAACTACTAGATTGTCAGTAACTCCCGTAAGCGAATAGTTCTGTTTCTGCTCCTTCTGTTTTGACAATTTGACAACTCTACAACTACAGAGACCTCAAAAAAAGCCCTGAACTCTGCTCTAATTTACGAGTAGATCTTAGGTCTATCCACTTACTAGTGCAGGCCCTTTGTAAAGATATTACTAATATTAATTGTCCTTTTAATTTATACGATTCATCTCTACATGTTAAACTGGCCTCACCGTTTCTTTCATTCGATTCGTTGTCTCTCATCCGCTTTTCACTGAGGTGCTGCGCTTTGCCTGTAGGTTGAGCTACCACTTAAGGACTTTGTCTTCATCATGGATGACGTTGAATGTATTTTAAATTTTAAGGCAGCTTTATTAGGGAGTCCCTAAGTATCCATCACAGGCTATCAGTGTAGAGGTGATGTGGGGTTGTTTGCCAGTATTTTTGTCGAATTAAGAGGAATGGGAGTCTTGGCTGGCCGAGGAAGAGGTCGCACTCGCGATCATGCAACTATTGCATCTGTTTCTAACCACTGCGCATCTCGTGAAATGAGCTTAATTTAATGTCTTAAAAATCCTTCTTCTCGAATGGTCAGATTCGTGTTAGTTTCAGTTGTAGTGTCACTCACCCTGTGAATAGAACAGTAGGAAACAGAAATTCCACAAGTTCACAGCGTAAAACTCTTCCATGACAAATGACCAGATATTTGTCGCTGTCTTCCTGTCAAGGGAAGCATCTAGCCTTAGAAACAATCTACATGAAGAGTAGCAACGATGTGTAAAAGAATGAAACAAAGCGATTATCCAACTAAATGGCATGAAGTGGGAAGTGAAGGTGACTTATGTATTCGTATGTGAATTGTCTTATTGGCTAGTTCAATTAATTTATGTGTTTGGTGTATACATCTATTGAATTTTAGGTATGCCTCCTCCAGATCAACCGCCTATTACAGCTAGTTCACTTCTCACTCTTCTTCTTGTTGTTGTTCCCCTCACAGTTGGAGGGGCCACAGTTATGGTTTGTATTGAACGATATATACTAAAAAATGACGTTTATTTATTATAAGTACTGTATTTCATAAATTTAGAACGAACGATCGATCCTAAAGTAATGCATTCAGGTGGTCGCCTTCAACTACTACTGTCATTTGTGCTAGCAGTTCGATTGTCGACCACGTATTTGTGCGGGTAATGGCCAAATGCAGAAACGTGACAACTCGGTTGCCAGCTCGTCGTCAGGTTCATAATTAGGCCGAAGCCATACACTATACCGTCGGCCCACGAGATCACCATCGCTCATCAGCAGTAGTCGTGTGGACGTCACCGAAATATTTCCTGATGACATAAGTTCGGATGGAATATGAACTGGAGACGATGTCGAAAGGCCGAATCCACCCCATGCGTCAACCGTCAGCACGGCTCGAGTGTCTCTTTCGCACTCACCGAACCAACTATAATTAGTTCCACTATAATAATAGTTCTGCAGCATTCACAAACTGCTATAGTGTGGTAGTATTACCCACCCTTCGCTTTGACAAATGAACTCGTGCTGATTGATACCGAACGGCTCCACCTTACACTTCCAGTTGAGCACATAGGTTGGATCAGCCGCATATAGCACCCATTCTCCATGAAGCTGAACATTTCTGTATACTGAAGAGTACAGTATGCACTATAAAACAACCGTACCTGCTCAGCCATTCGGAGTGGGTCAGCACCTTCACAGGTTGGCGGCAGAAGTTCTACACAAGTCGCATTTAGTTCCTGGATCGGATGAAGACAAGGTAGAGAACCAGTCAGTTGCGCTTCCTTAATTCTTCTAAAGTATTTAGGCATGATTTTTATAAAACTGGGTACCTGGGTTTTTTATTATAGGTCAGTTTTCTTTTTACCAACTCAGTGGAAAGAATTCTACACCGGATAAATCGTTGTCGAATGTTACAACCATATTTCCTCAACCAACTTCAACGTAGGTTAACTAGTAACCACAGTCTACTCGTGTTCCTGGCTACATGAAAATTTTCGTAGATGCTTTAAGCACTAAGAAGCTCTTCAGTGGAGAAAGATCACAAGGTTTTGACAACAATTTTAACTCATAGATTATTTATTATTTATCGATCTCGTGTTAATTTATCAATGAAAGAATAAAATCGTAGATTTGATAAGCACTTCAAACCCATGATAACGATAACCTTCACGTGCTGTTTCTTACCTTCAGGAAAAGTTCTGAACGTGAGGCTACCGGATGTAGTAACACAACTTCGCCATTAACCCTCACGAGAAGTCTATTTCGCGTCGAGTACTCCATCTGTACCGGTTGTTTAACACAATCAGTCATACTGAAAAAGGTAGTGTTTTTTTTCAACTCACCTTTGATGGTTCATCTTGAAGTGTAGTTTTTGTTCAAACTAGGAATGAAAAAGAGTAAAAGTGAAATGGGACAGTAGTTCAATAACTGGGAAAAAAATTAACTGACCTTTCTAAGAAGTAGGTATATAAACTTGCAAATTTGGCAATCAAATGACCAAAGGACGTACACCACTTCGGCGGCTTAGTGAGGGAAAGACGATAGGCAGACACGAGGGCATGAATAGTTGGGATCCGTCACCAATACGATTCATCGAATTTACTCTCTCTGTTTGATGAATCACAAAAAATCCACGTTTCTTCGTGTACTCGTTTAAATTCTCAGATATATCACAGAAGATTGATGAAGTCAGGTACAGTACCACTTAATAGTCAAAACAATTCATGACGTCCAGTTTCAAAAATCCTAAAAGTGGGAAAAATCCAGAAACTTCTTTTCCAACTAGGTGATCATGAGGATCTACTTTGTTCCTCTCTCGCTCTACCTTCGAAAAAAATGCTCCTTATTGGCCTTTCTTTGTGATGATTCAAATAAGACAAAACTGGCATTCCATCGATTAGAAATATAGCGAGGTAGTTCGGCTACAGTATATTTGGCGACTCTTGCACTTCTTTATTGCCACCAAATGACAAAAAAGGTGATGAATTTGGGATTCCATGCTAATGGTGGCATTGATCGAACTTAAATGACATTCATTTGCCTGTCGGTGTTAATCAGCTGAGCGAATGAGTGTAGATTTCATCCCCCTATAGTTGCAAGCAGCTAGAGATTCGTTAACTTGACGACTGGCATTGTTACTATGGAATTACGAATTCAAGCACTAACCACTTGCGCACACTTGATGACCATCCAATCGTGGTGCGATTGGATGCACTATAGTGTAGAGGTGGTAAATTTCTTAAAAGTGCATAAAGCGTTGTCTGTTCCACGTTCTGCTCAAGCAATAACTAGTGTGACCAAGAAAAATGAGGGCACGACAAAAGCCTTTTGAAAAACGATTTCATTTGAAATCCCTAGCGACGGTTTACACAGAACATTCTGGAAATTCCACTCTTCTTCCTATGTCACCACTACAAAATGAGTTATTCACTTTCAAAAGTGTGCCATTTGCACGATATGTGATACTGACTGAAATGAAAATAATGTGTCGGGGACAAATTTCTCATGAATTTTATATGGAGGGTTATTTGTTCCCGCTAGGTTCCACTCAATTAAAGAGAAAGTCGAAAGGTAATAAAACGATTCGTGCCTGAGCGAAATGAGTCGTTGCATTAAAAAATGCATTTTGTTGTCGACAATATCCCAAGCTGGGCTTTTCAAATTAGGATTGCCTAGGCGGGATACTCCAACTAACCTAGAGGTTGCAAAAACAATAAGTTGTTAAGTGCATTATAAACAACAACTCTGTAGTATTTTCTTTTTTTGATGGAGAATGGATGAAACCAAAACTAACATCTCTACCACCGCTTGCTATGCTTTCCCAAGGCAGGACAAAGTTTGCTTAATCCGCTGCCGTAAGCCCATACAAATGCATCTTGAGGTCTTCGAAGTATCATTCCAAATCTACTTGTTTCTCTTTGTTATGTCCGCGGTGGTCGTCAACCATTTCGACTTCTTTTTTCAGTAACTCATATAATTTGTATTACCTCTCAGTTGTTGATATGGACAGCGAAGGCCGCTGCGTGTGTGCGTGCACTTTTACTTAAACCCGAACAACAATCGGCAAATTACATCAATGCCATGAATTTCGATGTTAGCATAGCTGAGAACACATTCAAATGGAAGGTTACTCATGCAAGAACGAGGAAAATGGGATAGCCGAACGATTGCTGTAATGTGGAACATCGACGTCATCATGAACCGTCAATGAAGCGATGAAGAAGACACGAGGTAAGTCTACTACGTCTTGGTCTTTCTACACAACACCATAAGCAGGAATGCGCATGATGAATGCCAATCGTCAAGTGTAATCGAGCAAGAACGACGAGCTTCTCGCGTACTTCATTCAGTAGAGCCTACCTGCGAGACGTCGATGACCAACTACTAAAGTCTGTCCAGTTATCAAATTCAGAAAAGAAGGTTATCCGAAAGACTTTAAAGGAAGAATCTAGGAAACTCAAAAATAGAGAAAGATTAACGGTTAGATGGTCAAACTGGGATGGAAATACGTCCTTCCAGAAGAAATCATTGCAATAAATTGTAAATGGTTATGAAAGACTAGGAGGCTATTAAATAATAAACTAATTATAACCTAATAAACATTGATGAACATTGCTACGTCATAATAATAACCATTGCTACTAAGTTTGAAAACAAATATTTAAGGAAATTAAGAAGTGCACAGAGCGCGTGTGGCGCAGTAGACGGTGGCGCCCTGCAACACACACGTGAAATCGAATCCAGCGTCCATGGCCCACCAAGCTTTCTATCCTTCCGAGGTCGGTAAACTGGTACCAGACTTGTCTGGGAGGATAGCAGCACTGGCTCGATACATCGGTAGGCCACTGCGAGTCATCGTAAAGGCCAGTTATGCATTCAATCACCTCGAAACGATGCTTAATGACGTCGAATGCATGGCGCATCCCTCAGGGATTGATCAACGCCGAGAGTTTTATCCTTTATTATTATTATTGTTAAGAAGCACACAAAATCTTATTCAGCTATTGGATTAACATTGCCCATAAGGTTGTACGAAAATGCTACGGCTCTAGGAAACGTAGGTTTCTCCTCTTGACAGGGATATATTACTAACTTTTAATTAATCAACAATTTAGTTAGAATCTACTTTCGTTATGATTTAATACTGTTCTTTAATTTGTTTCTCTTCCTTTCCCCTATGAAAATATATTGAACGGGAAGAAATTAAGTCCAGACATTCTAACTTATGTCGTTAAGAGCAAAATCGTTAATTGGTGTTTTCATCAGCGATTGATGATCAACGATGAAATCTCTCTATATCGGACTCTTCTTTTTCTCGGGATAAGCCGTTGATATCTCAACTACGGAATCCTAAAATAGTGTGGATTCCTCGAAATGTCAATTACACCCATAGGCGAATAAGCTAGCCTCTGATCATTTTTCCACTTTACAGCTGGAAAAGTGCATCAGGAAAAATGAAAAATCCCCTTCCTAGATTTTTTCCGTTCTTAATGAACGGTTATTATCATAAAAAGATAGAAGAGATCTGAGACTCTTCAATCAGTCAGAGATAAGCGATTCATTCGAATCTATTTGTAGCATCGTAGAATACATATCGTAGAATGCATAGTACAACTGAATACATATCCGGCCTATGTAACGACTTTCAAAGGCTTACCAATCTATAAAGTTAGTGATTCTATCGCTCCAGGCAAATCTGATGGCAATTTGCCGATCCCGGGAGAATGAAGAACTTAGTCTACCCTAGGCGCGAAATCGAACTCAAGACCTCATGAGTACTTCAGAAAAACTCTGCCCATTGCGCTATAAGCACCTATGTTAATACCGCAGATTTCACACAAAACAATAATCCTATCTGTTTTACTCACTTCTCAGATACTTTGTGAAACGTTACCCCATCGAAACGAACTGCAAACGCATTCGGAAACATCTTACTCGACGCCACCGCATAGTATTTAAGTTGTCCATAGGTGTACTGAAATAAAAAGTTTTAGAATAAGTTCCAAGCCGGTATATGGTTTTTAATAAAAAAAAAAACAAAAAACACGAGGAGTTTAGAAGGGAGATCATTAATTCAATGCCGAATCTTCTATGTACATAAATGAGGAACGTTCGATCAATCTTTATGTTTTCCATAATAAAAAACTCTATCACTTTAATGATAAGGCTTCCTAACTTTTCGTAGGCTTGTTTGCTTTATAAGCTAACTACTCGCAAGTTAAAAAAAGATATTCTAGTCCAGTTTAGCTAATCCTGAAATCACTGGATCACAGACATTTGCGATTCTCATAGTCGATTCATGAAGAGAGAGAACCGCACCCTGAATATCAAATACGCCCATATAGTATTCAAGTAAATTAATGTCGGACTTGAATTTTCTTCGTTCCTTATCTGGGACTCATAAACATTATAGACGAGGTTCACAACCAGTCTATAATTGGGAGTTATGGACGCAATCGACATAATCCACAGTCAACCCGATTTCGACATCACTAGTGAAAATAACCTAGAGAGACACCGCCTCTTTCCGTAGTTTTCAAATTCACTTTTGATTTTAAAGAGTAAATAAATCAACTAACACTATAGCGGAAATTGAACAGACAGCAAAGAGGGCATAGGCGATAGCAATTCTACTATAGAGGAATGCTTCTGGTTTTTTTTAAGAAAATCCACCAAAAAACCATTTCTTCAAGATATATCGCATTGATGACTCAAAAAACCGCCTTTCTATAAATCTCGGCACAAATAATCGATATATCTATATAACTACATCTACATCTATGCATATATATATGTATATGTATATACATATATATATATATATTCTTACTAACTCCCCTTGTTAAGCTGAAGCAGTGTTTGTATCAGCTTGTTGTTGTTCGATAGCTGAGGTTTCGGCGATTTTGCCTTTCGAAGAGCCGTGTTGTTGGGAGTGGGACCACCGTGTGTTGTTCACGTGGAATAAGGGGTCTATATCGTGGGATAGTCGTTGTCTATAGTCTAACAATAATGATAATATAGTGTAACAATATAATGATGATAATAGTTTATACCGCAGGACACCCATTCTCTCAGGCGAACAATACACAGGTGGTCCAACTCTCAACAGCACAGCTCGTCAGCTACTTTGTGTTTGTGTTGTATGTGTTATATTTGCGAGGAAGTAAACGTGTGCTGAATAACAACCTCGCGATTGCTGTTAAAAAGAGAACAACAGATAGATGATCATATTTCTCGGAAAACATTGGAAGTGATAACAAATTGTAGGAGTGTTACCGTAATCTGTTCGGTATTCAGGTGTTCCCATTCGGCGACCGACGAGTCGACTTCGATCGAACTACAAAGCGGTGGACGAAGTCGAGCATGATCGTAGACGCATTCATCTGATGAAAATAGAAATCTCTAAAATCGGGATAAAATCGGCCAAAAGCGGTTATCGAACCAAAAAAAAAGTGTGATGGGTAATCCAGTGACGCGTCACAACCGCAGTAACCCTTTACTGTCAAGTTTTTCTGTGTCTCATAATCCAACTTTCACATCTTCATTAGTCAGTGGACTTCAGAATGACACCACATCAAGAAATACTGCCTCTGTTGGAGAAATATCTCAATTTCTAAAATAATTCTTGATTGATATGCGCGCTAGTGAAGTGCACTTTTTCATAAGTAAAGAAATCACATCCTCCGTGTTTCTCATACATGTATAATGATCTTTCTTTTGTTATACCCTTTTTCAGTCCTTTTTCTCAGTGTTGAAATTTCAAAGGCAACGTTTAGAATCACTGCTGATGAACTCTCATCTAGCAGCCATGTAAAACATAAGTATTGATTCCGAAACCATGCTGTAAATACACATCTTTTCAGTCCTACCGTATCACTCTTAAAGAGAGCGTTTTAATTGTGTTGTAACCATTTTACAACTACAGACGAAAAGGGGAATACTGTAGCCACTTCAGTGATTTTTAGATGCCTGAATTTCCATGAAGAATGTGAATTTACCGCATGAAAGCTGCGTGACAGTTATTTGTCTTCGTTATTCGCACGCTATCATTATGTCATTTTAAAAAATACCAAACGTTCGTCTTTCCTCATTGATGATTCCTCAGTAACGCATCCAACCCATCCTCACTATTAGAAATGCCCCACAATCCGAATAGAAAACAAAGTTGTGCCTTCATGGACCTCTGTGATCTTTACGTCTGAACCCATAAGTGCCTTAGAGTGATCGAAATTGTTTTCATTTCTTTCTCACGTGTCTTTTTCCATGTTCGAATAGAAGTAATAAAAGATTGGTGACTGGAAAACGTCTAAGACTGCTTACTGATACACTAAGTAGTTACTTCATTGCATTCCTGTCGTGTGTAGCATACTGATTAAAAGTGTTCTGTAACGTACACGTGGTCCCTGGTTCGGTCCTATGCCGAAGGTAAACAAAGCACTCCATCCCCCCTCTTACTGATATGAAAACTGGTACCAGATTGACAGAATAGTAACACTGACTTGATATACATTGCTAGGCCACGGCAGACCATTAGTGTATGCCAAATATGCATTCAACCACCTGTACGATGCTACGAATGGAATTGAATGCAAGGCACATCTTTAAGGAATTGATCAGCGTCGATTGCCTTGTTTATCTTTCAACGTTAAATATTTCCTTTCCGTTTTTCAAAATAAGCGTAAGTGAAACATTAATCCATGTCAGACGTAGTAATCAGCAAAGCATTTTCCAAAAAAAAGGACTTTTAGGCTTAAATGGCGCGTCGCGTGAATCTCCTTGATTGGCAAAGGACGAAAACAAAAGAGAAAACGTAAACTTGAAATATACGAACCAAAGGGAAGAACAAATATACCTTTGGAAAGGTCGAAATATTTCTGGCCTCATTTGTATGACTCAACATCCCATATTGTGCACATCTCAACACTCCTCTCATTCGATTCGTTCCCTCCCATCGACTGAAGCCAAATTCTAATAAAACTTAAGGATTCATGAACATTAGCCCTTAATTGACTTAATGGATGCTTGTCGAGCATAGTCTTCTCTGAGAACCTGGAACAGTCATGGTACTAGAGCATTCTTAGGCCGTCATCAGAAGTTGTAAGACTTTGTGAATTGGACTCAGGAATGTAGCTCATCAGTGGGCTGGCAGCGTAGTGGTAATGATGCCATTCACAACAAGCACGGTGCTAGTCCGACTCCGCCCAGTGTTCAACGAATTTCTCACCTTTCGGAGTAGAGAAATCGGTTCCAGAGTTGTTTAACCCCAACTCCTTCTATTCAATGTGGGAACACTATAGCACGAGTATCTCAGGTCTACGGGAAGAATCGATTTGGCGAGCATTCGACCACATTCATAAAGAAGACGAGAATCCTCCAGCGGAACTAACGCGCAAATCTCCGAAGACCTATGTTGCTGCGTGGTAACTAGTCGAATCCAAGAAGTGCTAGGATCAACACAATAGGTGTGAAGAACATTTGTCTAAAATAAGAAAAAATGTCGCTGATCACTTCGAATTCTTCTGGGAGAGAGTGATTCCTCTGAAAAGCATGAAACCTGCGTTTAATCAATCTACCATTTGAAGGCGATACAACAACACGAGTTCTCAAATGATCTTCGTGGCCACTACAGTAATAGAAAAAAGCTCGGCTTTTGTGTTTGACGCCCAAAAAAATTAAACTCGGTAATCAAACTACGGATTTGAATTTTAGATCGGTTTCGGTTCAGCACACACTTTATTTGTGATGAAGCTAACATTGACCTAATAGGGATGGCGGGTGAATGCTAACAAGAGTAGGCATCGCGTCAAACGCTTACAGCCGAGACAAATTGCATTCATCAACATCTTCATAGAATGAGCGCGAGCAAAGAGAGCGAGACCCCCACATCCTGTCAGAAGTTGTCTTAAAAGAATAGGGAAGTGAAAGAACCAGTAAGAGAAGTTCAATGACTTTAGTGAGTACTGAAAACGCATATAAATATCAATAATGACTAAAACAATTAGGGTAAAAAAAAATAGCTCAGACCGTCTGGAAGACCACATCTCAAGCTCAATTCAGCTCGTTCGTTTTTAAATATAGCATTATGATTTTAGCACATATCGATGAATATTAGGAGGCGGGTAACGCAGTGGCAATGATCACAGTACTGCTTCCACTCCGACGGAAATCACCCAGCCTGTCATCCTTCCGAGGGTGAAATTGTAACGAGAATTGCCTGGGAAAAAATTCACTCTCTGCAATCCAACTTGGAACGCTCTAGTTCGGCTATCTCAAGACTCCAGCGAGAATAGACGCGACCAGCATCCAACGACATTCATGACGAAAAGAATGTCCCCAAGGAGCAACCGAACCCATTTGTAAAAGTTGGAAGACCTTCGTGAATGATGAATGCGAAGAAACAAATCGAATGAAGAAGTTCTGCAATTCTCGCTAAATGCAAATGAAGTGTTAGAGTAGAATAAATAAAAATGGGAAAAGCAGATAAATATTAATATCACTCGTTTACTCTAATAGAAAGGAGAATTTTAGACAACTGTATGAAACAATTTTGCTCTCTTTATGAATCAAAAAGAATCGTCGATGTTGATCTTCATTCTGGGATTTCACTACCTGGAACTGTTCTCTGCATTTCGGGAGATAGATCAATATATATGTATTTATATACACTATCCATACATATATATTTGTATATGTATATATGTCTATATATATGTACATGTATATTTATGTATATGTACGTGTATATATATATATATATATATATATATATATATATTGCTAGGCCACCGTACCACAATCAGAATTCGAGCACCATTACCTATACCAAATATTTCTTTTGTTTCTCAAAACTGCTTTGCAACATTTTTTAAATGAGAATAAGAATCACAGTGTCTTAACTTTTATTTACTACCTATTCTTTTTTCACTGCAGAGTAACATGTGAAATAGAACCTCAGGTGCGCAGAGAAATGAACAAAACTCGGAACATTAATTGGGCTTAGAAGCCTCGATTATCCTAACTGAACCTGAACCCGTTAACGGGTGATTGTTGATAGCATCAATAACACCAACCGAGTAGAAACATGGTTGAGAGGAGGACAAAGCAAGCACGTTCGGTTGGTGTGGTGGATATCACGAAAGTTCTGATAAGTGTGATTGCGGGTTCACAGTTCAACTGAGCTCTGGGTTTCGCTCACATCTCAGCACCCATTTAATTTAAAATAGGTATGCTTACCTTGCTTACATAATTCTGTTTGCTAGTACAAAAATTATTGCTATCATGAGTTACGTTAATGAAAACCCCGAGGGAAGAAGCAGTAAAAGTCAAAAGTACTTCTCTCATCGAATTTTTAACCTTGAAACGTTTTTATGGTCTTATGCAGCGGAATGATTAGAAGCGTCCTTCCATCATATCTATAGACCTGACTCAACGGTGCTCCACTAGACAAATCGAACTCCTTTCCACTCGGAAGTTAGAACATCGGAAACAAACCTGGTTGGGTTTAGAAGAAACTGACTTAGTAGTTAATAGGCTCCCGCAAGCCATTGTATGAGCCAATTAATCATTCAAACACTATGAATGGAGATGAATCATGGGTCATACATAAGGGATTGAACGCTAAAGGCACCTTATTTTCCATTCTTTACGCCGTTATCAATATAAATGCAATGACTTACTCACCAAATGAAGCCGTATGATATAGCACTTGTGGATCGACACATACGGCTTTGGCTACTTTTTCCAGAACAATCAGTTCGGCATGATCGATAGTTTCATGACGTGATATCACATAGACTGCTCGTTCATCACATTTACCATCGACAGAGATTCTTAGACATGAGTACAACACACCGACATGACGATTGAAGAACAAAAAACGAAAGATCACTGCAAAAAAACAAGAAGCATTCCCTGTCATTAATGAAAACCAATCTATAAAAATAGTACTGCGAAGAAGCATCAACTAAGCCCCACCTGGACCAAAACATGCCAGTAAGTGAAATTTTGTTCTGTTTCTATTTTATGGAATAACACAAAAACCTCACAAAAATGCAAAAAAAACCCTTTAACATTTTTCGCTTATGGTGGGCTTCAAACACAGGGAATTAAAAAAATGATAAAAAGCTTATGGATACTGAGCAGCTCTTAAACAACTTAATAAGATGTGAACTAAATGAATCACCTCGTCGGTATAACGAAAAGCACCTATAGGCCCTAAAAACTCCTTAGACATTTCTGAGGCTTTTAGTCTTGACTTAACCTTTCGAAATGGGCCTTCTTCTCCGCATACTTTTATTGGAAGGCCTTTGTTTTAAATTAGATGTTATACAAATACCTACATTCTATGTATATAGTAGATCCTACACCTATTGGAACTGTTTTATCGCATGGATGTGAAAAATTTGCTAATTGAGAAGCGGCGGATAAATCCAAACAAACACTCTCAATAAATTTAGAAACTAAAACAACTTATAAGCTCTAAATAATGAACAATTGAGAAAATGTAGCAGACCTGAGTAGTCGTTCTTTAACAAGGTCTTATTTTTAACTTAACTAAAGCCTCTTTAGCATCCACCAGCCGGTTATAGTCAGTTAAGGTAAAATTAGGGAAAACCGATATGTGGTCTTTACAACTATCTGAGTAAAAGTAAGATATTTATTATTTTAAAGCTATCTTAAACAGCTGCCTTTTTATCAAATATTTTTCGATAACTGCTCTTCCAAGGATGAAAAGCTCGAAGACGCTCTTCATAGCTTCGTTCATTTCTTTCGTTTTTCTTCACGAAGACTTATGTAAAAAAACATTCGATGGCTCAACAATTTAGACAATAAGCTGAAGTATTTTGCTCAAACGCTTCAGTTCTCATATGACTGAATTGGGCGATTGTTGTTGACGAAGAAAGCAAAGAGAACGATGTTCTTATGTCCGTCATTCGATTCGATGGATGTTCATCAAGAACCGACTGAAATAAGAAGAGAGGCACAGCGGGTACTAATCCAATTCCGAAACACCAGGGATGACTTCACTACTCACTACGTCAAGTACGAGTTAATTTCCACGTCGGTAACCTGACTCTAACCATAGTCGTTCTATTACAATTCAAAAAGGACACAAGCTTAGTTCCGAATTAAGGCGCGCTCTTATTCCAAGTTAAGAAACGTTATGATTCGACGGAGACGTATTGAAAAGATTGAGAATCGAAGGGTCCACTGAAAATAGGAATGAAATATAGGGCAAATAGAATGGTGGAACAGAGAGAGTACGATAGTAAGATAGCACGGCAAGAAGAAAAGAAAAGTTCTGTAAAGTAAAGAATAGAGTTGAAGACAATCATTATAGTAAATTCGGATTAAGTTAACACATTGACGAGCTGCTACAAAAAAAAGATAGCTGTCCATCTCCGCTCGCAGATTTTCAGTAGCAAAGATTTCGTTTTAAATATCATCACATATCAACTTTTTTTACTTACTACGAAGGACCGGCATGATGTGGTGGTGAACGCGTTAGCCCTCGGAGAGGATAATAGCGCGTTCGTTCCTAACCGCAGACATCTGCGGTCCGGAGTTTTGCAGATATCTCAGCATTACTGTGGTTATATCATCACATACTTGTTGTAGAATTTTTTGTTGACGCCTCGAAATGAAGTTCGTAAAAATAATCGGATCCGTTCTGCAGTTCTTTCACGGTGAAGACTCGAGTGAAACAAGCTAACGGCTCTCCTGGTAAAGCTCTGAAATAACCGATATATAAATGTAGTGAAATAAAAGTAGATAAGTTAGTTGACATAAACGTTTCGAACTATTTTTGAACGATATTTTCACAAATTACTTAACTAACACGAAATTTGTATATCAGCTAAGGAAGGCTTTTGAAGTTGAATGCGTCGTTTTCTTGTTCAGCAATCGCGAGGTTTTTAAACAGCATACATTTATGAAATGCTGAGATATTTGCAAAACTCCGGACCACAGGTGTACGCAGTGGTGAACGAACACGCGCTGTTGTCCTTACCGGATGGTGTAGTGGTGAAGTGCGCTGCTCCCCGGTAAGGACAACAGGGCGTGTTCACTCCCCACTGCATACACCTGTGGTCCGGAGTTTTGCAAATATCTCAGCATTTCATACGAGTTATAATTCGAAACATACTCTGCCATTAAGAAGAAAAAGGCAATAAATAAAAGAGTTAAGAGCATACATTTACTTCCATAGAAAAACACAATACAAAAACCACGTGAAACACTTGGCCAAAAGAAAGTCCCGTTTATGCTGCCTTTTATAAGCGATGAAGTAAGCGTAGCTATAAAACGATGCTTAAGAAGGGCAAGTCTAGTGGAATCGGTAGCGATAGTTGAAATACCACCGGCTACTCTACGTCGTCAATTAGTTCGTAACCGTCTGTGTGAAACAACAAATTCCGTAATTTGCCCTTACGGCAGGGACGGTGATTGCATGAGTTCAGGTACGATATACCTGATCTCTTATAACATTTGCGGAGATGAATATATTGGCGAAACGGGCAGAGCTTTGTTTATCCGTATAAAAGAACACCAAGACGGCAAACGAAAACTAAGACGAAGCACCCCACTAGGCACGCATAGGATACAAAAGCATAGCGGAGACGATTTTGAAGTAAAAGTCAATATCCTTGCACAGGTGTCCAAAACACCAGCGCGAAAACTCCTTGAGGCTTTTTGGATAAATGCCAAAAACCCTACAATGAATAGCAGGGATGAATGCCAGGAGGTCATACGCGAGTCATTGGAAGTCACGTAAGAAGCGGTGTTTTTCGAGCTGTTCATCATGTAATTACCATAGAGTTTTTCGTCTTTTTGTAAGTGTTATTGAAGCGTTTGGCCTAGTAGATTGTATATCAGTATACCCTTCCAGGCTCTGAAGAAGGCGATACTGCCGAAACGTCAGCTAGCGTTGTATTATATTGTGTTTTTATGGAAGTAAATGTATGCTGTTTAAAAACCTCGCGATTGCTGAACAAGAAAACGACGCCTTCATATTCCAATGCCGAGGTTAATAGAAAGTCGATTCTGGGAGCTTTTAAAGTTTATAAAAAAAGTGCTTTTGAACATTTTTCTCCACGGAGATTTTTGTTCCCAGTAAGCCTCGCTGGCTCGAAATCGTTCAATTACGATATTATTTTATGAAGTTAAGGAGTTATAACATCTCATCTTGAAGGATATTTGCAGGAGACATCCTCGACGAATCTTCAATCACCTGATAAAAATATGTAGCCTTTACCCTCGAAGACTCTCGCGTAGTGTAGTGAGTAGATGTGCCTGGCAATGTATATACATATAAAAAAGGACAAAGGATAAAGCTCTCGACGTTGATCAAACCCTAAGTGATGCGCAATGCATTCGACTTCATTGAGCATCGCTCGAGGTGATTGAACGCATATCTGCCTTTATAATAACTCGCGATGACCTACCGATATATCGGGATAGTGCTGCTCTGCTCCCAGATTAGTCTGATACCAATATTCCGACCCCGTACAGAAGACTTGGTGGGGCATGGACGCGAGAATCGATTCCACTTGTGTGTTGCATGACCCCTCTGACCACTGCTCCACGCGTACTCTTAGTAATATATAATTGATCCGCTCCAGATATTATTTTATCCTTCATTCTCCTGCTGTCACTGCCGGCGGTAGTTGAGTAACCAATGAGCGAGCTTTCTCCAGTATCGATTTTTTGTGGAAAGTATGAAAATGCTTGACTAAGTAGATTTTATGTCAATATAACCCATTTCAGGCTCCGTAGATGGGAAAATTCGCCGAAATTTTAGCCATTATAGCAAAAACATTTCATTAACGACGCCATAGCTGCTATTTTAAAACGCATAAACAGTACGATGACAATCTTAACCGTTTTATTTACTGCCTACTCTTTTTTTTAATGGCAGGGTATACTGCGAAATATAACTTCAATGAAGCTGAGATATTGGCACAACTACGGGCCGCAGGTGTCTGTGGTGGGGAACGAACGCTCTATTGTCCTTTCCAGGGAGTAACGCGTTCACCACCACACCATGCGTATCTTTCATTTCGCCTGTCTCTCAGCTAGTTCTATCGATCTTTTGCCGCCAGCAATCACCCGTCAGCGGGATTGGTCTTGGGAGCCCAAATCGGCAACGAACCCGGTTAAGCTGAGGCTTTTGTTATAATCACAATCTTAACCTAAAATCCAAAAAAAAGTGGGCAGTAAATAAAACGGTTAAGATTGTGATTATAACTAAAGTTTCAGCTTAAATTCAGACCATTGCCGATTTGGGCTCCCCAGATCGATCCCGTTGACGGGTGATTGCTGATGGCAGAGATCGATAAAGCTAGCTGAGAGACAGACGAAACGAAGCACCCGCATGGTGTGGTGGTGAACGCGTTACTCCCCGGAAAGGACAATAGCACGTTCGTTCCCTATCGCAGACACCTGCGGTCCGGAGTTTTGCAAATATCTCAGCATCACTGAAGTACGATGACATTTTACATTTCTAGGAAATTTTTTTAAAGATCGCACAGAAGTAGGTCACATCTATAGGGACCATCGTCGTGAAATTAGCAATATTTTGTTGTCCTACTACTATCATCCCGATTTCATGATGTAAATGAAGACTTATTGCCCTACTGTAACCATATTAGTAAACGGTAACAAAACCTACGCCGATTGGAACAGGCGCAGTACTGCTGTCGTGTTAGAAACGGCCGTCAGTCGCATTACCATCGCATAGGTGTCTAAGGCCATCTCATCGAATCTAGCCATCAGAAACCACGTGCCGGCTTTCTCAATCTGAAATTAATGAAACAACTTCGATATTCGGAAGAACTTCGTTTAATATTGTAGATAAAGTAAAACACTGATTATCCAAGTCGGGGTTCAATGGAACTCGCTAAACACATTATTGTTCTACTATGTGCAGCTCATAGCCCTACTGCTGCAAGATGGACTGCCAACATAAAAAAATAACTTTGGCCTGTAAAAAAACTAACGAGCGTCTTGGGTAACTTCTGGATTAGGTCAAATCACCTTAATATGACAACAGTCCTGTATAAAAGGACAGTGCTAGGTGACGCTACTTAATCCATGCATTACTACACTGTACTGGATTGGTTTCGATGCGACGACTACGTAGACCAACGTCGCAAGGAGAAACAACTGCTGTGGACACTCGACTAGAATCATTGTGGCACCGAAGAAAGTTTGTAAGAACCCCTGATAAGCCTATCAATAAAACAAGACGTGATTGTCCATTGCGAGGTTCAGTGAAAGTCGGTACTGGCATTAAGAAATTCTCCTAGAAAGGAATCTAAGTTAAACTAAACAGATTTCTTTATCACAATGCATAACTTTTTATCAACTGTCCATAATTTTTTCACATTAGGGTGTTGTGTGAAGTACAACCACAATGATGCTGAGATATTTACAAAACTTGGACCCTAGGCTATATCGAACTGCTATTACCCTTTCCGGGAGCTCACGTGTTACGCACGGCACCACTGAGGCCCTCTTTGTCTTTCTCTCAGCCAGTTTTAACGCCAGTTTGCGCTCCCCATATCACTCCTATTGACCGATTACTGCTGATGGCACCGTTGTTATACAACAAAGAAATATTCCACAATGATGCTAAGATAATCTTAACTCTTTTATTTACTGCCCTTTTCTTCTTAATGGCAGGGTATGCTGCAAAATATAACTCGTATGTAATGCTGAGACATTTGCAAAACTCCGGACCGCAGGTGTATGCGGTGGGAAACGAACACGCGCTGTTGTCCTTACCGGGGAACAGCGCACTTCACCACCACACCATTCGGGTCCTTCGTTTTGCCTACGTCTCAGCTAGTTCTATCGATCTTTTTGCCATCAGCAATCACCCATCAACGGGATAAGCTGACCCAACTTATGACCAGATTTTGGTGGTCCTGATTTTTCAATCTTCCTCCTGGTATGTTTGGACTTACCTCCTGCTCGACAAAGTGTTAGCAACTGAGCTTAAAAGTAAAGATAACAATGTGATGTTGCGACCAAAGAGTTTTGGACCAACGCATATACACAAATACGCGTACTTGCGTCAATCGAATATCTATTAACATCGGCATTGGAATATGAATGCGTCGTTTTCTTGTTCAGTAATCGCGATCATGCGTCAACCAATCCGTCATCATTTAAGTTTAGACCCATTATCAGCTGTGTAGACGGGCCAACGAATAGAATAACCTGGTTATTAAGCCTGATACTTACCCAGTTGCTTAACCATATTTCGGTTCACCTCAGAAACACCCAAATGTTCCTAGAACGTCTACGTAACGCGTCTCCTAATAACGCTTACGTGATGGAGTCTTTCGACGTTACCGCACCGTACACCAACGTGTCGAATGACTCCGCAATGCAAGTCATCTTCGAACTTCTTGTTGAACATGAAGGAAAAATAATGGCTGCATGGCTGCATGGCTTGTCCATCCAGCAGCTTATGGCTCTCTTAAAGGAGTGCCTAAACTACTCGATTTTCCGATGGTCTAGGAAATATTTCGCGCAAATGAAGGTGTTGGCAATGGAACGGCGACTGGCACCAAGCCTTGCCATTGCGTTTATGTCTAAAGTCGAAGCCCCGCTCTCGATCTCCGGCAGATACTCTACTGCAGGTACATAGATTATTGTTTTGTTATCTTCTCTACACAAGAGGAGGTGGACAAATGTTTCGAATTAAAACAAACCTATCAAGTAGCGGTTACATGACAAAGTGGTACCGAAAGCCAAGTAGCAAGAACATCCTCGTTCATTTCCTTTCTTCCCACCCTTTACACACAAAAAGGGCGCTTGTGAGAAACATGTTTCGAACAGCCACCTCTGTGTGCACAAGTAGGGAACTAAAGGAAGAATTGCGTGAGTTGGCTCGACAAGTAGCTATCTCCAATGGCTACGAATTGGTAACCGCACGAGATAAGCCTAGAAGGAAAGCGACGCCCCAAACGAACGGTTTAGCCGAAACAAAATCCCATTCATCTTGCCCTTTATTATCGATGAAATACGTGTAGCGATACAACGATGCTTAAGATGGGAGATCTAGAGGAATCGCTAGCGATAATTGAAATTCCACCGAATACTCTTCGTCGTCAGTTAGTTCGTAATCGCCAATACAACCGTCTATGTAAAGCACGAAATTGCGTAATTTGCCCCTATGGCTGCGATGGCGACTGCATGAGTTCAGGTACGATATACCTGATCTTTTGTGGTACTTGCGGAGATGAATATATTGGCGAAACGGGCACAAAAGAATACCTAGATGGCAAGCGAAAAGCAAGACAAAATATGCCACTAGTGACGCATAGGATACAAAAGCACAGCGGAGACGATCTTGATATAAAAGTCACTATCCTCGCACGGGATGTCAAAACACCAGCGCGCAAGCTTCTTGAGGCTTTGTGGATAAATGCCAAAAATCCCACAATGAATGGCAGGGAGGAATGCTCTCGCCCCATACCTCCGTATCGATTGTTGATGTGAGGTGGTGCAGTTGTCAACCATGTGCGACTCTGAGCAACTGTTTTTCCCCGCTGGAAGACAAGTGAAAAAGCGATAGGTTTTTCGAGAAGCCGTAGATCTTGTAATTATCGTTCAGATTTTCATCTTTCTGTCTGTGCTGTTGAAGCGTTTGACTTAGTAAGTTGCGTATTAGTGCACACTTCCACGTTCTGAAGAAGGCGATTCTGCCAAAACGTCAGCTACGGTTGTTTTGTACGTGTGTTATTGTATGAAAGTAAACGCATGCTGTTTAACAACCTCGCGATTGCTGAGAAAGAAAACGACGAATTTATAATCCAATGCCGAGGTTATTAGAAACTCGATCCTAGGAACTATTACGCGCTCACAATTTCAACTTATTATTTACTGCCTACTCCTCTTTTTAACGGCAGGGTATTCATTGTGAAATATAACTTCAACGATGCTGAGATATTTGTAAAACTCCGGACCGCAGGTGTATGCGGTGGGGAACGAACACGCGCTGTTGTCCTTACCGGGGAGCAGCGCACTTCACCACCACACCATCCGGGTCCTTCGTCTTGCCTGTCTCTCAGCTAGTTCTACACGATCGCCCTAGAATCCTGAGATAGCCGGGCCAGAGCGTTCCCGATTGCAGAGAATAATGTTTTCCCAGAGAAATCTGGTGTCAATTTCCCGACCCAGGAGGGATGAGAGGCTTAGTTAGCAATAAAAAATCAATATATGTTCATCAATTGGTAACAGTTGTAAAATCGAGTAATTCTTCGTATTTTTGCTACGAAAAAAAATAACAAAAATACGAAGAATTACTTGATCAATGGTTAAGGTTAATAGAAAGTCGGTCGTGGGAGTTGTAAAATCATCATTAATAAAAATTGCAAAGCCACTATTAATAATAGCAAGAGTAAAAATAGTGGTAGAATAAACCTCTTTCAATAATTAACTAGGTCCTCGTAAGAATAGGATGTTTTTGGATGTTAAGCTACAATGAAGAGCCTAGTTTTCATCCCATGAAATGGTCATAAGACGAAAAAGAAGTTTAGAATTTCCACCTAAGGACTAATTGAAGAGTAAACCCATGCAAGAAATCTCGATAGAGCTTTTCGAATGAAACTTTTTACAATCACTTGTGGCCCTTTCGCTGCTTATGTATAGCGGCCCTTAGACCTACACTCTCACTATACTTCAACAGAATGTGCATCATTTCAGCTGGGGACGGTTTATAAAATTGGAAAAGAATACAGAGAAAATCGAAATTAAATGAATAAATAAAAAGATTAGGAAGAAAAGATATATGTCTTGGACGGTTACAAAAATTTCGTCACTTTTGTTCCTTTGAGCTTCGACCCTTTGTTCTTTCATATTATAACGCTTGTCATGTGCTATTTCTTTATCGCAAGCGTATCGTCAAGAACCTGACTCATTTCTTGAGAAATGTCATCTCATTCAGAAACTGAAAAAAGAAAAAGCTTACTTAACGAATTGCCATGGATGTGAAAACGACCTATTCACAAGGAGGCAAACTCATACATTAACAACAAGCTTCAACGGCTCCATGTATGAGAACGACTGAGAACACGCTCGCATGACTATCTCAGAAAGAAAATTTACCCAAATATGAAATATTATTCAAATGAAAACAGTGCAGAGTCCTGCAGAACTCGTGGAGGACTCATGAATGACACCTTTGAAGCATCCAAGAAATTTACTACGTCCATTTGAAGCTCCGAAACGATCTTTGAAAAGTAGCCAGTGGTGGTGGTCAAGAAAGTCTTCTTAGTACCACTATCATACTAATATATTCTAAAACAACTTTGGAATTCGGAAGAATGTTCGCGTGACGGAAAAAACTTGGAACAGTGATGGATTCATCAAAAAGCTCAAATTTTCACTAGATTCCATTTTTGGCCGCAGCGTATGGCCACAACGCAATCTCTGACGGGCTGCAGCGATGTTGCCGATCGATATATATCTAATAAACTAAGCACTGCGTTGAGGGTCTACTGTGCGCAGTAGCTCAAATTCATTACTCTAGCTCTTAATTTCAAAAATATGCAGATACTTACATCTCCGAGATCTGCACGAACACCTTTGACCTCGTGAACTAAGCATTTTGGTTTCTGCACATTCGTAAGAATATGTAACACGTCGTAATGAGAAAGTGTGATCAAATCACGACGTAACTGAGTTGATGCCGACATTTCACTGCCACATTGAGCTGAAACATCGATTACCAGAAATCGTAACGAAAGTAAACGACAAAGCCAGTAGTTTCTATAAGCCATAAATGAACTGTCCTATCTCTAACATCCACTCGTACTTATGTTCGCAATTAAAAAATTGATGAGGACTATTCCTAGAAAGCACCAAAAGTTTTCCAGAAAATCTCTGGACACTAATGAATAGTTAAGATGAAATATGTATGTCATAGATTTGTATAGATATTCAAACGAACAATGTAGATCGAACCAACGAAGGCTGTCCTTCTCTATGCACACCATCTCGAGATACGGTAACATCATTGACAGATCATTGTGGGAGAAATGACGAGATCTGGACAAAAAACAAAGATATTTCGAAAACAAGTGACGACCTTTTACTAAAGGGAAAAGGCTATCAGATGAGAAAACTCTTAGAGATGAACATTCATTAGCTTGCAATTGTCTATTACTCTTTTAGGTTTATGCTTTCTTGGAGATGGTTTTGAAGAATTTCCTAGTTGCAAAAGGAGTACTGATTCAAGGGAAGAAAACTATAATAAATACTAAGAGAATGGTCAATTCTGCCCCTTATGATTTGCTGCCAGCTTGGTGTTCTATCTATGAATACCAAAGAAACAAAATATGGAGTTCACACTCCAGAACGAGTTTCATTGGTTGACGTTTAACGGAAGATCTGTTGGTTGTCAGAATGCGGTGAAACCGTTTGTGAGTGACCTGACTATCATTACGCTACACTGCCTGTGGCGATGTAATATGAATTATGGTGTGAAAAAAAATAGGCAGCGTTCGATGTCTTTTTTGTTGTGTACGTCCATAGACCTGTACCAAAGGACCACTTATTGACAAAGAAATACTTAGAAAAGATAACTGATAGAACTTCACGTGTAGCACGGATCTGCGCACTACCTTTCCCTCCTCGTCATTCATGAAAGTGGTCGGGTACGTGTATGAATTCGACCACAACGTCAGGGTCTGTCGTCTTCTGTCCCAGTTCATGATTGGATGCTGGGCGCAAATAGTTTCTCTGGAATGTCGTGATAGCCGTATTACAGCGTTGTGATGTCAACAGTTCAGATAGTTGGCGGCCTTTTGGAACAGAAACGCTACCCGTGGCTGGAATTCTTTCAGGACGACAGCGATTCCTGTAACGGCAGCGAATCTGGATATCAGCTGACCTGTCGACTAGTCAAGAATGACGTAACGAGATTATCTATTATCAAAGGATGAAGGATGAAGGAGAAAATCTTCGGCGTTCATCAATCCATTGATGAAGCGGCATGCATCCTGCTTCATCAAGTTTCGTTACAGGCGATAGATTGGACGCACATCTTGCCTATACAATGACTAGCAGTGGCCTATTGTTGCAGAAAGTCTGTGCTATTATCCTCCCAGAAGTCCAGTGCCAATTTTCCTACCTTGGAGCCATGGTTGGAACGGAGCGCCGAAACAAACGAACGGCTACGTATGTGCTACAGGACACTCCTAACCATTTACATCTTTGCTATTATGGTCTTATAATATTCTCCCAAAAATACATAAAAATGTCGATTGGAGCAAATGCTGATCTAGAACATTGTGCAAGTAGTGCTCGGAGATGCTTACGATCAATAGACCTTTAGTAGCGTAACTATCGATTAGCCCTTCCACATGTTCGGATTCACAAGAAGTGAAAACAGATACATTTTCATAAAACGTAAACTCTTTCTGTCCATTTTCAGGTTCCAGCGAGATCAAATCAACTTTAACTGCTCTGACGAATTTGCAAACGAACTAGAAAGGATTGACGTATTCGGCCCTTTGCAATACTTTAGGTCGGTCAGTCGATCGATTAACTATTATTAGAAATCGTTGTCGTCCTAAACAGAACCCTATTCAGAATGAAGCTAATCTCCTGCAGAGACCAACCAACGACTTTGTTGAAAAATATTTAGGAATATCGTAGCAAACTTTCTTAAGGCTCGAAGGAAAGATGATTTCACCCATTCCTCAACAGTTCAATAAAGAGATTAGAGCACACATCTTCATGCCGTAGCCGACATGACAGATTGAATGGAAGTGTTTGTGCCTGCACTGGACGGGTAATAGTAATACAGTTGCCATACGAGTCTATGAGCCTGGTATATGTCAAAAAGAGATTTTCCAACAGAAAGCAGCAAAAAATAA
Source organism: Angiostrongylus costaricensis (assembly GCA_900624975.1). Taxonomy (NCBI): domain Eukaryota; kingdom Metazoa; phylum Nematoda; class Chromadorea; order Rhabditida; family Metastrongylidae; genus Angiostrongylus; species Angiostrongylus costaricensis. Next base: position 180,226 of record UYYA01003926.1, read on the forward strand.
TTGATTTTTTTAAATTAAAACGAGAAAACAAGAGGATCGATCCTAACCTTATCATCAAATTGACGTCATGCTGGATACAACTCCCATTTTCTGCTCTCAAGAAGCACCAATACAGAGCGGCTCGTTGATTATCAACGTAAAGAAATTGATATTTAACTGAAACTGCGTTAAATAAGGAACAATAAAAATAAAATGCATAAGATCTGAAAACATTTCTCCCTCTCATACTTGCCTTCCCTGTCCCTTTTTTTTACCCTTTTCCCACTTTTTTTTCCCCACAGACACAGTTTTGCTTTCATGTTCAGTGATGTTTATGGTCTCAAGAGCAGGAGAAAAAATAGCCGGCAAAAAAACGCCGGAGTTCTGCTGTCAATAAAGCGGATCGTCTTCTTCACACAGAAGAGACGGAAAAAATTAATTCAGATAGTTAGGTGATGCCCTTCTTTTGTTTTTACTTAATACCTCTTAAACATGGTAGCTCATGAACTAAACAATTAAATATATGAACATGTCCATAGAATGGTGAATAAAAATCATAACCTATACTTCACGGGAGCGCGTAGCGCAAGGGTTAGAGTATCTTAGGTACCATGCGATATAGATGGGTTCCATCGCGTGTCCCAGAGTCACCAAGTTTCCCATCCGTTCATGGTTGACATTTTGGTGTCCGACCTGTCTTGGAGGATAGCAGCACTAAGGATAGATCAGGAAGCCACCACGAGTCATTGTATAGATCAGATATGCATTCAGTCACCTCTAACGATAGTTAATATGATCAAATACATTGCACATCCCTCAAGTATTAATCAACATAACAGCTTTATCCTTTTCAATTCCTAATTTATAGTCCCATAAACACTGGCTCGATACTGCCCCAGGCCGACCTCTGTCATACTTGGAAAGTCAGCAAATGGGTCCACATATGGCTCGGAAGAACTCTTTTAGATCCATAAAGTTGGACGACTGCCAGTGTTGATGAACTGAGAACGCTCTAGTAGAGCTATCGCGGCGTTCAAAGAAGAATCTGCTAGATCAGAATTGAACAGCATCCATGAAGAAAGCGCAATCCTTAAGCGGCTGCCGAAGCTTGAAGCAAATGCTAAGACTTTCGTGGGTGACAGATGCTGGACAGTAAAAGAGTGCATGAGAGTGCTGGGATTTCCATAATATGTGAAGATGGACCATTAATAAATAAATAGTTAAAGATAAGTTAAAAAGTTTTCCCGCACGACCCATCTTCACATCTACTGTGCGGATCACAGCATTTCTTGCATTCACTTCGTTTCCATGAATGCATCCTCGAAGATCGTCAAATTTTTCGCTATATGGGTTCGGCTGCTGTTTAAGAATCGTCTTTCTCTTAATGAAAGTCGCCAAATAGTGTTGCTTCCGATTCTCCCTGAAAATCTGGGATATCCGAGCTAGAGCGTTCCCACTTGAACTGAAGGCTATGAACTCATCCAACACAAGTCTGGTGCTAACGGAATGAGAGGCTTTCTGACCTCACGAGATGATGGACTTTGTGAGCCCTGGGCCTATTGGAACCAGCAGTTTAACCAAAAAAACTTCTAGTATGCTTTAATCAGAATGAAATAAAATGACTTCCCTACAATTCATAGTATTCCGAAATTTCGGCACCAGACTATAACGATATTCTATGGTGACGTCGACTGTATAGTTGTCGAGTAGAATCGCTATGCCATCACCAGGACCAATGCATTCACTGTCGGACTCTTTTTGAGCGTAATAACGAACATGCATCATAGATGGACTGAAAACAGATATTGATTGATAAAAACAATGAAGACGTCGGAATACAAAATGGCAGGACTATATAATTTTTTTGAGATCAATAAGGAACTCTTGGGTACGCTGAATATTTCTATGTCTCCATATTATTTTCATTTCTTCAATTGTCCGACTGTCCAATTTTTTTCCAGTTTCTCTGTTTAAAGTGCATACTCGGTATCGTTGGGTGTTAAACTGATAACGGCCGACTGAAGAAATATCTTTGGATCAGCATTCAAATCGGCTGCGAAGTACCTGCAATGGAATGACGTCAGGAGAAGAAACGCATTTCACATGGAGATACTGTAATCAACAAAAAATTATTGATGTGACCTTACAAAAAGACTAAATGATGTCTGTCGAAAAAGAAGTAACTCAAGTATCCCTACCAAACTCCTTGTAGCATAGAGCTATTCAGTAGGCTCCATGCCTCAACGACACCACCACAAGACTCCGACGGACGTTGCGATAATGTCAGTTGATTTGAGCATTCATCTGCAGGAACATGAGATTTTGAAATCAAAAAGGATCAATAGACAGTACGAAAGTGGATTTTAGAAAAGTCGCTTCAATTTTTCCAAACCGACCGTCATTTAACTTCGGCCGCAAAAGAATCAACATGTTTTTAAACTGTTGAGCTCACACGAGATTGATAAATATATTTATTCCGGCTAACGTCTCGACGTCTCCGTCTTCATCAGAGCTTTCATCAGATCCTCATCCATCATCCTTATATGAAGAAGGCGAAGACGTCCAAACGTTAACCGAAATAAATATATTTATAAAGCTCGCGTAAGCCTTAATTTCTGTTCTTTACTCCGATTTCATTAAAAAAAATGCTTTGTTAAAAGACGTCGATGCCTCTCTTAATCAAACTCCAACAGGAAACACCTTAGGAAAATTAGAAATGTCGCCGAATATTTTATGAAAAACTTTTTCCTCTTTGATAGAACTAAGAACTACAAGGGTAAATTTAATATGGATCTTAACCAATAACTCGAAAGACCGACTTTCTATACACCTCGGCATAGATAGTTGATATATTTATTTATGTGATCTTATAAACTGATCTTCTTAAGCTGACGCGAGGTTGGTATAGATCTTCGTTGTCGTTGTTTTTGATGTTATTGAACGATGGCTGACGTTTCGGCGACTTCGCCTTCCTCAGAGCCTGGACGTACTTCATGTTAGAATGCTTTTTATTATTCGGTGGAAAAGAAGGTTGTGTTAATGAAGATCAAACTTTCAAATAGACGCCATATTGAACAGAAAGACCACTCACCGTGATGTTACGTGCGGAACTGGCCCACACGAAAAATAGCCATTTCCAATGGCAACGAAGTAGAAGCCTAGTAATATTTCGAAACCGACCTTCCCTAAACCTCGGTGTGATTAATCAATATGTATTCTTTCTTGATAAGCTTACACGAGGTTGATAAATATATTTATTTTCGGCTAACGTTTCGACGTCTTCGTCTTCCTCAGAGCCGGTGATCCGAGTCGATGGTCCATGCTTGTTGTTCGCCTCGACGTTGCGTCTTCGCCTTCGTGTCGAGCCAGATTTTCCTCAGTGAGCCATCTTCTCGAATGAGGCATCCTCACTCAGTGATGCCCTTTTATACGTGGCTTGACATTGATCGCGCGTGTAGCGCAGTGGTCAGAAAGGCTATGCAAAGCACACGGGATTGGTTCTCGCGCCCCAGGCCCGCCATATCTTTCATACCTCCGGGGTCGGCTATTTGGTACCGCACTTGTCTGTGAGAATAGCAGAACTGGCTCGATACATCGGTAGGAAACTGCTAGTCATTATAAAGGGCAGTTAAGTATCGAATCGCCTATAACGATGCTTAATGAAGTCAAATGAATGGCGCATCCCTCAGGGATTGATCAACGTGCCGAGAGCTATATCCTTTGTTAATGTTAAAGCTGTAAAGCTTTAACACCACCTAATGTAAATTTTTGACGATAATCGACCGATCGCTGGAGCATTTGAGAAAGCAGGAACTGTAGTAATTTATAGAGCAGTATTTGATCTTTTGCTATAGAGCAATGTGTGATTTTTATAAAGTAATCTATCAATTGTAAAGACCTCCAGCTCAAATTTCAAAAAAGCGGATGTGGGTTACGGTGCAGAAAACCGCCATGTTCTTCCTTACTAAATTCCTTTTCTTCATTTGCTTTCATACTCGAAAAATAATCCTTGATAAAAAGAAGTAAGAAAAGTATACACAAAATGGGCTCGAGAAAATCTAAACTACACTTTGGTGGAATGAGAGAGTTTGCACCTTACAGGTCTAAAGATTATTTTTTTGTTCGCTTTTTTCCCTGTTGAGTATTTAAAACAGTTTTCCATTTTAGTTTCTCTTCTTAATTCCGTTTTGAAGACAAAAGAAATATGAATCCCATTATGTTCATTGCTGACAATCGAGTTACAGTATGATTTAAAAACGATTGAAAGGAACTGATCAAAATTCTTATTTAAATGAATGAAAAACCCAGAGTAACCCAGAGTCATTATTATAATCATTATTATCAAGAAAGAATACATATTGATTAATCACACCGAGGTTTAGGGAAGGTCGGTTTCGAAATATTACTACGCTTTGTGCTAGCTGATAATACACCGACCTCTGCACGATGTGCGCAGTGATGTATGTCCGGAAGAAATACAAGTTGTTACCACCGGACATTGTCATTATATATCCACCATCAGCATCGTGTATAAAAGGGCATCACTGAGTGAGGATGCCTCATTCGAGAACATGGCTCACTGAGGAAGATCTGACTCGACACGAAGGCGAAGACGCAACGTCGAGGCGAACAACAAGCATGGACCATCGACTCGGATCACCGGCTCTGAGGAAGACGAAGACGTCGAAACGTTAGCCGAAAATAAATATATTTATCAACCTCGTGTAAGCTTATGAAGAAAGAATACATATTGAAGTAGAAGCCATTCGGATTAGAGAAAAACGTAGGGCAGTTCCTCAAAATAATATTTCTAACGTAAGTAAGACCCCTTTAAGCTACCCTTCATATCAAATGAAGTAAATCACGCAATTAAGAGGTGCTTAAGAAAAGTGGTCTTGAAAATTATGTAACGATTACTAACATCCCACCCAATACCCTACGCCGTCAGTTAGTTCGCAACCGTCTCTATGGTCGTTTGTGCAGCTCAGAAAACCGTATGAACTGCCCTAACGGGAGAGACGGGGATTGCATGAGTTTAGGTATAATATACTTGATCTCATGTAATGCATGCGGCGAGGAATATATCGGACGGGTAGACCACTTTGTGTCCGCATAAAAGAACATCTAGACGGGAAAGTTAAAATCCATCAAAACACTCCTCTGGGTACACATAGGGCACAAAACACAACGGCGATAATTTTGAAGTGAATGTGCGGATCCTGGCGCAGGAATCGAAAACATCAACGCGCAAAACTCTTGAGGCGTTTTGGATAAATTTCAAAAACCCAAAGATGAACCGGAAAGACGAATGCCTCACTATCACGTGTGACCTGGCGCTCTATTCCAAAATGATATTTTGACCCCGGGGTTTGTCTTGCTCGCGACTCCACGTGAACTACGTGTGGGCCAGTCCCACACGTAACATCACGGTGAGTCGCCTTTCTGTTCAATATGGCGTCTATTTGAAAGTTTGATCTTCATTAATACTTTAACTTTTTTCCACCGAATAATAAAATTATTCTAATATAAAACACGTCCAAGCTCTGAGGAAGGCGAAGTCGCCGAAACGTCCGCCATCGATCAATAACATCAAAAACAACGACAACGACAACGACAACGAAGATCTGTACCAACCTCGCGTCAGCTTAAGAAGATCAGTTTATAAGATCACATAAATAAATAGATCCTAACCAGTGTCTAAAAAACATCGTACATTAACAGAAGACACACGTTTATGAGTATTTTATTTCAATCCCACGGAATTGAAAAATATTGTCACTACTACCCAAGTTACCACTTCCAATTTATGATATCCTCCCAACCGTTTACTGATCATCGTGGCTTGCAGGGGCTTCTGGGTGTCAGTTGCGATGTACAATGGAGTGATTTATCCCCCAGAAAGGTCTCCCAAGCTGAAAAGAAGTCTGGCGTTTCCACTGGGAAACCCAGCTCAGAGCAAATCAATACAGGATACACCACCGTCCTGGTATCAGACTAGTTGCATGATCGAAAATCTCCCTCTGATCCACAAAGACTGCGACTGTCTGTGGTGGCGACGACATGGGACGCAGTTTGGCCAGGGTGACCGCGAGACTCCAGGGAACCACAATGGCCAAACCAGCAAAACACCGAAAAAATGGAAATAATGCTTAGGCCCGCACAACCAGTGAGGACGGGATATCCAAGTATCCAAGCAACTAAGTTTACGACATCGCCTAATTTTGAAAAAATAAAAAAACTGGTATGTGAGAACAAAACAACTTACGAAAAGTGTTTAAGAATATAAGATCGGTGGGATCGATACAAAACGTCTGTAATTGTCTGTAGATTTGATGGATTGTTGGCTGATCCATATGATCCTCGTCTGACCATACATATACTCTAAACATGATTAAAAACAACTATTCAATCTAAGCTTAATTTCTAAAAATCACAACCGGTTAAAGATAGAGGACAAACGACAAATCGTTCAGTATCGATTGATCCCTTATGGATGTGATATGCATTCAACCCCACTCGTTGCATCGTAAAAGTGATGGATGCATACCCGGCCTACATACTGACTTGTATTAGCTTACTAATGCATCGAGTCAGTGTTTTTATCCCCTGAAGGAGTCCGATACTAATTTTCCGACCACTGAGTGATGCAGATCTCAGCTTGGTTTGCTAGAGAAACGAACAAACGACCATGAGCGTACTGCAGAGAAAATCTAACCACTGGGCGAAATACAACCACAACGTTGCTGAGATATTTGCAAAACTCTGGACCGCAGGTGTCTATGGTGGGGAACGAACGCGCTATTATCCTTTCCGGGGAGTAACGCGTTCACCACCACACCATGCGGGTCCTTTGTTTCGCACGTCTCTCAGCTATTTCGCTTTCGTGGTTGTATTTCGCTTAGTAACCTGTCATGAAAATTATAGAAGGCAGAAAACAAAACGTTAAACATTGTGATTTCAACTACAGCCATAGCTTAACTGGGTTCTATGCCGATTTGCGCTCCCCAGATCAACCCCGCTGACGGGTGATTGCTGTGGCAAAAAGATCGATAGAAATAGCTGAGAGACGTGCGAAACAAAGGACCCGCATGGTGTGGTGGTGAACGCGTTACTCCCCGGAAAGGATAATAGCGCGTTCGTTCCCCACCATAGACACCTGCGGTCCAGAGTTTTGCAAATATCGCAGCAACGTTGTGGTTGTATTTCGCTTAGTAACCTGCCATGAAAATTATAGAAGGCAGAAAACAAAACGTTAAACATTCTAACCACTGGATTGCACCTACCCCATAACTATTCATGGCCTATAATTTCGCTAGTGATCAAGTGATTTGTGGTAAAACCCATGTGACCCCTTCCTTTGCAGCCGCTCCTTATCCATGCTAGACTATGTGATGCTGGTCTCCACGTTAAATAACTGAAAGACAAAACATAAAGGTTCCAAAAAAGGGGAAACGGCCGAAGCATCAGCGACTGCTGAATAAATCTTATTGTTGACCACCTCTTGTCTGTTCAAAACGAAAACAACGACTTAGTGAGGTCTCTGTTTCTGCCGCTCTTCAAATCTGCCCATAGAGTTTAGTTAACCTAGGAAATATGAATTATTTTAAGGCCCGACAACGCAACCATAAGTACCCAGCCAAGCTCTGTTATGGAATATATTTATTTTTAGTTAAAACTATGAAATAGCAAACTAGTAAGAAAGTGTATGCGCTTCAAATTTATATTTTTAGTAAGTATATGTTCAACCAACCTCCACGAATCACACGCCCCATCCAGTCCGATTACGAAGCAATGTATCGTAATATATTCATCACCATTTTCCCATATGATGGTTCCAGACCCTGAATAAATTTCCAAATAAAAATCATAGCACACACCAAAAAAATTTGAATGGACCTGCTTCAAAATTCACAGAAAATCGTATGGGCCAGAGCAGAATTTTCTGGCAATACGCCGGTTGAGCAAGAGTTAGTTTTCCTGGAATCTCGAAAGCCATGCTACGAATTTCTCAGGTTGTCGTCAATTGTCAGTTACTGACTGGGTTGTTACCAGCACTGCAGTTGTTCTTGCCATTAGTTAACCCTCAGCCAGACATTCGGAAAGAGATGTCAAACTTCTTCTCAACATGGAAATCTCAGCTGGTGAAATGATCCCAACGCTGTACATGGAAGCTGAGTATCCATCAACATCTGCTACGACGAAGGGGTAAGTCAATGGGTGGAGCGGAGTGCCAACAACGAATACGGAATTTTGACACTCCATAACTTTCTTCTAATCTAATTCAACAACGAAACTGTATTTAGACGAAAGTATGACTCACAGTCAATATTGGTATCATGTCCATCCAAACGCGTGTAGTTCGATACCACATGCAGCGCAGATTCACCGTTAAAACTCTGGGTGAGTTGAGTTTTGAAACACTTGTTCTGACTAAAAACTCAACTAATAGCCCAAAAAATCAACTTAGAGATGTTTTCAGAGGGAACATCGTTAAGGGAGTAAAGTGAGGCACTTGCAGTTCGTTATATTGTAATACCTTCACCTAGTAACTACGCTTTCAGAGATTTTCTCTCTCACACATCTTCTGTGGATTTTGCTCTCTTTCTTCTTCTCTCTCCCCCCCCCATCTATCTACCTATCTTTTGCTCTTAGACGTATAAATATCCATTACGTTTACAGCTCCAGCGTATTTTCAGGAGGAACGGAACACACGAAATCTCGACAAAATTTATTAACGTCGGCATGAAGACTTTTTTACATTTTAATAATACATCCACCTACCGTATCCATCGTTTTAATAATGCAATCACCCACCGTATCCATTCACAGATGGCGTTACTCTTATTCGTATAGACGCAGCTGATATGGGAGATTTGTTCATTCACTAGTGATGGGTCAATGTAAGCCGTTACAGTGAGTACTCGTGGTTCATCCTGCAAAATAAAAAGTAGTGAACAGCAATTTTTAGATATCCTCTCCAACACTCTTACAGTAACCGCGTCATTCATTTTGGTTTAGTATCACTTAACGTCATCTACAGTAATCCACATTACGATAGAAGTCCTAGTGCTGTAATGCTAAGTTTAAGTCAGTACGAGACAACCTCAGAAATTCCAAATTATCAGCTGCACTCCCACTATAAGGATAAAAGATAAAGCATTCGGCATTGATCAATCTCTGATGGATGCGCCATGCATTCGACTTCATTAAGTATCGTTTGGAGGTGATTAAATGCATATCTGGCCCTTACAATGATTCGCTGGGGCCAACCGATGTATCGAGCAAGTGCACCACTTCGCCACACGCGCCCCTGTGCTCCTAGTATACCTAAGTATAATTTATATTACGAAGGAGTTTCATAGTATGAAAGGACAACCAAATCCTCGAAAACTTTTCTCCGGTAGGTCACAACTAATGAATGTGCGATTCATGACTAAATGTAGTTCCCTAATGTTACTAAGCTCTTTAGCTTTTTGAGTTCACACAATGTAAAAAGTAAGGAATAGCCTGGAATGATCAAAACGCTTGAATTCTCATTCGGATGACTAATTGGAGTCGTCCTTCAAAGAATTGTTCATTTACGCCATCATTATTTTAAATATGGAATGCTACAGTGCTAAAACAAATCTGGAAGAGTGACACTAATTCTGGCAGGTCTCATCGTCCATCCATTTTCCAACGTGATACCTTTAGACAGATGCTTTGATAAGTGACAAACCGAGTCGCAGTCTCAATAGGTATACCCGACCTCAGACCAACCAAGTCTTCTTCCAATCCACGAAACCAGGCCACTGCATGTGGTGATGACCTGTAAACGCCTTAACTCAGCTATCCTAGTATTCTAGGGATAATCGGCATTCATGAAGAAGACAGTGACGTCAACTGCTAACCGAACATGAAGATCTGAAGCCTTCGGCGAGCGGTGAATGCGAGCAAATAAATCTTATGCAAGACGTGATGGCATGTGTAGAGTACATTGTGCTGAGTTATGAAAAAAAAATGCTGTAAAACTAATTCGCTGCCTTCTCGAGCACATATGAGGTTGTTAAAAGCTAAAAAACCCTCAGCGTTGATTAATCCCTGAGAGATTAATCCCCGTTTTAATCCTCTAACATTGGCTTCTGTCTGTTAAGTCTTATGAGCCAAAAAGCTAAAATAAAAGCTCGCGGCGTTAATCTAGCTCTTAGGGATGCGTCATGCATTCGACTTCATTAAGTATCGTTGGTGGTGACTGAATGCATATCTGGCCTTTACAATGACTCGCGATGGCCTGTGTATCGAGCTAGTGCTGCTATTCTCTCAGACAAGTCTGGTACCAATTTGCCGACCCCGGAGGATGGAAGACTTGGTGGGCCATGAGCGCCAGGATCGGTTCCACGTGTGTGTTTCGTGGTTCCAGTGGCACCTCCAGCCACTGCGCCACACGCGCCCTTGAGGCTGTTAGTACACTATTTATTTGCCCAAAAACCTGACGTTTAGGCGAACTTCTTCTTCAGACATCATTTAAAACTTAATCTAATTTTTCACTATTTTATAAAACTGTTTCAATCGATGTTAACATGAAAATAATAGAGTCGCTGCTGTAAATATGTCAGCATAAGAGAATTTTTTTGTGCTTCAGTGATAATAAGCATAGTAGAATTCAGCAACTATGCCAAACAACTGAAAATCTCGTGGTTCTATAATTGAAAAAGAATCCCGTCAAAACAACCCACAAAGAAAACTCGAATATTTGTGGAAGGCGTCTTTTGGTTTTCCACCCGACATTCAACATCTACGAACTCGTTGTTCTCGCCGATTTTAGCGTGAATCAGTTTCTGATCCTCATCTACCACTTCATCACCGCAAGCCGCTAAATTTCGAGAAGTTTTAAACACCGACTACAGTGTCCTAACTTTTAGTTACTGCCTATTTTTTTCACGGCAGCATAAAAGGTGAACTACGACTACAAAGATGCTGAGATATCAGCAAAATTCGGAGCTCATTGGGTTTCGAACCCGCGAATACCCTTATCGGGAACCACTTAGCTGTGCACCACACCAACCAAGATTCTTACTTTGGCTTTTTCTCGGCCACATTTTTACTCTGTTGATTCTTACAATGCTCAATGTTGGGACTCTATGACCTGCCTTCAGTGTTTTTGGTACAATGACTCTAACATTACAACAATCATGGCAACACGCAATCCATGTAATGAATATTCTGAGCTATACGAATATCGAAGAATGCATAGGTGGGAAAACACATACAACACAACTGCAGCTGACGTTTCAACAGTATCGCCTTCTTCAGAGTCTGGAAGGGTATACTGATATGCAATTTACTACACCAAACGACATGGTCGTGGTTCTATTCCGCACCTCGGGTAAACCAAGCTCCCTAACTCTCCGTAGTCGGTAATGCTTCTATGCGTACAACTTGTTTAAAAAAAGACTCCATTTAAAGTCTTTGGTACATGCTCCTATTGTTCTCTGCGATGCGTTCTAAATATTTGCTCTCCTGTCTCACTGCAACTTCTTCTATGATGACATTTTCAACTGGATGACTAGGTGATGCTATAAGCTTTCGTGTGAATTAGCAAGGAAGGGAACTGGTAAGTTCATGGCGGAACAGATATCTCTCACTTCAGGTTTTTCAGAAACTAATGAATGGTTGGTGATTCCATTTTTCTTGCTTATCTTTTAGCAGAAGTTTTTTGAATTATATATTATTGCAAAAATCACTTTGGCCATTTTCGTACTGCATAGTTTAGTTATAATACAAACCGTGTTTCTCAGAAACTTTAAAGAATTTAAACTTAAACTTTAAAGGTGAGAATTTTTTATTTTTCAATTTCAGACGTTAAAATAGCAATTTCAACGACTTTATTTCTACGAGTTAAACTTGGGCGTACACGTAGCAAACGGATGAAGACATTAATGGAGCCAAGGCAATGTCAACGAACGCACAGTGTAGCGTTGTTTTCAAAAATTTCGTCTTCTCGAATTCAACCTTAAAGCCGAACGAGGTCGAGGAGGTGCTTCTGTTATTGATGACGGTAAATTAAAGGCTTCCCTGTAATCAAATACACGCACAACTACTTGAGAACTTGTAGAAGGACTCATATAAACATCTCAACTTCTCCGGAGAACTTTAAAAACATTAGGAAGACGAAGAAGCTCAAAAAATGGATGCGGCACGAAATGAATGACAACCAAAGCAATCACAGGAATCGCTGCGCAACAAAAACGTGCCGTTTCTCGACCGAATTGTGATGTGTAACGAGAAATGGATCCTCCACGGCAACCGATCGGATCAGTTTCTGGACCGCGTTGAAGTTACGAAGAATTTCGCAAAGATGAAGTTGCACCAAATAAGGTCATGCTGACGGCTTGATTGTCTACAGTTGCTTCCATCACACACAAAGTCGCCTGGCGAAACAGTGATGGCGCAGAAGTGAGTCCAACAAACCACTAAAATGAACACAAACTCCTACGGTTACAAACCGCATTGGTCAAAAGAAAGCGGCCATTCTATCTTTACGATAACGCGTGTCGCACTACCGACACTGTAGAAGTTGAACGAGCTGGGCTATGAAACCCAGTTTCATTCACCATAAAAGCCAGCCAGATAAAGCTCTCGACGCTGATCAATCCATTCGCCATGCGTTCAACTTCACTAACATTGTTGGAGGTGATTGAATGCATATCTGGGTCTTACAATGACTCGCGAATAAGTTTGGTACTCGTTCGTCCATTCCGGAGGGATGGAGGACTTAGTGAGCCTGGGGAGCGGGTATCGAGCAAATGTGTATTGCTGGGTGCCTCCGACCGATGCTCTATACACTTCCTATCTATCTTATCCACCATATCTGTATCACTTGTCTCACCTGTGGTCCCGTTGATCGTCGAATGACTCGAGCGGGCGCCAGTAAATCCTCCAGTTTTCCCTATCACGTGCAAAAGTAGCCCAATGGCCCTGTACTGCAGCCTCATCCACCATACTTCTTCAAGCATCTCGGCAACTCCCTGTACGAGGAATGCTTCAGAAACCAAGCCGTAGTGGAACTAGTCTTCAAGGACTTCATCGCCTCCAATTATCCCGATTAGCAGACAATTCAGTTTTTTAAAACCATTTGTATCCCCAAGCTTATTTATCCTTGGAAAAAACTTATAGATTCTAAGAATTCGTATCTCGTTTTAAAAATTTTGTTCCGAGTTGGGATATACCACTTTAGACACACAGGTTAAAACCCGACATTAATTTCAGATGGATCTAATGCATCATTACTAGATCTCAGGGTTTCTCCACAAGGAAAACTTAGTAATATTGTAATTATGCCAAAAATGTATTTAATAACCACATTTTCGTGAGTCAAATCCAAGGAATTCTCAAGAAATTTAAATCGACTCTCTATAACAAGCGTTTTTTAAGTGGAACTCTAATGGGAAGATATCCAATTGGACTCTCTAATTGGAAAAGATCCAGTGAAACTCTCTAATGGGAAGAAATCCAATGGGAAGTCTCACTCGTAACATCACGGCTCTGAGGAAGGCGAAATCGCCGGAACGTCAGCCATCGACCAACAAGAACAACAGCAACACCAACAACAACGACAACGATAACGAAGACCTATACCAACCTCGCATCAGCTAAAGAAGACCAGTTTATAACATCATGTAAATAAATAAAGTTTATCATTTTTAAAGAACAGTGGAATACAAAAACTTCTTACTGTAGGTGTCCAGTGTTTGAAATTGCAAAATATCGATGCAAGCCGCGTCCTCAATAAGTTTTGCCGATTTGAACAGCTGAAATAGCAGTGCGTACAGCGCACATGGAATACTAAAGAATAAAAGAGTTTCACTAGTGTATGAGAACCTGAAGCGTCTGTGGGTGCCGAGAGTTACTCATTATTATCACTAGTTCCTCATTTGGAAGACAGTTACCTAAAATAGGGAAATGAAAACGAATCATTCTGTATACGAATTATTTAGGAAAAGAAAGTAGATATTGCTAAAGACTTTTCCCAACGAAACCAGCTCATGTTCTAGAAGAATTCCTTCCATGTAAAATAGTGTGCTACAGTACCCTTACCGTATCCGTCATCTTGTGCGCACCCATAGACCACCATATTCATTTCTGTGTTCTCTTCACCAGAATAATCATGATAAATGGCCCGCAGTCCAACTTAATTCCAAAAGTTAATAAAAATTCGGATAACTGAATTGAAATTATGGATAAAAACTAAAGTCTAAGTGATTTTTAAAAAAAGCACCACGATTTTGTAGCGATGCTTTAAGTTTAAAAACGTAAACTACAAGTGAAAGCTCCTATCACGAACCTATGAAGAGATGTCCGTTCTCTGTACGCAATTCCATGAGATAACCAAGTTCTTTCTTTGTCCAAACACCAAACAAAGGAGGCATACATGTTCCATTTCTAAAAGGTTCTAAAAGGGGACGAACACAAAAATACAGTTTTCGCCAAAGAAATCTAATAAAAAGACTTATAAATAAAAAATATCATCTTTTGTGTACCTTGCTTCATTGATAAGCTAACACGAGGTTATAGAAAACAGAGAAGGCTTTCGGCGTTGATCAATCCCTGAGAGGTGCGTTTTGCATTCAACTTCATTAAGTATCGTTGGAGGTGATTGAATACATATCTGGCCTTTACAATGACTCGCGATGGCCCACCGATGTATCAAGCCAGTGCAGCTATCCTCCCAGATAGTCTGGTAACAATTTGCTGACATCGGATGGATGGAAGGCTTGGTGAGCCAAGGGCACGGGGATCAATCCCATGAGTGTATCGCAGGACGCCTCCGACCACTGTGCCACACGAAGTTGTTAGCAATATTTATTCGATTAACTTTTCGACTTCTTCGTCTTCCAGACTGTGGACATCGACTTGCATCATTGGCTTTGAGGAAAATGAAGACGTCGAAACATTAGTCGAATAAATATTGGTAACAACTTTGTTAGCTTATCAATGAAACAAGGGTACATTGATCATTTATACCGAGGCTAAATGAGAGTCGGTTTCCCATGATAACAGCTTTTATGTTGCTCAACACTGTGACTGCTTCGCCACACTTCAAATCTGTCTCGCAAAACCCTTTCACTAAGGACTGCAGTATTAAAACGCAAATATTCTGATAATTTTAAGATAGAAAACAAAATTTCTAATTCTTTGGAAATATGAACGTCAGCATGAGTTTTCACAAAATCTTAAGTGGAAAAAAAGATTCAGTAGCACATGTTTACGGCCTAGCAGAAAGAAGTTCTTCTCTCTCCAAGGGCTCACACGTTTGTTTTGACCTGATATTCTGCCATGAAAAAAAAAACACCCTGTCCACTCCTGTTGACGGATCAATGCTGATACCATCGTTAAGGTAAAGAACTGATTCAGAGAAAGTCAAATCGGGTGCCTTAGTGGTGCAGTAGGTAACACGTAAGCCCTCGGAAAGCGTAATCGCGGATTCGAATCTGACCTAAGGTCTAGGTTTTGAAAACATCTCAGCACCATTATGGTTGTCTTTCATATAATACCCTGCAATGAAAGAAGAATGAAGAAAATAGGAAGCTACACCTTTTCACTTCCTTTTTAAGTTTCTACGTCCATCGTTTTCAAAATTGCTTTCAACAAAAAGAGGTCTAGGTCTAACATGTCAATGGGAGTGTTCACGAGGAAGTAACAATAAAGAGTAAGTATCAGCAACAAGCAGGCTAATTTTACCAAGGAACGTACATAGAATGATATTCAGTCATATTCAGAAGTTCATCACCATCAACTTCGAGACGTATCAACGACGAATTCACGTTGAACGGTAGAAACGACCGTGATGACGGCACCTTCATCGCAACCACAAACCACGAGCCATTGTACTAAAAGAACAGTTGTAATTCGATATAACCCAGTGTTAAATTGATTTTCAAGGAGATAAAGAGAAAAGAAAATGAAGGAAATACCAACAGACTACGGATATGTATTGATTTCAATGCGTACGATGCAAAAATAGTCGCTCCTTCTCGCTTTAAACCAACGTCTCAGTTCACAGTTAATTTGGTTGAATGGGATAGGGAAACATCAAGATCTACACATTTTTGCTAACAAGGCAGAACCCATTTTACTTTACTTGGATAAAATGCTCATTTTTCGATAGCCTATTGTATGTATGGGAGGAGTGTGCGCGTGTGGCGTAGTGAGTCCTGCAATAAACATAGGATCGGTCCTCGCGTTCGTGGCTCACCAAGTCTTCTATTATTGCGGGGTCGGCAAATAGGTACCAGACTTGTCTGCGAGCATGGCAACACTGGCTCAATACATCCATAGGCCACCGTGAGTCATTGTAGAGGCCATATATGCATTCAGTAATCTTTAGCCATGCTTAATGAAGTCGAATTTATGGGATGGGGCATTCCTCAGGGATTAATCAACGCGAGAACTTTATCCTTTTTATCCTTTATACAGTACGTATTCAATACAAACAATTTTAAAGATGGAAAGATGATATGTGAATAAACACATATACATATGTATATACTTTTATATACATATATATTTGGGTAATGCAACTGATAAAAAGCTTTTCTATAATATTGTTGAGTCTCCGCCCCAACTGCTTAAATGGTTTCCAACTTGTACATGGAAAGCTCTCCCAAAACGATGAACTTTTACCCTGTTCAAACTATGGAATAGCCGAATATCCCCAACGCTATACCAATCTCCTCTCATCCTGAACGATTCCTAGTACAACTCAATAAGCGCTATGTTATGGATATGTAACGTCCCTGGATACGGACCATAACTGAATCGTTCACATTTCCAAATATGGAGGATTTGGCCGTGAGTGACCCACCTATTACACTGATACTCGGCAGACACTCTGCTGATGCTTGTTAACATGAAGACTCGAAATTCACCTAAACTCCCCAGAAGTGAACCGTACAAAATAATTACCTGCGAAGGATCTAATACAGGGTAGCTGAGCTGTACATGACACTCAGTACTACACTGTACATGCAACGAGAGTTTAAGAACAATGAACAGAAGCGGCTGTGCGAAGAGCTGCATTACCAAGCAAATGGCCCACTCCTCCATCCTGTCATCAATCAATACCTCGTAGTATCACGGAGCCACAAACACTTGCGATCTCCTGAGGCAAAAGCGAACTCTATGTACAGAACTTCACCAACCGAAGGAATGCTTCAAGCGAAACAGAAGCGCACCCAACGCATTGTTGAAGATGTCGTTCAACAATACGCAATATGACCTGGTGCAAGGTGGTGTAGCAGATCGGTTAGTGAAGTAGATTATCAGAATTAAGGTGCTGGTTCAACCCCTTCCCAACGCTCTCCTCCAATTCACATGGTGGCGCACTACCTCGTGTATTTCTAAGACTGCAAGATTAATCGACTGGGTCTGTATTTTATGACATTAATTAAGAAGACGAAACACTCAAGCAATAGCCAAAACATCACACGAAACGTTCAAATACTTTTGTGGACGATAAATCCCGCGACGAGTCGAATCTGAGGAGCGCTGGGATCCACATAGTAGATGTGATGACAGTTCATGTAATTTCTTTAATACCCTGTTCCGCCCTCGAATCGTGCTAATCAGACCTCTTAGCTCTCCAGGTTAATATCAGACTTACATGGAAAACTCCCTCCAATCCATGAATTCTGGCGACTGCCTGATGTAAACCCCTAGAAATGTACACCGAGATGAAGTATTAACAGAACTCCACATGCCCTATTTGTGTAGAAACCATTCTACGGTTATTACATGTGTAGAAAAATATTAGTGACTTACCTTTGTTGAGTTCCATTCACTATACTACTATATTCGAAGTACTAAAAAAAGTAGAGAAATTTGTTGATGCTTCTGTATTTACTAAGGTAAAATTTCAAATAATTTAAATCAATAATGCGCAGAAGAAAGTAATAGCGATAACTGAGGGCGACAATCAGCAAACTGGGTACAATCATAATATCATCGAGGTGTTTGCTAACTAATCAGTAGCAAGATCTTAGAAGAGTGATAAGCCCTTCAATGCATCCTTCACATGCTCCTTGCGATACGGTTTCAATGCTATACAAACCGATTGGTCATCTTCAATCCAGACCTTAAAAAGAAAAATCACAATAATAAGTGGGAAGAAACGCGGAAAAGTGCTAAAAAAGGGCCTAAGAAAAAGGAGAACAAAACATGAGCTGTTAGATTGATCAGTCACTTTTGCTGTTTTCTAAGCAAGTTTTAGAACCTAATACACTTATTCCTCCCAACGATTTACAGCCTCATCGTGGCTGCGAGGTGTTCCTAGGTGTCAGGCTGCGATGTACAGCGGGGGATTCATCCCCCAGCAAGGCCTTTCAAGCTGAGAAGGAGTCTGATGTCTCTACCTAATAGTAAACGAATACCACGATCCACCACCGTCCTGGCGGCAAACTAATCCCATCGTAGCAAATCTCTCTCTGATCCACAAGAACGCCAACTGCCTATGGTAGTGACGACCTGAGGAAGGTTCCGTCTAGACTAACCTCGGGACTCCAGGGAACGACAGTGGTTAAAGCAGCAAATCTCCGGAGAACGGAAATTATGCTTGGGCCCGCACAACCAGTGAGGACGGGCCATCCAAGTGCTTAAGTAAGTAATACACTTATTATTCTACCAATGATAATGAAACGGCTTCCGATCTGTGTGATTACCAATATCACCTCTCAGAAGTTCTTAAATGTCAGTGATTTACACGGTGCTCAATTGTCTTCACTTATTTGTGTCCAACAACATCACACGGTGAATGTGAAAGCGAGGCATCGAATTCTACATTTTTGGCAAGATTCTCCTAGGTGATACACAGAAGAAGGCCACAAGGTAACAACCAGTGGTGGTCAATCTACGTGAGCAGCACTCACGAGTGGTTTCAACATGCTTCATCGCCAAGCGACCAAGCGAGCTTCACTTCTTGATAGCACTTCATGTTCGAAGGAAGGATCTATGCTGACTAGAAGGTCAATGCTTGTCAAGAACAACCCATAGCCTCATTTCCTACCATTAATGATTCTAAGATATACTCGTTTATTTATAGACGAACCTTATTAAATTGTCTTAATAAAAGAAGAAAGAAGAAATGAAAGAAAATGGAAATTAGAAGGATCCTGGTCCCAAAGACAAAGGAAGGAACCAACCAACAAAAAATACGAAAAACGATGAAACACGAGAGGAAGCTACGAATTCCTTCTGATATAAATGTCTAATGAAGAAGAGCACATATTCATCCGACTGGAAAAAAAAAACTCAGAAGTGATAGGTATCTTCCAAAACTAACTTTATGGTCGATATCGCATCTTTCCAAGCTCTCACGGACTTCTAACAATTCTGCCTCAGACTGAACCTAAATTGACACCCGTACAAAATCTGTCGAATTTGTGAGCAAAATCAAAAAGGTACCCCTAAAGTGACTTTGCGCATGGAATCCAACTCCTTCGTATATTCTATTGTGTTCGGATCATTCCTGAACCCAAGCCACATGTCAATGGCAAAGCAACTAAGAATAAACTCGAAAAAGATCTTGATCGATAATGTAAGCAGAAGAGAAATACCCTTAAAGCAGGTGAGCAGATAACCACGTACCTGAACAACCACATCGCTGCAGATGCTGCATGAGCAGCTTGAGTACAAACTGCACCCAAAGGCCAACCTTGTGATGACATTAAGTCTCGACGTAGCACAAGGTACATCACGTAGCTGCTTGGACAGGACATTTCCTGGGTCTTGCTTGGATGTGTGCTAAATTCACTTCCAAAAATGGTGATACCTGTAAAGATCAACAGAAAAACATATCAAACGAGATCAAAGACAGGTAGCATCGAAAGGATGTGAAGTTCTCTGACTAAGCAGATCAACTAACAACAGCAAATTTTTATTGGGCTTTCAGCGTCAGTAACGAAATTGTTCCTGCTGCAGAATATGGAAAAAGTACAGAAAATTGGACAACTGAACAACATAAGAAACTGGAAACGTTCCTGAATACCGTAAAAGAAAAATGCGGCACTCTACTATGACCTTTACTAGGAACTCTTCTGTCATGGTGTTCACTAATATTGACTGATTCAGGCTAACAATAAAAGTATGACTCGAACTACCTACATGAAGAAGAGTATACCCAAGTCTGATAAACGTTAAAAAATCAGATACAAAAGCGGCCCCTAGTTATTTCAAGGAGTCCAGAAAAGCCTCGCAACAGCGAACACACTGGTGGTAAACCTAAGAACGTCATTATAATAGTGCTGAACGAGAAAGAAGCCCAAAAAAAACAGCTGCAACCAACTTGTTCGAACATTTCATCTCCAGATTCATAGTAGGGATCTGGGACCGTTCGATGTCCTTGAGGGTCATACTTCCCTAGTAGCTCTACTATCGCCTTTCCTTTCGTTTGCTTCTCCAAATCACGTAGATCGCTAAAATATAAGGATTCCTACGAACCATACAAAGAAAAAAAGCTCTGCAGAGATAAAGAATCGGAGTGTTTTACAACCCAAAAGGTTTAATAGAAATAAAGAGGGTGAGCTAGTGCATGAAAAAAAAACATTGTTGAATCCTGAACACTTATAAATCTTCCTACAGAGAGATATCTCCATCTACCCATGAATTATACCACAAAAAACCACGACATGTTCAGAATGGGACAATAAGGAAAGAAAAAGTAAAGGATAAAGCTCCCGCCGTTGATATATCAGCCATGCATCCGACCTCAGTAAGCACCGTTGGAGTCGATTGGGTGCACATCTGGCCTTTACAATGACTCGTGATAGCCTATCGATGTATCCAGCCAGTGCTGCTACCTTCCCAGACAAGCATGGTACCAGTCCGCCGACCCTGAAGGGATGGTGGGCTTCGTGGGCATGGGGTGCAGGGATCGATCCCATGTGTATTTCATGGCGTCTCCAACCACTGTACTACACGCGCCCTCGATCCACCGATGTTGACTCGATAACATAATCACAACCCTTATGACTGATCTATAAAGTTGTAGTAGCGTTTCCGTGTTACACCTAATCCTGCTTTACTTCTCAACGCATGTCACAACTGCTAGAGAGCAGTCAAAAAAGAATACAATGAAGCTCACCTTATATTACTGTCATCCATCCCAAAAATGTAGTCGAACTCTCGAATGTCCGCAGTAGTCGCCTGAAAGAAAAAATTGCTTAAAAATCTAAACAACCTCGCTTGTAGTCTCAAAAATCTACCACTCTTGCTTTGTGCACGTAGTCAGTGATTCCGAACTTCTTCAGAGTGCTTAGAGCACGTCTATCTGGTGACTTACCGGAGTGGAAACCAATTATCGCAGCGCTATCCACTTCCCATCTGGATTGTTTTGAAAAATCTTATAAATACACAAGCTTTTTTAGTATTCTAATGATTCTGCTTGGAAAACAATCCACTACATAAGGAAAGAAATTACGATATATATTGTAAAGCTTACTGATCACGAATCCCTCTTTTCTTAATAATGTCTAGAAACACTGCTTCGGCTATGGGCGACCGACATATATTCCCTAAAATAATTTCTCAGCACTTTACTTACTTCGATACTTGGATGGCTCGCCATCACGGGTTGTGCGGGCTCTAGCACGTTCTCCACTTTTCGAAGTTTTGCTGGCTTAGCCATTATGGTTCTCTGGAGTCCCGAGGTCAGCCTAGCCAGTCTGCATCAGATCGTCACCATCATAGGAAGTCCTCGCCCTTGTGGATCAGAGGAAGATTTGCCACCATGCGACTAGTTTGGTAGCAGAACGGTGACGGCTCTTGGTACTCGTTTACTCTGAGTTAGGCTTCCTGATGGAAATGCCGGACTCCTTCTCAGCTTGGGAGACCCTGCTGGGGAGATGAATCCCCCTGTTGTACATCGTATGCCGACACCCAGAAACACCTCCCAGCCACGATTAGGCGGTAAACCGTCAGTTGGGAGGTTTCATCACTTTACTCAGGTATATCATCTAAGTACCTGAAGGTTTTGGCTAGCTTTAATAGTGAGATCAGAAATGTTGTACGGAGTATAAGTGCACTTACATAACCGCCGTGGGTGTTCTCCTTTCTAGCATGTCTAATGAAACAACGATCCAAATTTCAAATAAGTAAAAGCTTGCTCAAAAGCAGCTCCAAAAGTTGGAAAAAAATTACCTACCTAAGCATACAAATAGAATGCTCTTCTTCGGAGCCATTGCAAGACTTCAAAATCTACTTCAAGCGAGGAGAAACCTACAACTTTAAGCACGGTATTCTTCACAACAAGAGGCACTTTTTCCACTGATAGAGCATTTAGTGGAAAAATCGATAAGTTAGCTTCGTAAGCAGCGACGAAAGTGGTTTTACCTTAACCAAGCCCCTTAAAGCGTTAAATAGTGGGCGACAGTAGACACAGAATAAATGGCCATAATACTGTAGGGTCCCAAGTAAGGACGTGCTTATTCTACGTCCACTGCTATAGAATCGTCGACATTTGGAGGCATCGAGGCTATACATACCTTAAGGTATTCTGCTGGTTTTTTTTGGTACATGACGGTCCAAGGGGTTTTAGGTTGGTATTTTTGAGAAGTTTAATGACCTCTTAGAACGTGATGTACATGGATTGGTGTTGAAAACTTTCTCCGAATCAGAAGCCTAGGCATAATCCAGGAATAATTTCTCTTGAACTTATCGCAAGTCTGGATGCTTACTCTTTATTAAGAATTCTCTAAGATGTGGATTTTCATATGCTGATTTTTTATCTGTTTTTGATTTTATACGTCTGTAGTCTAACTCTGCTGCTGAATCATTCCTACGTGTGATTTTTCAACGTTTTCAGGATGTTCTCTTTGTGTCAAAAGCTGTTTGCCGTAAGGTTCAGTCCTTCTGAACAGTCGGCGAGAACGATTGCTCGGATACCACATTATGAGTACCACATAAGGTTCAGTCCTAAGGATGGCCGAAAGCGGCCCTCACAAGACGTCCTCGATCGGTTTGTGTAACGTTCTCCATATAGGTTATCTAACAGTTTTAGGAGAAATCTTATAGGTTCAAACGCCTGAATAATGGCATGTGGATTCGAGCGCATCCAGGAAAACACAAACAGCGTTACGCGAAGGATAAAGTATTCCAGGAAACGAGTTTATATCTCGAGACTTGTACCAAGGTGTAGTCCCTTTTGCTTAGGTATTTGTACATTCTTTCTAACGGCTTACAGCTTCATTATGGCTGGGAGATGCTCCTGGGTGTCAGGCTGCGATGTACAGCGGGGGTTCATCCCCCCACCCCCCAAGGCGTTCCATCTTGAGGTTTCCGACGATTCTGTCTGGAAAGAGCTAAAAGTAAACCAATACCGGGATCCACCACTGCCCTGGTATCAAATTAGTCGCACGGTCTTAAATCTCGCTCTGGTCCACAAAGGCGGCTGCTACTTGTGATGGCGATGACGTGGGGCAGATTTCGGCCTGGCTAACCTCAGGACGCCAAGGTATCACCATGGCTAATCCAGCAAAACTTCGAAAAGGGTGAAGATTGTGCTGCGGCCCGCACAACCAGTGAAGGCGAGCCACCCAAATATCCAGCCAAGTAAAGTATTTGTCCATTAACCTCCGTGACTTTTCAGTACACGTTGAATCTGTTGCACAATCTTGACAGTTGAACTATACTGGGCGCGTGTGATGCAGTGGTCGGAAGCACCCTGTAATACACGTGGGGCCGACCGCGCCCAAAGATCGCGTGGTCCTCCATCCCTCCATAAAGGCTGAATATGCATGAAGTCACCTTTAATGGTACTTAATGAAGTCGAATGCATGGCGCATCCCTCAGGGATTGATCAACGGCGAAATCTTTTGCTTTTTTTTTTACTTAGTACAGAGTAACTGTTTACCTTGAGTTGATAAGAAACTGGTTTGCCTACGATGGTCTTTTGTCCTACGTTAAACCTAAAGAATGTTTAGGAACAATGTGAAATGCTTGACAAGATGATGACTCCGTTTTGGTTGCGGCCTCATCACTATCCAGACGATCCATATGCACCTTATCATGTAAGGCATGGTATCGATTCTCCAAGAGTGGATGACAAAGGAAAACTGATCCGCGAGAGGCGTAAGGTATCCTTTCTTCAATGGTTTTCATTGAATAGCTTTGCTTACTTGATACTTGATACTTGAATGGCCCGTCCTCACTGGTTGTGCGGGCCCCATCATAATTTTCGGGTAGTTGCTGGTTAAGCCGTTGTGGTTCCCTGGAATTCCGAGGTCAGCCTGGCGAAAGTCTGCCCCAAGTCTTCACCACCACAGGCAGTCGCAGCCCTTGTGGATCAGAGGGAGATTTGCCACCATGTGACTTTGATACCAGAACGGTGGTGAATTCTGGTACTGTTTGACTCTTAGCTAGGCTTCCTGGCGGATACCCCGGACTCCTTCTCAGTATGGGAGACCACGCCAGTGGATAAATCCTCCGCTGTACATCGCAGTCCAACATCCAGGAACACCTCTTAGCCACGATGAGGCGGTAAACCGTTGGGAGGTGTTCATGGGTGTTTTACTAGAATGTTTTGCCGGAGTAGCTTTACTCTATATTGTTTATGATTCTATATCATTTCTAAGCCTTCGGACACTAATGCATTATATTTTCTCTTGGACCAAAGAGCGATTGCAGCTATCAAATTTGCTGATAACCCTTGTGTTTTTGTGGCAACGTATCGTTATTTTCCAGTAGACACCGTTAAGAGTAGTTGTAGTATTAACTTTTATATATACTGTGTTTCTACAGGGATTTCTTGATAAAACAAGTCTATTGAGAGAATTTGAGTGGTGACATATTTAACCTAGTATTTTCTGTCTTGACATTTATTTAGACCGTTTTCAGGTTCTCTTGGATGACATTACGTCTGATAGATATTTTCGTGATAGATAGCGTAGTTCTATTTATGGTCGCTTGTTTCCTGTATAAAGAGATTCATGAAGTTTGAACGTTTCACTGGCGTTGCATGGTGAGTGATTCTTGTGTTCTCTGATGGACCAGACATAGGTCAAGAATCATTTGTTATGTTGAGACAGTTCGCTGTATCTGCGAGAAAGCCGTTGAGTGGCATATATCTATCTTCTCGAACCGATCATTTCAGAGTACTCGACATTATTCTTTTTTAGGTATAGGAAAATAACGTGTTAAAAATATGTGTGTATTGTTTTAGTACAGTGTTGAAGTGTACTATAGAGTAACAATATACTTCACACTGAAGGAAACAGTAAATTCTTCCTTCCTGCTGTAGCTGGCCTGATTTTTCTGATGACACATGCAGGTTGCTACAGGATTATTGTTGCACTGCAGTTTTTCCCGGAGTGTCTTATTACTGATTATTCCACGATTGACATTTGAAACTGTACGATAAATGGGTTCAATCACAGTTGTTGTGTGCTTATTTGACCATTGCATCTTCGAAACTCGGACCTACTATGTCACAGTTTCAATCTATTTCGTTTTTATAAAAGTCGCCCGTGAAAATCTGTTTCTCTGCGTTATAGAAAAAGGATAAAGCTCATGGCGTTGATCAATCATCATTAGAAGCGATTGAATGATACCTGGCCGTTACAATGACTACCCTACCTATGTGTCGAACCAATGCTGCTCTCCCCACTAGACAAATTTGAAACCAATTTACTGACCCCAGAGGGACGAAAGGCCTGGTGAGCCTATAGCTCGGGAATCAATCCCATGTATAATGCAGGGCGCCTCCAACCACTGCGCTGCACGCGCCAATTTGTAGATTGTAATATCTCATAATCTCGTCGCATACTTCCTGGATTATTAAGCTAACATGGCTTGTAGGACCACTTATTTGGCTAACCTTTCAGCGCATTAGCTTTCTTCAGAGCAGCGCTGATCCGAGCCTATGATTCACAACTCTATTTTGAAAAGGTGACCACCGGGTCTGGAAATTTCATTTGGGCGGCACTACCTCTACTCGATTCGAATCGATGCGACTAAGAACACCTATCGCGCCATAACGACCACCTTGGGACCATAGACTTGGATTAACGCGGTTACTCTACCCGGATAAATCGCTTTACTAACCTCGTGTTAGCTTCGTAATCCAAAAAGTATTGATTATTCATGCCGGGCTTTAGTGGAATATCATACACATCATGCTGTCTTGTAGGTAATCTCCTTAAGGAACACGCTTCCTTAAGAGCCACTTTTGTCACCGTACAGTTCCACTTGTCCATTTTTTGCTTATTTTCAAGACATGAATGACTCATTCGTACTTCCGATATGTATTTCAATCATTTTCATAGGAGAGATGTTCATCAGAAGTCTGAACCACATTCTCACCACATATTTTATGCAGTAGTTGTGTTACAAAAAGCCACCCAAGCGGTGAGTGGTGAGGAAAATGCTCGACGTGGTGTCCATACTGACTTTCATTGTCCTTTCCCAGACTCGAGGTTAAGTTTTTTAAAGCAGCTTCTAGATGGACGTTTCATATCGGTTCGTATCCTTTGAGTAGAAGTGGTATACGTCTAATTTGTGCTCATAAGTTACACACGTTAGCGACTAATGGTTAATGTGGAATGTAAAGGAAAAGTGGGTGCACCACCGAATTTGTGCCATCGATGCCACCTTATTTTTCGGTGGGATGTTATTCTGCGACTGAAGAATATTCACCAGATTCTTATATGATGTTCTGCTTTATCTAATGGACTGGAAAAGTCGTGGAATTTAATAAGTAGGAGCAGAACTAGCTGACAGACAGGCGAAACAGAGGACCCGCATGGTGTGGTGGTGAACACGATACCCATCGGAAAGGACAATAGCGCGTTCGCTCCCCACCACAGACACTTGCGGTGCGGAGTTTTGCAAATATCTCGGCATCATTGAAGTTATAAGTAGGAGTGTCGTATAGGACTTATTGGTTTTGAAAATGTAAAGCAAGATGGAGTATCTTATGCAGCAACGTCTTGGAAGTGAATCCAGTGTGCGTTCTACTGGAGCAGATTTAATACTGATCAGGGGTTTTTTTTTACCGTACTTCAGAAATAACCTAGGTAAGGAGCTTCAAGCTCATCACCTCATACATTCATGAAAAGGTTTTCGGATAGAAGTGCAGCACTGTGTAAATTGCATGATAAAAGGGGAAAGCTCTCGGCGTTGATGGCCATGAGGGATGTGCCATGCATTCTTCAATAAGCATCGTTTGGAGGTGATTGGATGCATATCTGCTCCTTACAATGACTCGCGGTGGCCCACCGATGTATCGAGCAAGTGCTGCTAACCTCCCGGACAAGTCTGCTGCCAATCTGCTGACCCCAGGGGGACGGTGGGCTAGGGTAGCGGTGATCGATCCCATGTGCATTTTAGGGCGCCACCGACCACTGCGCCACACGCGCCCTTTCGATTGCATGATAGTTTCTGGATATTACACCGAGTATACGGCAGTTTAACACCTGGTATCCCACGATGGAATGTAGACCGTAATGTTGATTCTTTTCCAACGTAAAGCTGAATAATGGGTTATTTTTGTTTGGGAGTTGCAATACAATCTGCTTCACTACTGCTTGTGAAGAGTTTTCCAACAATCACTAGTCATTTTCTGCTGGAAGTTGGGCATTTCTATAGCTGCTTATCAAAGTAATGATAAGGTGAGAACGTTATCATGAGTTCATTTGCCCCATCAGTCCAATAATAACGTGAATTTCGATAAAATCGAATCATTCTTCGGACCTCATTCTCATAGAGCGGATGTGTATGGTTTATTCTTTTCATCCTTAGAAGTAGAACCGTATGAAGGATGAAAATAAGTATGCCTTGATGAAGGTGCGGTGAGTATTCCGACTTTTCTAGTGCGTAGTTCGTAAAGACTAAAATGTTTAGGAGTTTACGAAAACTTGTATAACAACTACATCGAGTGAAAAGAAAGGGCATACGAATTTGGAAATATTGCCGGAAAACTTAACACAGGGAAGTGGAACAATGATTGCAACTGACGTAACGAGAAAAAGTGTGAAATGCGTTGAAAGTGAAGCGAAGAGAGGAGCACTGCAGGAAAATGGTTCCGAATGCAACGAGAAAGGTTACCTCAGTCCATAATAACAAGCGGATTCATTAGTTATGACACATGGAACGGTTTAATTGATTGACTTCTTAACCAGTTTATGAGCGCGTGTAGTCTAGTGGCTTGTTGGCTCAACTGCGCCCCCGTAGAACCAAGCTGTTTCTGATTCTGGGCTTGCTGGTTTGTTACCAGACTTCTTCATGGCTATGAAAACACTTGATATCTGGATAGGCTTGCAGAAGTCATTGAATAGGCCAAATATGTACACATTCACTCTTGCGATGCTAGAGCTGTTCCGAAAACATGGTACCTTGCTGAGCGGTTGACCAACGTTGGACGCGTTATCATTTATGTTTATCCCTCTAACTTATGTCTGCGTTCATCACTGAGTGCATCGAACCAACATTAATGAAAAATCCGTTCGTTCACATCGTCCTTCGGCGCTCCTCAATGAATCTCGTCCACTCAAGAAACATGAATTGACACTTTTGATGTAAAGCTGAGAAGATCAGTGGCAGTTGTATTGGAAATAAAAGACATTTAACTACTCAAAAACAGTTTTTTGATCGTTCATTCAATTTCATCTAATGTTCTGTCATCACTTAGTTAGCGTAGGAGTTTAAGCACCGATTACTGGAAGCAGGGAACAGAATGATCTCAAGCTTGTCGTCAAGGTTAGGACGTATTATGACCGCTTATTCAATAGAATCGATGTGTCTTTCTCAGTACGTGTACGACTTGAAGATGCTGTCGTCGGAAAACCATAAGAACTCGGTATTTGTAGATTGTACTTACAGAATTGTTGATTGTAGAGCTATCAGGTTGTTTGATTGCCCATACTTCGTTACTTATCAAGCGGGAAACTGTTTTAAATAGATAAATAGAGGATGGAGCTTTCAGTGTCGATCAATCTCTTGGGGATGGGCAATGCATTTAACTCCATTCCTAGCACCGTAGAAATATTTGAATGCATATTTAGTCTATACAATCACTTGCAAACGGCTTACGGATTTATCAAGTCAGTGTTTTTTATCTCTGCGGACAAGTCTGGTGCCAGTTCTCCGACTGCGGATGAGTGAACGGCTTGTTTGCCTTAAGGCTCCTGTGTTCCTGTTATATCGAACAAAACGCCAAGCTTACATTGTAGAGTACCTCTATGCTACACACATTAGAAACTGTATTACATGAAATTATGTTATACGATATGAGTATAAATACGTTAGAAGGCATCCAACTAAGTTGCAAATTTCAAGATCTACTGATTGCTATCGAACAATCAGAGCATAATATGGAGAATGCGAAAGTTCACACCGACTCATCGGAGAAACTTATACCTGAGGTGAGAATTTACTAAATTGCAAAAAGTAATGTATCCGTAGAAATTCATTCGTGAGGTATTCTGAAATTGGCGGCTGCAAGGAATATACCAACCAAGGTCAATGCATGTGACCTAGTTTTGGTCGTACGGCTTTACCACCATCACGTTACTGACAGTCGACACTCTAAAATTATTATTTTATCTGCACTTTTTGAAAAATGCTTCTAGGTCTATGCAATTCTGGTTGTTACGGCATCAAGTGTAAGCGAACTGACTGCCAACGTGACCTGAGACATGGAAAACGAAAATTTTTTTGATAGTGTGCATTCCCTACCAACGGTTTATCGCCTCGTCGTGGCTGGGAGGTGTTCCTAGGTGTCGGGCTGTAATGTACGGCGAGTGGATTTAACACCCCAACGGAGCCTCCGAAACTGAGAACGAGAGTAGTAAAGTAATACCAGGATTCACCATCGTCTGGTATCAAACTAGTCAAATGGTGGCAAATCTTCCTTCGATCCACAAGAGCGGCAACTGCCTGTTGTGATGACGACCTGGAGCAAACTTTGGTTAAGCTGACCTCGGGACTCCAGAAAACCATAATGGTTAAACCAGCAAATCACCGAAGAGATAGCAATTATGGTGGGGTCCATACAAGCAGTGAAGACCGGCGATCCAAGTATATAAGTGGGCTTTTTGCTATTCATATTTTAAAATAAGAGCTTCCGACCTTGGGAAATGCTCATTTTCTTTGTTCGCTGTTATTCAGAAAAAGATGGGAGCAAAAATCATTGAATCTACATAAATGGTGTCTTTCTCTAACGAAGATAATAAAGTAAGTTGTTGTAGTTTGCAACTTAAAAGTAGAAAGGCGGTACAGTATTTCGTCAAGATCCATCGAATCAATGAATTTGAGGTTATTGTGAATCACACTTGAATCGTAGAGAAAGAGCTATTTATTGGGTTTAAAATATATTGCTTTTTTCAGAGCTCTCACATTGACAAAAAGAAGTGATAAGTTTAGTGTATATATTGGCTGGGTGCGCAGTGGTCGGAGGCACCGTGCAATACACATGGGATCGATCCCTGCTCCCAAGGCTCACCAACCCTTTCATCCCTTCGGGGTTGGCAAATAAGTACCAGACTTATTTGAGAGGATAGCACCATTGGCTCAATACATCGCCACGCCACCGCGAGTCGTTGTAAAGGCTAGATATGTATTCAATCACCTCCAGTAATACTTAACGAAGACGAGTGCATGGCGCATCTCTAAGGGATTGCTCAACGCCGAGTCCTTGTCTTTTTTATATATTGGCACCTATACATATGTCTAAGAAAGTGTTAAATCTTCTTTGTAAGCCATCAGAGTCCAAAAAACCTTTATTTAATCAGTTGTTTTGTACTTAAAAGAACCATTTCCAGAGGGAGAAAGAAGGGAAAAAGTCGTTTCGAGCTAAACTAGGTTGGTGTCTTGACGATTTTGTTTGGATTAGTCATTTTCATGATTTTTCTTGCCAAATACAACGATTACACCAAAGCATTCGAGAAAATACGTTTATAATAGGGAATTTCTACTCAGAAAATAGATCCTGAGGATCTTCTGGGACACCCTTCCTAATGTCGCAATGTAGATACGTGATTTCTTCATGAAGAGTTTACTTTGACACCTTGATGAATGATTGCTTCTGAGTGTTACAATACGATACGCAGCAAGAAGCTCATCTCGTAGAAGGGTTTACGCAAGCTGACTAGAACTTTTCCATGGGAAGACCTTATGAGGATAAAAGTGTATAGTTGCCATCTAGCAGAGAGCTTAGAACCTTCTTCTGATACAAGCGCTGGCGAGTTTTTCTTCGGATCACTTAAGAAAGCTTTGACACATCCATGGCAGGATTCCAGAAAAGGGGGTTATTAGGAACTGTGTCGTATTTTCGAGAGTTCTTCTTTTCAGTTCGTACTTCAACTCGTAATGTGAATTCTCCAGCAGAGGATTACACGATAAAAGACGAAAAACAATTCCTGAATTATATCGAAAAATACAAGTGAGCATGAAGATTTTTAATTCCTTTCTTAGTTTTTCAACGACGTCGAGACTTGTTCATGTTAGCCTTGGATTGTTTAGAAATAGACGTCTGGAGAGATTTTGTATTTGCCCAGCAACGAAGTGGGTATTATTCAAGGTAATGGTACTGACTTTTACTCATTTTTTCTCACCGCTTTCCTTGAGTTTCACTATTTGAGACGGCATTTAATTTGTAGTTTGGCGATTTTCCTCGACTAAACTTTGGAAGAGTTAATTAAATTGGTCTATGCAAAACTATATGAAACATTCATAGCTTTAAGGTTAGCGGATGCACATGGTCAGTGGCTCGATTCCTTGTCGCGGCTTACCAAACCTCTTGTCCTTCTGATATCAGAAAATTAGTACCAGGGTTATTTGAGAAAATGAAAACATTAATTTGATACATATTAGACCTCACAAAGTTACTGTGTACGGCCCATTATGTATTGAATCATTTTATGGTGACTGATGCAGCCGAATGTGTGTTGTATCCCAAAGATATGGAATTGACATCGAACGCTTGACCCTTAATATCTTTTTCTATGTTTTTGAATTATTTTGAATCAAATTTGAAAAGCGTCTTACAGGAAGAACTAGCTCAATATTATTCGGTACTTTGCCGGATAGAGCGTTGTCTGTGGATTTTATGCTGCCCACCATTATGTTACATTATACCTCAGGTTGGTAAAAGTCCTGTAATTTTTCGTATTTAGCTAATCGAACCGATTTTTAACCTCTATATATGCCTTAGAGTGCGTGTGGCGCAGTGGTTGGAGGTGCCACTGCAACACACATATGGAATCGATTCCGGCGCTCGTGGCCCACCAAGCCTCCCATCCTTCCGGGGTCGGCAAATTGGTACCAGATTTGGCTGGGAGAATAGCAGCGCTGGCTCGATACATCGGTAGGCAACTGCGGATCATTGTATAGGCTAGATATGCATTGAATCACCTCCAACGATGCTTAACGAAGTCGAATGCATGGTGCATCCCTCAGTGATTGATCAACGCCAAGGGCTTTATCCTTTTTTATACATGCCTTGCATAGCCACGTTAATTTGTTATGACGTATTATCTTTTCAAGAACTATTTATGACATATTTTTCATAACATATAACTCCTCACAATGGTTTGCCGCCTCATCGTAGCTGTTCCTGGGTGTCGTACTACGAGGTACAGTGGGTGATTCTCTCTGGCAGGGTCTCTCATGCTGAGAAGGAGTCCGGCGTTTTCATACCAATACCATGATTCACCACAGTCCTGGTATCAAAGTAATCGCATGGTGGCAAATCTCCCTCTGATCCGCAAGGGCGGCGACTGCGTGTGATGGTGAGGACCTGGGGCAAACTTTGGCTAGGCTAACCTCGGGGCTCCAATAAACTGCAATGGCTAAACAAGCGAAACTCCGAAAAAATGGAGATTAAGCTGGAGCCCGCACAATCAGTGAAGATGGGCTATTCAAGTGTCCAAGTAATGTGTGACCAAGTATCGAATTCGAGACAGTAGTCATTATGCATATTTTGTATTCAACTTGACTTAAATGAATCTATAGCAGAAGTCATCTTAGCAGCTTCGAATCGTACGATAATTGTGTTCTGTAGGACCAACACCGTTTACTGACATTGTGAGCAAATGATTTTGACAAGAATTAAGTCATGATATGCTCTTTTTTTTAAGTATATAGCCCAATATTTGTAATTCGAGGTCGCCTTTTGGCCTCCACCAAACGAGTACTTCTTCTACATAGACAACGACAATATGCCGAGGATACGAAAAGAAGTGGAGGGACATCGGGAAGCAATCGAAATCGCAAAACGGAAGAAAGAACTCGTCAAAGTTTATCGAGCCAATAAGTCCGTAAAACAGCACTTTTTTTAATCTAATGAAGCCAATAGTTAATTTTCTTTGACGTTACGGAATTTCTAGTTTTTCGACGACTGTATGATTTTGATTTCTCGTCACTAATAGGACTTGAGGGGTTGAAAACAATACTGAATTATTAAAAATGCAAACTGAAAGGAAAATGAGTTGTACACGACTCACGTGGGCCTATTTGCCGGTAACATATGTGTGACCTGCCTTGTCGCCCATATGCTAAGGTACGATTTCTTTTACAAATAGAGAGCATTGAAGGAAATCGTGGCTACAAACTGGTTGGAGAATCGGTCTTCAACATCCTTGTGCTGATGAAATCGATGACGTCGAAGCGTTTATCGTCCGAACGATCAAGAAAAACGTTTGCTTAATTTTCGCTACAGTTTTCCCACACTAAATTAGAATAGTCGCTTACTTTGCTCGAGAATTTACTTCAAATTTCATAGAGAATGAAGAATGGATAAATATAATGCAGGACCTAACTTATCCCGAGGAATTTTTTGACTCTGATCTATGTAAGAGAGGGTTTATGCTATTTATATTAGTGTCATCGTACACATACATAAAAGACGTATACACTTACACATAAATACACACAGATGTATATGTATATGCTTGTACATGCACACAAATAATGCACACAAAATGATACCGAGATATTTGCAAAACTCCGGACCGCAGGTGGATGCGGCGGGGATCGAAAACCTCGTCATTACTCTTTCCAGGGGCTAACATGTGCTCCACCACACTATGCGTGTCCTTAATTACGCCTTTCTCTCAGTCGTATTTTATATCAAATATCAGATTTCATAGATATTACAAGTCTACTGTGCTGTCCAAACCTATCTTATTAAGGGTTGATTGCTGATATCGCGTATAAAACACCGCTGAGCGAAAGGCGAAACGAAGGACACGCATGGTGTGGCAGTGAAAACGTTATCGCCCGGGAAAGGTAACAGTGTGGTTCGATCGCAGCCGCAGACATCTGCGTTCCGTAGTATTGCAACAAATATCTCGTCATTACTGCAGTTCTATTTCACATCATACCTTGCCAAGAGCAAAGAATAAACAGTAAACAAAAAGTGATTACATTGTGAAATATACAGCTACATATTTAAGGCCCTTGTGTGAACTTAGGAACGGAAAAGATATTCCCACAGAAGCAGTGCAGTAACATACTGAGTATTTTATGAAACAAAAGAGGGTGTGATTTATTTTATTTAGTGTGAACAGAAAATTTCAGTATATTGCATGTCTACGTGTTCCAACACAAAATCATAGCAGATATTCAATTCTCTATTCACATCCGAACGCTAGCGATCTTAGTGATCACGTTAATGGTGTGCCGAACCTCATCGACGTGGCAAGGTGTTTTTCTAAATATTGTTGTTTTCTTTTGCCGACGAAACTGAAATTTTATCTGAATTCTCTCTACATTGGTGGATTTGTTCTCAGTTGTCTAGTATAGGTATTGAGCTCGGTTTTGGCTTTACTTATTTGCAAATCACAACTAGCGGGGGTGTAAAGCGTTCTGAAACCTCGATAGACACTCTTCTTATTGCCTCGATATCAATAGCTTCTTATGTTATTGAGCTGAGACGAGATCGGTATGGAATATTTATTCGGCTAACGATCCGGAGTCTCTGCCATCTTAAGAGCCACATTGATCCAAGCATCCACGTCGCGAGGACAAATTGTGGATCATCGACTCGAATCAAACTCTGAAGAAAACGAAGACGTCGAAACGTTAATGGCACAAATTTTTCATAGCAACCTCGTGTCAGCTCAGTTTTGCCGAAGTCAAACAAAAGTCGGTTTTTAGAAATGTCCCGATATCAGCTTTTAAGTTGAAAATCACTGATAATCACTTCTACAGATTCTACAAATGTGATGTTTATGCTTATGACTATAGTGGATACGGGATTAGTTCAGGACATGCCAGTGAATCAAACCAGAAAGCCGATATTAGAGCCATTTATGATGTAAGTTGGTCGTACATGTCCATACATGTCGGACATTTAGTCGCCACAGTAATGAAACACCAGTACTGAGGGAAATAGTAAACTTAAACGACCGGGAAAATACTCTTCACGTGGTGATCGTACTGTAAACCGTAAGATTCATGGAATTGGACAATTCAGTTGAACTAATAAGAATTACCACAATGAATAGATAGTTTCCACACAACGTTCAAGATCCCAATCTCCATACGATCTCTTGCATTTTTGCTTTATCAGTGAATTTCTTCTAGGAGGAACTCCCCACTAGGAATAACTAATGTTAATGTTAGGTTTTCAATTATTATAAACGTTATGTTCTAGCATCTGCTAAATGATCGTGGTGTTCAACCTGATCAAATCGTTCTCATGGGATATTCAATTGGTTGTTTTGCTTCTGTTCATCTCGCTTGCACCACTCCTCATCCGCCTGCTGGTATGTTTTTGCTCGTTTTAAAGTATAAGAGTTTGACGGGTGATTGTTGATGGCACTGGTAGATAGAAAAGTAGCTGAAAGGTAGGCGAAACGTTGGACCGGCATGGTACGGCGGTGAACAAGTTAGTCCCCGGAAAGAGTGATAGCGCGTTCGTTCCTCACCGTAGACGCCTGCGATCCGAAGTTTTTTAAATATCTGAGCATTATTGTGGTTGTATTTCACATAATATCCAACCGCGGAAAATTGCACTAGGCAGCAGAGAAAACATTTATTTGGGTTCACTAGGAACGCAATATTACAGGGAAAACGTTTTTAAGGAATAAAGTAAGGCAAAATTGATCATGACAACTTACTCAATAAAAAGATGCCGAAGAGTTCGTAGGCTCCAAGAGCAGGTCGAAGCGAGTAAATTGCTCATCGGATTGTTGTAGAAAAAAAATTGCTTATTAATTAATAAACTGAGTCGAAGCGCCACAAGTTTGCTCAATCTCAGCCTTGGCATGGATATCTGCGGCTACATTATAACTCCCCAAATAATACTGTGAATATGAAGCTCATTGTTCAAAAGTGGCACGTGTAGTGTAATGGTTAGCAGTGCATTGCAATACCTAAGTGGTCGTTAGTTTTATCCTGCTCTTTGGCTAACCAATCACTCTATCTCTCAAGGGTGGACAAAATGACACCGGTCTCGTCAATGCTACGCGCTTCATTTATTTATTTATTGTTAAAAAAGAAAGATAAGAGGTCTCACAACTTCGTCTGTTCATCTGTTCCACTACGGCAGGCGTCATACTTCAAGCTCCGCCCACTTCGGTGCTTCGTGTGCTGCTGTGGGAGAGAGCATGTTTCAAGAAGCCCTTCTCCAATAATACTTGCTGTGCTGATCGTTTCTCGATTTACGATAGGGTTCGTTCACAGGTTTTTTTTTTGCTGTGAATCACGCTATAGAACCATCCTCTTGTGCAAGTTAAGTTAAGCTTCTCTTCAAATTTTAGGGAATAATTGAAACTTTCCAGAGGCATGTCTAGTGAAGTGTGTAAAGGTCCACCGCAGAAAAGACTGGGTCGATCCCTCATGGTTCGATCCCGTCCTCAGGTTACCAAGACCCCCGTTCATCCGTGGTTGAGATATTGGTATTTGACTTCTCCGCAGTGTAAAAACAATTACTTAACCTATGAATAGCCGTTACCGAAGGTGGCTGTGTAAGTCAGATATGAATCTAACCACCTCTAGGACGACTGATGAAGTAGGATGTATTGCGTCTCCTTTAGTGATTGGTCAACAACGAGCGTTTTCCCCCTAATTTTCATTTGAAATCTTCCAGTGTCTTTACTCTTCACATATTTTGTCTATATTATAACGAAGAGTCTTTATTTTTACGTTTTATAGCTAAATTCGAGAGTTTGTCTCCGTTAAGTCCTATTTTGCTTCCCTTCGTGGTCTAGCAGAGTTTTAGCAATAAATCCTTATGTCTTCAAGTTTGTTCATTACTTCTACGAAGCAATTTTTATTTATCTTTAGATTTCTGAGATTCAAGTTCCAGTGCTTGTAATACACGGAGAAGATGATAGAAAAGTTCCTATAGCACATGGTAAAGCCGTCTGTGAAAAGGCAGTTAATCGAGTAAGCAACGGCATTCATACCATCAACCCGTGGTATTTATTCTCTTTAATTACGGAATAATGTTGTAAACTACTAAGTAAGCTGCAATAGGCCGAATTTCTACGGAATTCCTAACAAAAGAATGTACCGTTTCCTATGCTTCCCCAAGATGGATAATTATTTTATTCACATTCCCTCGTTTAGCTCAAGAGCTGATTGCAGAACTTTTAATCATAATAGTTGTAGAATTTCAGTTCGTCATGCTTTCAAATTTAACAAAAGAAAAGATCGTACTGATGGGAATTCGGTAGAAAGTTAGCGTGGTTAACCATCAAGTGGCAGGGATCGGTTGAATACAAAAAGCATAATAAAAAAGCCTCTATGGCAGAACAAACGACTGTAAAAAAAATGAATTGATGCAAATTCTCTAATGTAGCATTCTAAGTGTTAATAACTATTAATGTACCAATTATCTTCAATGGTGTTTGACTTCCAGGTAGCTCCGTTATGGCTCAGAGCCACACATGATAATATCGAAAACTGTAGCGCAACATGGATTCGAATCCGAAATTTTATGAAACAGTGCGTTCACATCGTTCATAGTTTTCCTGCTTTTAAGCCCTTTCAATGAGCCCTTGAAAGTAAACCAACTGCAGCATCTTTCTATTACTCTATATGGATTTTAGTGAGCTGAAGAGCAAACGGTCACCACTGACAAAGGACCATGACGACGAACTACAATAATTTACTGACTAAGAGCGAGCACTACACCAACTCTGTTACCTTAATGATTAATGAAATTTTACAACTAATTTTGTTCTATACTAAGAGTGTTCACTGGAATCACAGACCTACTATCTTAAGCTCTCTTTTGCCTTTTGATCGTTTACCAAAGTTAAACATTTGGTCAAAGAAGATGGTAAGTACATGATTTTCTTGACTTCTCAACATTTATTCAACCTAATTTTGATCCATTGCATTGGGGACACAACCTGCACACAACGAACAGCGAAAGTAGCGTTGTAGAGTAGTAGAAAAACATGAGGAGAATTCAGAAGAAAAAGGAATGTGGTAGCAAACAACTTAACCTCTAACTTAGGAAGTAAAAAGCTAACAGCAACGCGAGATCCTTAAGAGAGAAAAATTAACAAGGAAGACACCTAAAATCCTAAGAGACATAAAGAGGAAGGTGAAGGCAAATATGAAGACAAGGCTCTTGTGGACTGAAGAAAGTTAACGAAAGAGGAGTTTCAAGGGCAAGGAAAAGATAATATTGAAAAGTAAGACACATAAAGACTTACAGTTTATAAGCTTACAAGAAGCGCCAATGATCGAAAAGGACTACATAGCTGTATCGGAGGAGAAAACTGCGTATTTCTAACGTTTTATTCCATTACAATGTGAAACATGGTTTTACTCACTAGGAAATTTCTGGATCGACCCTCACCTTTAACAAAGTCGACGGGTTGACTTGTTGGGTTAACTCCGTTATGCATACTAGTTGAACTGGAATTCAAACGGACTACATGTGCTTACTTACTTGCCTTAACTTATCCAATAATTTAATACTCCCCATTCGACTTGTTCGGTTTAGTACAAGAGCAAGGAAAGCATGAAGGAAATTGTTGCCGATGTAGTCAGTATTTTGTACTGACCCCTGCTTAGGAATATTTGATCCATCATAATATTTTAACATCTCCTTTACACACAAAATTGTAATAAAATAAAAGTAGGGAGTATTGCTCCAGGGACTGATCAACCTTTGAGGGATACGCCTTACAATCGACATCATCAAGCATTGTTGGAGGTAACTGAATGCATATTTGACCATTACAATGACTCTCGATGGCCTACCGATGCATAGGCCTGGTGCTGCTATCTTATCAGATAAGTCTAGTACCAATTAGCAGACCCCGGAAGAATAGAAGTATTGGTGAGTCTGGTGTGCTGGATCGAACGTATGTGTGTCGCAAGGCCTCTCTAACAACTGCGCTACGCGCACCCTTAATTTATAATGTGGTGACAACATTCTCACCAGTCCTCTCTTTTTTAGCGGTTTAACCTCGTTTTCGCCTGTGTCCATGTGGTGGAATGCCAAACGGCGACAGAACACGTTTAGCTCTTGTATTGTTGTCCTGAAAGGTTATAATTTGTGAAACATTATACAGTAGCTTTGGATCACGTTCATCAACAAAATCTCAAGTAATCAGCTGCGAAAAGTTTGCAACCGCTTTTCCTCCATAACTTGACACTCCGCACCTTCTCAATTTCTTGGAAGCACCGCAATCGCTATCGTCTTCATTGAAGTCCAACCGAGACCTGCATGAAAAATCATTAGTTCAAATTTCGGATCCCAATAGTAATATCATTATAATGTAGAAAGATGATAAGTCTTAATCAATATTTGGCAGTTATGATAGAGAAATACGGTCAAAGATCGTGATCTTCGTTTTTTTTTTCCGTAAATGTGAAAAGCGCCGCTGTGGGCAAGGATTGCTCGGCTTACTTCTTAATTGTATCTAATGCATAAAACGTCTACTATACTATACAACGACGGGCGCGTGTTGTGCAGTGGTTGGAGGCTCCACTGCGACAAACACGTGGAATCGATCCCCGTGTCCATGGCCCACCAAGTCTTCCATCCCTCCGGGGTCGGCAAATTGGTACCAGACTTGTCTGTGAGGATAGCAGCACTGGTCGATACATCGGTAGGCAACTGCGGATCATTGTAAAGGTCAGATATGCATTCAATCACCTCCAACGAGACAATGAAGCCGGATTCATGGAGCATTCCTCAGGAATTGGTCAACGCTGAGAGCTTTATTTTTTTTATTTGTACTATACAACTAAGCTTATCAAAGAAATAATACATATTGATTTGTCATAACGAGGTTAAAGCAAAGTCGGTTTTGTAACAGCTGCGGTACTATTTTTATTCGCATAAAGTAAGAGACAAGCGTACCGAAAACTTCTTATCTTAGGGAGTTCGGACTGGTATGTCAGTTTCCTGGCTTCTAAAAGAATTGTAAGTGTAGCAAAATATACTTCTTTTTTAGAGTTAGACAACTCACTTGGGCATGAAGAAAATTTGACAATCAGTATTTCAAATTTCTTACTCAACGTACCGGTGATATCAAAATTCCAGTCAACATCTTCAACACCGGAAAGTGACGAATCCGCTGGCGAATTCTAAACTTCCTTTTGATATGTGTTCTTTTTTCAAATTTCAACAGGTAAAGATGTCAGAATTAAGCCAATTAACCGAATTTGATCGACTTACTCTTCACATGCTCCGTCATTGTTCTTTTAAAATCATGTTTATAAGCGATTAGCAGCTCACCTCCATAGTCCTGAAGCGTGTCAGTGGTCGTGCATTCCTTTCTAAGTCATGTAGTAGCTTGCCGGCTGAGGGACGCTTTAACGGATTTACAACAAGCATCGATTTGATTAGTTGAATGAGATCTGTGCTGAGATCTAAACACATCAGTTGTTCTTTCACAATCTTTTTGTTTGCTTCATTTCCATCTCAACGGCGTTCGTTCACGGGTAATCTAAGGTTAACGTTTTGTTTTCTGCCTTCTATAATTTTCATGGCAGGTTACTAAGCGAAATACAACCACAACGTTGCTGAGATATTTGCAAAACTCTGGACCGCAGGTGTCTATGGTGGGGAACGAACGCGCTATTATCCATCGATCTTTTTGCCACAGCAATCACCCGTCAGCGAGGTTGATCTGGGGAGCGCAAATCGGCATAGAACTAGGATAATAGCGCGTTCGTTCCCCACCATAGACACCTGCGGTCCAGAGTTTTGCAAATATCTCAGCAACGTTGTGGTTGTATTTCGCTTAGTAACCTGCCATGAAAATTATAGAAGGCAGAAAACAAAACGTTAAACATTGTGATTTCAACTACAGCCATAGCTTAACTGGAATCTAAGGTTATTTTATTCTGTTTTTCCTTACAAATTAAACCGAACCTCTGAGATATGAAGTGATTGTTACTGTACTTACATGGATACTTTGATGGCTCATGTTCACTGGTTATGCGGGCCCTAGCATAATTTTCATTATTTAAGAGCTTGCTGATTTAACCAATGTCGTCCCCAGAGTCACAAGGTCAGACTAGCCAAAGTCTGCCTCAGGTCGTCACCAACACAGGTAGGCAGTTGCCGCTCTTGTGGATCAGAGGGATGTTTGCCACCGTAAGACTAGTTGATACCATGACGGTGGTGGATCCCCGTATTGGTTTACCCTTAGTTGGGTTTCCTGGTGGAAACGCTCGGACTCCTGCCCAGTAGAGACCTGCTCAATACATCGCAGCCCGCCATCCGGAAACACTTCCCACACACGATGAGGCGGTAAACCGTTGGGAGGAATCAATTGGTGATTGGTATTTTAGTATTAAGAGTAAAAAGCCGTATTGGAGACGTTATCATATTATTATACAAAGCTTCTATAGATGCAAGTGAGGATATTTTTGAATTTTCAAACAGTAGTTAGCAAAGAAATGTCCGATTGAAATTCTAAAAAAGTCACCACCAAACCATTCCGATGAAATCCTTTCGCTTCTTATCAGTTCCCTGTCGTTGTCGAGGTCAACGTCAGTAGCTAACTTCAAAGAGATAAAACCGAAAAATTACTGTTAAAGAGTCATTGAAGAAGTGCGTGGGACACTGCTTGGTTATTTTAAGTTACAAAGCAAATGCATAACAGGAAGAATTAATGAACCAAATGGTTATGAAGTAACACTAACTTACTTCCAACATAGTTACCCCTACACTGTAGATATCTGCAGCTGTAGTAGGACAGCTATTTAGTATTTCTGGTGCCATGTAATACTTATCACCTTCTTCACCATAACCTGTGGGATTCTGTAACAAACATCGATTTTAGCGCAAGGATTCTAAATATGGTAGCGTAACGGTAAGCTCACGGTGATTCAACAGCTGGTCGGCATGAATTCTAAAAATTAGGATAGCTTTACGAGCATAAATAGAAATAAAAATCGATATGTTACATTATTTAATAGTCTTACATACCTGCATTAAGTTATATGCTAACCCAAAATCTCCTAACTTACAACTACTTTCGTGAATTAGAATGTTGGATGGTTTAATATCCAAGTGAAGTATGCTGAGAGAGTGTAGGTGTTCCACCGCCTGATAGAACAAATTGATTTAGTTAGAACGAACAAAAACACTTAAATTTATAGAAGCACCAGAAACACTCCAGAAACGAGACGAAATCACTTAGTATAAGTACCTCTACTAGAAGCGTACCTTCAGGACACTCAGAAGAACCAAGTAAAGTTCGTTCTCCGTCAATAATCCGAAATTCCGACGATAATCTGCCAAATTTCCACTGCACAGTTCCGTTTGAATGTAGAGCCTGCCTCTTAAAATATGAACATGTTCTTGAGTACTATTCCTCATATATATTTTGTTTTTTATGTAATCTTTTGTAATCTTTGGGCAGACAGCACAGTGGCAGTGATATGCGTCGTCACGAGCATGGTGCTAGTTCGATCCCGCCCTAGGAACCAATCCTCTCATCTCCTCGGAGTCGGGGGATTGGTACCGGACTTGTCTGGGAAAACATCACTCTCTGCAGTCTAGTTGGGAAAGCGCCAGCCCTCCTATCTCAGGACTCCAAGGACAATTGCTCGACCAGCATTCTACGACATTCAAAATGAAATGAAAATTCTCAAGCAGTAACCGAAGCTGCGGGTAAAAAGTTGGAATATATTCGTGAATGTGGATGTGAGTAGTGCCGGGATCCGCATAGTAGACGTGAAGACAGATCAAGTAAAATGAAATAAAATGAAAAGGGTAAATGTAATTTTTCTATACGTTTTCTATATATACTGTCTACTGTGCAGATCCCAGCACTTCTTAAATTCTATTCATTTCTTCGCATACGACATTTTCAAGGTCTTCGTGTTTCGTTGCTGCCTGAGGATTTCACTTTCATTATTGTCGTCGAATGGTGGTGGAATTTCTTCCTAACTCCTCAGATAACCAGGCTAGAGAGTTCCCACTTGGTTTGTAATCAGTGAATTTTACCCATTCAAGTCCGGTGTCAATTTTCTGACCCATTGGGATGAGGGGGCTGGTGAGCTCGGAGTGGAATCGAGCACCGTTCTCGTGGTGGCCGACATCACTACCACTGTGCTATCCGGCCCCATATATATACGTGCATATTTCAAAAATTGACTCTTTTTTAACCACGGTATAATTGATCAACATGTGTTTAAATTGTTGAGCTTACACGAGGTTCCTATAAAACTTTTATTCGGCTAATATTTCAACGTCTTCGTTTTAATCTGAACTGATGTTTCGAGCGGATGACCTGTAGCAGTTCGTCTTCTCAGCGTGTCATCTCCGTCTTCGTATCCAATCGAATGTCACTCCGTGGAGCTCGCTCCGCACATGTGTCTCGAATGAGGCATTCTCACCGCAACAGTGGACCATCAACTCATTGGCTCTGATGAAAACGAAGACGTTGAAGCATTACCCAAATAAAACTTGTATAACAACCTCCTGTACACTCAACAATTTACTTGCTTGGATGTTTGTACGACCCATCGTCACTGATTGTGCAGGCCCCAGCATAATCTCCATTTTAAGGAATTTTACTGGTTTAGACATAGTGTTTCTAGAGTGCCTGGCCAAAGTCTGCCCCATGTTTTTGTCTTCTGCCACAAGCAGTCGCCGATCTCGTGGATCTGAGGGAAATTTGCCACCATACGACTAGTTTGATACCAGGGCAGTGATAGATCCTGATTTTGGTTCACTCTTAGCTGGGCTTCCTGATGGAAACGCCGGACTCTTTTCAGTTTGGGAGACCCTGGTGAGTGATGAATCCCTCCACTCTACGTCCCTGCCCGGCTCCCACGAACAGCTGCCAGCCACAATGAGGCGGTAAACCATTAGGATACATCAGTTTAAACATATATACATATATATATATATATATATACAAATACATATACAAATCTATGTATACTTTTGTATGTATACATGAATGCATCTGTATACACAATTGCACACTGTCATAATACGGATATGAAAGTGAACTTTTATAGTTTTTCGACTCCTCAATAAGTTGGTCACACCTTTCCTCCCAAGCTTTCTCCAATCGCAAGATATTCGTGTGATGTGGAATGGATTCGTGAACAAGTACTTCACGCAGTTTGTTCTGACGACTTGTTGAGCTTTCGAATGTACGAAGCGCACGTTTTATTGCGTAATGTTGTCCGTCCTCCAAACTTTCTACTTCTACAGCCTAAATATCAAATTACTTCAATTCGCGACGTGAACTCACTAATTCTAAGGAAATTTATTGCACATAGATCTTTAATGTCTTCACTGACCTCTCCGAACACTCCTTTCCCTAGAATACGACAAATTCTAAAGCATTGCTCGAAATAACTTCCAGGTTGTGACGCTCGATAGATTCGACTATTTTTCTCAACTGAAAGAAGGAGTCACAATGTTTTTTTTTATTTTCTTTTTTTATTTTTTTTATTTTTATTTTCTGTCTACTATAATTTCGCGGCAGTGTACTATACTAAGCGAAATACAACCACAACGTTGCTGAGATATTTATGGCAAAGATCGATAGAACTAGCTGAGAGACAGGCGAAACAAAGGACCAGCATGGTGTGGCGTTACTCCCCG
Organism: Angiostrongylus costaricensis; assembly: GCA_900624975.1. Taxonomy (NCBI): domain Eukaryota; kingdom Metazoa; phylum Nematoda; class Chromadorea; order Rhabditida; family Metastrongylidae; genus Angiostrongylus; species Angiostrongylus costaricensis. The sequence continues at coordinate 225,221 of UYYA01003926.1, forward strand.
GAGAGTACAATAGCGCGTTCGTTCCCCACCATAGACACCTACGGTCCAGAGTTTTGCAAATATCTCAGCAACGTTGTGGTTGAAAGAAGGAGTTTTTGAAACGATTTACGAAATGTAGTTCTACATAACATACCCTTTTACTAGTAGACAGCTAACACTTAAAATCTGACGTGAGATGATTTGATATCCACTATTATAAGCGAGTGGGTCATAGACGGCCAGATCCGCCAACATGGGTTGATATTTTTTCACAACGCATGTAGTAAAAAAGTGGATTTGGATTCTAAGAGTTAAAAACACTTTAAACTATTGCTTACTTTGGTCAATGGGTATATTGGTTCCAGTAACAAGTCTCGGTCTCAATACTTCAAATCCGGCTGGGTACACTCTGGATGTCTTTCTAGCTGCAATCTTGGAGGCTCTGTTCAGCGAACTATTATTGTTGGAATCCTGTAAAATAGGGCAATTTGTAAAATGAAGGAAGGAAAAGAACTAGAGTTCGTGATCAATTTTTCATTACTACTTGAATATAATTAACTTTTACTTTAAATACCTCAATTTTCGGCTTCAGCTTTCTTCGAAAAAAAAGCTGTATATGAAGGCATGATTTTTTTCATAATTTAAAGAAATTTTCAACTTTAGAAAAATTTCTGAGAAACGTTTCATGGCATACCATCGGCTTTCTCGGTGATTCACATAGAATAACGAAATTTGACGGGAGTGGGAACTCCATCATATCTCTAAGCGAAAACATTAAAGTTTGCTTATAAAGGTTCTAGGCGATAGAGTATATATGAATGATTAGAAATTCATATTCAATGGTTTTGCTAGTAAAAATGATTAAATCCGTATAGAAGGCTTGTGGCAAAAAGGGACACACTAAATGGTAGGAACATAGATAAGTAACCGAAATAGTTGCGCAATACGACGCGAGTTTTATATCCCTGATTGTTAGGTCAATTTCTTGGGTTGACACAGTTTGCCCTAAGCATTGTCCTCAATTCTGCAAATGCTTACAAACGATAGTCGCACACGAAAACGACAATCTGCCGACTGCCGACGGCATTCTGAGTGACCGATGCCGTCGAGCATTCCTTCTCAAGGTCAGAACCCAACTATGCCAAACGATAACTGCCATCACGGACATAGAGCTTATGTGTTTCAAAGAATTTTATGAAATTCTCTTATACTTGAAGGTTATTATGTGAACTCGATGGAGAAAGTGTGTAAAAGTGCTCAAATAATTTGTCTAGATGTTTGGATGTTTATAAGAAAATGTTTTAAACAGATGTGTTTTAGATGGGAAATGGGTCATGGAGAAATTTCCTTTCAACTAATACCTTTTAATTGGAGGTTTTTAGCAAGGGAAGTCGTCATTGGTCACGTAAAGATATTAGTGAATTAATGAAGGAATAAGAGACAGTCGTGTGCCTCTTCGGGCCTTCTTTTTCTTTCTTTTTTATCTTTTTAACTAACTCTGTCGCAGGAGTGCGATGTGGTCCTTTAGTGATCTCTAAAGAGACCACAATTGTGATTGATTTGCTTTTATGGAAGCACAAATTGAAGAAAATATGAAAAGAAATTGAAGCTTATAGTCTTTAAAAAACGAGCATAGTTCTTAAGCTTGGAAACGTAGTGATAAGGTAACAAAATAATCATAGGAAAGGGCAGACGACCTCTGATTTATGTTTAGGGCGGGTTCAATAAAGTATGTTTTGCGAAGTTTTAATGATGCTAATACTTAGCTGGATACTTGGACGGGACGTTTTCACGAGTTGTGTGGACCGAGCACATTTTCAGTTGTGTGCACCCAGCACATTTTCTATTCGTTTCTTTGCCCCGCAGTCGTCCTCGGTGGTAGTGGTCTGATTCGAGCATACTGCCTGTACCGAGTGTTCTTGTTACAAACGGAGTGTTGCGCAGTGGCTACAGCTGTTTGCGTAATACAGACATGGTCTTTGGTTGGATCACGCGCTCCAGGCTCACTGAGTCTCTTGTCTCTCCGTTGGTACTGAATCTGTTTCTGAGAACGGCAGCACTGACTAATAATAATAATTGGTAAGCCACCGGAATTCATTGTGCACTCGAGATATGCATTCAACTATCTCTAATAAAATGCGACAAAGTCTAACGCGTGGTGCCTCACTCAAGAATTGACAGATGCCGAGAGCTTTATCTTACTTTATTTATTTCGGTTACTAAGTGTTGAATTATATTCGTAACCCTTGGAACTTTTTTTTCTGGAAATATAATGGAATAACTTTCACAACTGACTTTCTGTTAACCTCGGCATTGATCAAGTAATTCTTCGTATTCTTGTTGAGTAAACGCGAGGTTTAATTCCTTATTCACGAATAAGCTGACGTTTCGGCGGATTTCGTCTTCCTCAAAGCCTAGAAAGGTCAAGTTGACAACAATCTACCCGGCCAAACACTTCCATAACCAAACAGAGAAAACATTAAACCAAGATTTCAATTACATTAAACACAGCTTTGCACACTCATCGGTTTCTATGAGGCTTCCACTATGTCGCGTGAAGACCAACCACACAGAATTCACATGGAAGCGTAATATGCCTCTCCTATCAGAATAACAAGCTTATGTACTGCCTAATATCACATGTGGTAATGAGGCATTCTCCCTGCGGCTCATTTTCGGATTTCTGGAATTATGTCTAACGGGGAGGACTTTGAAGTACGTGTCACGATCCTTGCATAGGAATCGAGACCACAAACGCACAAAGCTCTCGAGGCGTTCTGGATTAATTCCAGAAAACCGAAAATGAACTGCGGGGGAGAATGCCTCATTATCATGCGTGGTATTGGGCAGTATTTAAGCCTGTTGTTCTAATGGACGGGGCACAGTACGCTTCCATGTGAATTCTGTGCAGTTGGTTTTCACGCGACATACTCAGTGGAAGCCTCATAGAAAGCGGTGAGTGTGCAAAGCTGTGTACAATGTGATTGGAATCTTGGTTCGGCGTTTTCTTTGTTTGGTTCTCTAAAGGTATTTGGCCGAATAGATTGTTGTCAACTTGACCTTCCCAGGCTCTGAGGGAGGCCAAATCCGCCGAAACGTCAGCTTATTCGTGAATAAAGAATAAAGAAATAACACGTCGCGTTTGCTCAGCAAGAATACGATGAACAGTGGAATACGTTTTTTTGAGAAATTTGTCCTTTGTGTGTTAAATGACAATTTCTGAAAGAAGATCTTATTCTCATAGACATCGCACGCTTTTTCTATGATTGGCTGTGATTGTATTACTTTTTAGACATTCTGAACTTTTTCTTTATTTACTGCCTACTGTAATTTTTCACGGCAGCGTATTGTGTGAAATGCAACCACAATGATGCTGAAATGTTTGAAAAACTCTTGACCACTGGCGTCCATGAGGGGATCGAACATGCTATTACCATTTCCAGGGCTAACGCGCTCACCACCGCACCGTGCGGCTCCATCGTTTCGTATTTCTCTCATCTAGTTTTCTATCTACCAGTGCCGTCAGCATTCACCAGTTAAGCTAAAGCTGTAGTCGAAATCATAATGCTTTTTATTTGCTACCTACAGTAATTTTTCATGGCACGGTATCACATGAAATGCCACCACAATGGCGTTGAGATATTCGCAAAACTCCGGATCGCAGGTGTCTGCGTTAAGGAACGCGCTATTACCCTTTCCGGATGCTAAAGTGTTCGCCACCACACCGTGCGGGCTCTTCGTTTCACCTTTCTCTCATCTAGTTTTTTATCTACCAATGCCATCAGCAATCACTTGTCAACGAGATAGGTCTAATGATTAACATTCTTTCTCGATGAGGTATAAAGTGTTGTAAGCCGACCAATCCTTTAGGTATCATGCTGCAAATTCGACTCCATTCATAGCATCGTAGAAGTGATTGAGTTTATGTCTGACCTATACGAGGGCTTGCGGCGGTCTACCGTTGAATCATCTCAGTTGTACCAGTCCTTTAGACGACTCTGGTACTGATTTGCAGATCTTATAATGATAGGAGGCCTGGGGAACCAGGGACACGGAAACAAGACAGAGACTACGTTTGTATTGCTGAGCACCTCTAGCCATTTTACGACACGTGCCTTTGTTAATTCGATCGATGGGATTGTGTAATATTCTGAATGTTAGACATATTTTAATCCATATTTGAATTCCATGGAAAGTAACTCTTTAAAAACCTACTGAGAAAAAGACATAACAAGTTCCTCAGCGGTGCAGTGAGTAATACGTGAGCAGCACAAAGTATAGTCGCGAGTTCGAATCTGGCCTTGTGTTCGAGTTTTGCAAGTGACATAATACCGTGCCATAAAAAACAATAGGCAGTAAATGAAAACTAAGCAGTATCTTAACTCTTTTATTTACTTCCTTTTTCTTCTTAATGGCAGGTTATGTTGCGAACTAGCTGAGATACACGCAAGGCGAAGGACCCGGATGGTGTAGTGGTGAAGTGCGCTGCTCCCCGATAAGGACAACAGCGCGTGTTCGTTCTCCATTGCATACACCTGTGGTGCGGAGTTTTGCAAATATCTCAGCATTTCATACTAAGCAGTATCTCCATCATTTCGTGGTCACACAGTTTTTGTTTTATACTAGAACGCTCATATCGTATTTTTTATTTCCATTTTTTTTATTAGAACAAGAAAAGATTTTGTTAAATACCTTCTTGAAAGATGAAAGAGGCTTGTTGTCATTAGTAATTGTATCGTTGGCCGACCTTATGGTTACGACTAAGCCAACTGCTACTTTTTGACAATGAAGTAGCTGGTGTCCCGCTCTCTTAAGGAGCATCGGTGAAAAAGAAAGAGTTTATTCAGTCAAATGGAAAGTTTTATCTTGGCCAGTTTAATCGTATGTTTTCTGCTCTTCTCAAGTGATTGAGCGCTGTGGGCACTTAAGCGACACCTTCTGTGTCAATTTTTCTAGCCCTATAGGATATTTCTTGAGATCATCTTCAACGTTTTTATAGGATTATGATATTCGTAGAGGAGCAAATAAAAAGCTATATTCAGCGAAACCTTAAAAGTCAAATATTCTTTTACTTCGGTATGAGTAATCAGTACTTTACTCAGTAAGTATGACCGTATTGATAAGTAGATAAATCTTGGAGTCCGTTTTAAAAGTGTTTCTCTTAGGTGTTAAGTGGCTTCTGCTCATAATTGTCGAAAAATAAGGCTAGGCTCCACTCTGCCTTTTATTCCTTATTTCTTTTGTGAACCTCATGTTGTACCAAACTTAACGCTCGAGCCTCAAAGATTAGCAGATTTTGCTCGTTGTCATAATCGTACGTTTTAATGGCAATCGTTTTTTTTTTCATTTTAATGTTTTATTTTCATCATTTTTATTTCCTTCATATGTTAAAGCTGGCTGTTCAATAGGTGAACATCGGAGAGAAACTGAATTTCTGTTTGTGATGAGCATTATACGAGAAAAAAGACATTCTGTTTAACGAGATAAGCTCCACATCACCTCTCTTTTCATATTGTTTTTTCATCCTTCCGTTCATTTGTTGCCACTCTCGACAATTTTCGCTTTGTGGTTCCTTTAGTTAGAGACTCCCTTGCAATACGAACACCGTTACTGGTTCAATCCCACTCTCCGAGCAGACGGAACCTCAAATTCTGTGAAGTTCATGTGGAAAGATGAAATCGCTAATTCATACGTAATTAGGCTCCACGATACGATTTTATAGGCCTAATGTGCAATCAATCAGCTCAAGGATCTCGAATGCAGGGCGCATCTTCAGGAGGAAGATCACCACCAAACACTTTATACTGTTATATGGTAGAGGTCATCAACAAAAAGAAGAAAAGGCCATCGTTTATGGTTGGGTGGCTGATCACCTGTCGTTCATCAGCGGGTCATCAAGGCACTCCACCACGGTACTGTCAACTTCAGTTCGCGTCAAACGGCAACTTTTGCTGTATTATGATAAAAAGGTATGGTCTGTGACAACGTTCCGCTGGCATTTTGATATGCTATACTGTTATGGAATCGAATACGAATGTAGAATAGTACAAAAATCAGAAAAATGCAGAGAGCACATCATAAATACTGGATAATACCGGGCTTGTCTTTCACATTTACCTTGCAGATCCCAGCATTTCTTGCATTTATTCCCTCGTATCCATCATCCACAAATACCTTCTAATTCTTAATTGTGGCTTCGGCTGCTGTTTGAGGAATTCCCTTTCATCATGGACGTTGGTGAATGCTGGTTGAGTCGATTCTACTTTGAGTGCTGAGATAGCAGGGCAACAGGTTCCCACTTGGATTGCAAACAGTGATTTTTCCCAGATAAGTCGCAGAGCAACAACTCCAGCTGTCAAAAATGAAGACTTATCGGTGGAACTGTCTTTTTTTCAGAAAATTCATGGAATGAAATTTGTGAACGTAGTATCTTGACGTCATGTGACGCTATTAGTTAATGGAAGGGTTATATCTGACAAACCGAGAAGGGAGATGCTTTTGAACAGTCTAAATGATTCAGCAGATCATCCATAACTTGTGCTCAGCCGATGGATTGGGTGCGAAAATGCGGAAAATCAACATTTCAGAAAGCTGATATAAATTGCCAATCTAAAAAGAAGAAATGCTTCCAGTGCCTTTCCAGTGTCTTTCGGTGATGTCTAATCACCGACTCCCTCTGCTAACAAAAACGAACAGATCGAGTTGTAGGAAAAGATGAAAGACAACTATAATAAGTGTAGTATTACTCTAAGAGGACAAGGATATGACCAAAACTTGGGACCTGTGTTGAGCATCGAAAACGCGATTAGCCTATCCGGAAGCTCACGTGCTATTCACATAGAACAAGGTAATTTCATGAAAACTACCATGACCATAAGAACTTGTAGAAATTGTAACAAACATTGAAGCATTTTGAGTCCTCTAAAATTTCAGGCTACGCAAACCAAACAGCAATTTGGAAACGCAAAATAGGGATATTTTCATTGCTCTTCGTAGCAGTTTGCTTCAACAGTGAATATGAAAGGCTTATGAATCGCCTTTCTTCAATAGGATTCACCATGAATAGCGAGATCCAAATTTAGCTTTTCCCTATAAACTGCACACTAGGAACATGGAAGAATATACCGCTGCACAGCACTCACAATATATTGAAAAGCGTGTAGAGACAAGAAACAGAATTGTAGGCAGAGCTGTACAATAAAGCATAAAGCTCTCGGAGTTGATCTATCCCTGAGAGATGCGCCATGCACTCGGCTTCATTAATTATCGTTGGAGGTGATTGGATGCATATCTGGCCTTTACAATCACTCGCGATGGCCTACCGATGTATCGTGCCAATGTTGCTATCCTCCCAGACACATCTGGTACCAATTTGATTACCCCGGAGGAATGGAAAGCTTGGTGAGCCATGGACGCGGTGATCGACTCCACTTGCGCGTCGCAGTGGGGCCTCCAACCACTGCGCCACACGCGCCCTTAGACCTATACAATAAAAAGAAAAAAGGCACATCTTTTGCTAGCATTCGTTGCAGAACTTTGTTCAAGGTTAAGTCCTCTATTAGCCTTCCATTGTTGTTTCCGGATAGTAAATCTCTCTTTCTCTTCGCCGGTTTCCCCTCTCCCGATGTTGTTTGCTGTGGTATAGTATCACAACTCACCCCATCTTCCCGTTAGTTCAGTCCTTCTCCCAGCAAATTTTTAATTCTCATCCACTTCTCTCGCATGTCTTCACGAGTTACACAACGCGTTGTGTCTCTGTAGGATAGCAGATTATTGAAGCACACACTGCAGTGCTAAGGATTATGTACTGAGCAGATAGTATCTGAATGTTCTGTCTTAGACTAGCTTTATAGCCTGATGCAAACTTTTATGGAGCGTGTTTCTTAATGTCCACTTCCAGAGTTTATGTGCTCGAACTAAAGACTTTCCAAACCAAATAAATCATAATGGAATTAATTGGAGATATTGCTTCGATTACTAATGAATATTGAGCTCAAAGGCAAAATCCGCCATGGCTATTTAAAGCTTTCTTCTCTGGAAAAAGGAGGCAGTTCTAGTCGGTGTAAGTGGAACTCAGCTACACTTTCTTATTGCACGGTGTACTCTTCGTTAACGGAGAGATATTGTCAATTGTACAGAATCTTGCTTTTCACGTGGTACGGATATGTGCCACGGATCTCCCTCATATGAGAGATGTCGAGCCGGTTAGTCGCGAGGCTACATACCGCGTTTCCAAGTGGCGGATAGGGGATTAATCGTGAACCATAGGCAACCGTATGTTTCCCTGAGACGCAGGTGGATCCAGGGGATGGACTCCCTGTCTTTACTGCGCCGATTTGGCACATACTTTCTGTATATGCTAGGCGTATTCATGCATGCGTGTGTGGGTGCGTTCTTGCTTATGTGGATTGTATCCTGCGTGTCATTTCGACCAAAAGCCTGCAATCAAGTAACAGGGAAGTATATGGAAGGCGGTTAGGAGTCGCCTCCAACAAATAAGCTCCAAGTCCACTCTGGGAGAGCCTGGCGAGCTACCCGTGAGTATACCCAGCCCCACGTTCAGAGCACAGCAGGCTATACGTGGGCATCAAAAATGCTAAACACAGTAAAAAAAATGGGCCTCATTCCCCCGAAACCGAGCCCCAACTTCGCAGCGTTGGGTAGGACGAGTACGGAGAGGGTGCTAAAATTTTAGGGCCAATGGAAGCTACCTGGATTTCAAAGAACTATGGTGATGATCTGTGCCTACAATGTACGTATACTTTTATCCGAGTCTTCGATAGAAGACCTCCTCATGCAAGCAAGAAGGATAAAGTACGACGTCATCGGCCTGGCCGAGACGAGAAGACGACAGCGTTTCAACGCCTTCTATGACACCGGAGAAGAGCTGTTCCTCTGAACATGCGACAGTAGTGGAGTCGGCCGCGTCGGCGTTCTCGTCGACACGAGTTTGTCCATGCACGTCGATTCATTCAAACAACTTACAACCCGAATAGGACGTTCACGATTAAAAAGATGTGGATCAAAACCAACATTGACGACCTTCGTTGTTTACACACCGACATCAAACTATGGCGAAGAAGAAGTCGAAGCGTTTTACATGGACTTGGAGAAGTTCTACAGAGAAGACCACACATTCTTCAAGGTCATCATTGGAGATTTCAACGCCAAGATTGGACCAAGAAGAACGTCACATTGAGACCCGTGGATTAGAACGGAGCAAACAGAGCGAGCGGCTGTCTGAGTTTATCTTGGCGACCAAGACGATCCATGGTAACTAGCAATTCCAGAAGCCCCCCATCCTCAACGCTGGACGTGGGAATCTCCCACTGGAGAGTAACATAACAAAATAGACCACATCACAGTAAACAGCAGGTTTTGCCTAATCGATGTCGCTGTTGTCCCAAAATTCTAAACGGGATCAGACCACCGTCTCCTTCGTGCAAGATTCTATTTCTCGCGGCAAGGAGAAAAAGCCGCTAAATTCAAAAACCAAAGTCCCAGAACCACAGCAAGCTGGTACTTCTTCAAATCATTAGTCGGCTGTTGGAAAGATTCCGTTGACGATAACATCGACTAAGAATACGATCGGCTCATTCAACACCTTCACGTTAGCGCTATGAAAGCTGAGAGTTTGAAAGTCAGCAAAAGACGTCTGTCTCCAGAAACACTCGAGCTGATATGCTAGAATGGAATCGCACGAGCTGCAGGCAACCGTGAACAAATGTCCGAAGTTGCAAAACAATGCAGACAGGCGATAAAAGAAGATCGTAAAGAGAAAAGAGCAGCAGTAACGGTCGAAACTGTAGAGGCTGGGAAAACCATTTGCAAGGCCTACCGAAGCTTCGCCATTTACAAGAACAAAATGATTGCACTCCGGCGCCCAAACGGAACGGTTACAGCATCTAGAAATGCAATGGAGGAAATCATTCACGAATACTACTTAGATCTCCTCGATTGCCACGTCCTTCCGTCATAGGAAATAAAGAAGGATGGATGTGTTGTACCACCGGTTCTCCTTACGGAAATCCGACATGCATTTCGTCGGTGAAAAATCGACCAGCATCAGGTCCGAACAGGATAAGACCAGACCACCATAAGAACCAGCCGCCAGTCCTCGTAAACACACTGGCTCGGCTCCTCACAAGTTACCTCTCTGGATGAAAGGTCCCTCCTCAAAGAAAGACCAGCAAGAGTGCTATTGTATTTAGGGAGGGTAACCTCCACGACATCGGCGGCTATCGCCCAATCTGCTCGTGGCCAGTCGTCCAAAAACTTTTCAGTTAAGTCATCTCAAACAGGATTGCCAGAACACTGGACGAAGGACTGCAATGTATGCAAGCAGGGTTTCGAAAACGATTTAGTACAACGGACAACATCCACACGTTAACAAGACTCATTTAAGTATCGCGAGAGTACAAAAGACGGCTCTGTCTCACTTTCATCGATTTACAGAAGGCCTTTGGTTCAGTTGGGATAGAAGTAGTCATGGAAGCCTTTTATAGTCAAAGAGTCCTTACTCAGTACATAAAGATTGTTCGTGAGCTGTACAAAAATTTCACAACCAAAGTATCACCACTCTACAACGATAATAGCATTTACGTCAAAAGAGAAGTTATGCAAGGCGATACCATCTCGCCAAAATTATTTACCGCCACTCTCCAGAAACGTTATGCGAACATTGGAATGGGATAATATGGGAGTGAAAATCGATGGTTGGCAGTTACATTATCTTCGCTTTGCTGATGACATAGTCTTTACAACACCAAACATTAGCCAAGCAAAACGTATGCTTGCCGACTGTGATAAAGTCTGTGGAAAGATTGGCCTTAGACTAAATCTCACGAAAACGATGTTCATGAGGTACAGATTTGTTTCGTATGCTCCATTCACGCTCAATGGAACGGATATCTCTGAATATTCCAGTTATGTCTGTCTAGGTCTGGAAATCAACATGATGAACAACATAGCTCCAAAGCTGAGCAGAAGGAAACAAGCGGCTTGGGGAACTTTCAAGGGCATCGAGGATGTAGTGAAGAAGACAAAGAACACCCGACTCCGTAACCACCTTTTCGACCCAACCTTACTTCCTGCCCTAACGTATGCGTCAGAAATCTGGTCGTTGCGTAAGCAGGATGAAAGGTTACTCAGCGTTGCCGAACCCCCAGTCGAAGGGACGATGCTTGGAGTATCACGTTTCACGCAAGTAAGGGATAGGATCCAAAGCTCCTATCTGCGTCAGCGATCAAAAATCAAAGATGCCGTTCTGTACACCAAACAGTCGAAGATGAGGTGGGCCGGGAAGGTAGGCCGGGCACGTAATGCGTGTGAATGACAACCGATGCACAATAGCCGTTAGTGACTGGATTCCTCGGGATCTCAAACGTATTGCAGGAAAACCGCCGTCCCGATGCTCAGAGTTCTTCACAAACAGCCTAGAAGAAAGATATAATGTTCAACGAGTCCCTAGAGCGAGCAGAACCCACTGGGCTACTCTTGCACGCAATAGAGAAAAATGGAAGATTTACTGGCGCCCGCTCGAGTCACTCGACGATCAACGGGACTACAGGTGACACAGGTGATACAGGTCTTCTAATTTCTACAACCTTTCGTTTTTAATTTTTTAAAGATATTGTGATGTTTATTATTATTTTATTTTCTATCATTTATTGTAACAACATTACGGCAGAAATATTTTTGTATCCATTCTCTTTGTTCCTGAACATCTCTAAACAATTTTATTCTATTTGAAGTAACTCCCACGACCGGCTTTCTATTAACCTCGGCATTGATCAAGTAATTCTTCGTATTATTGTTGAGCAAACGCGAGGTGTCACTTTAACTCCTTATTCACGAATAAGCTGACGTTTCGGCGGATTTCGTCTTCCTCAGAGCCTGGAAAGGTCAAATTGACAGCAATCTATTCGGCCAAACACCTCCATAACTCAACAGAGAGAACGTTTAAGCAAGATTTCAATTACATTGAACACAGCTTTGCACACTCACCGCTTTTTATGAGGCTTCCACCATGTCGCATGAAGGCCAACCACATAGAATTCACATGGAAGCGTAATATGCCCATCCCATCAGAATTACAGGCTTGTATACTGCCCAATATCACTCGTAATAATGAGGCGTCTGATCTCTTTGCTCTCTTCCCATGCACACGTTGGTAGGTCCAACATGTTTCCTACAAGCGCCCTTTTCGTGTGAGAGCGGTGAGAGGAGAGGTAGTGAACCAAGATGTTTTTACTACTTGGTTTTCGGTACCACTTTGTAATGTAGCTATTTTCTGTAAAGGTGAATTTGGACTTTCAGGAATGGAAGCCATTTATCATTCGGCTTCTCTCGAGTGAACTTGGTATACTCTGACTCTGTGTTTAACAACTCGAAACATTTGTCCATTTCCTCTTGTGTTGAGCAAGGGACAAAACAGTCATCTATATATCTACAACAGAGTAGCGGCCCGAGATCAGTCACCGGCGATTCCACCTTAGACATAAACGCAATGGCAAGGCTTGGTGCCAGTCGTTGTCCCATTGGCAACCGTCTTATTTGGTCTCCTGTAAGGCGTGCGGAGACGAATACATTGGTGAAACGGGCAGACCCCTCTGTGTCCGCATAAAAGAACACCTAGCCGGCAAACGTCTACCAAATACCCTACTAGGCACGCATAGGACCCAGGAACATAATAGGGAGGACTTTGAAGTACGTGTCACGATCCTCGCACAAGAATCAAGAACACAAGCGCGCAAAAGTCTGGAGGCGTTCTGGATTAATTCCAGAAATCCAAAAATGAACCGCAGGGAGGAATGCCTCATTATCACGCGTGGTATTGGGCAGTTGTTAATCTGATGGGAGGGGCACATTACGCTTCCACGTGAATTCTGTGTGGTTGGTCTTCACGCGACATAGTGGAGGCCTCATAGAAACCGATGAGTGTGCAAAGCTGTGTTCAATGTAATTGAAATCTTCGTTTAGCGTTTTCTTTGTTTGGCTATGGAGGTGTTTGGCCGAATAGATTGCTGTCAACTTGACCTTTCCAGGCTCTGAGGAAGGCGAAATCCGCCGAAACGTCAGCTTATTCGTGAATAAAGAATTAAAGTAACACCTCGCGTTTGCTCAACAAGAATACGAAGATTTATTTGATTTATTTATTGATTTTTCTAGAAAATACATGTTATTAGTGATCCTCCAATAATGGATAAAAGAATAAAGCTCTCGACCTTGATCAATCCCTGAGGGATGCGCCATGCACTCGGTTTCATTACATTAAGCATCGTTTGGAGATGATTGAATGCATACCTGGCCTTTACAATGACTCGTGGTGGACTACCGATGCGTCGAACCTGTGCTGCTATCCTCCCGGATAAGTCCGGTACCAATTTGCCGACCCTGGAGGGATGGAAGGCTTGGTGGGCCATGGGCACAGGGATCGATTCCACATTTGTGTTGCAGGGCGCCTCCGACCACCGCCAGACGCGCCCACGGTAATCCTCCAGTACAACAAAAAAAAAAAAAGAAAGCAAATCGATGAATACATATGTATGTATTAGCGAAGTGGGACAAAAGAAAAATAAGTGAGAATATTAGAGGAAGTGGCCCTAATCTTCAAAATTTTCGTCCTAGTCAGATTTTATCATGAATTCCATTGCATTGTGTAGTTAACAGGGGCGGGAAGCGCAATGATTAGCGAGGACGTTCAGTAATGCGCGCACCTTTGGTGCTTCGATCCCGCTCCGGATAAACTAACTCTCCAATCTTTCTGGAGTCAGGAAAGTTGTTGCGGTGAAAATCTAGGGACACTCTAGCAGAGCTACTCCTGCAGTTCAGGAGGAATCTACTTGTCCAACATTCAATGAAATTCATGAAAAAGACCAAAATCCTCAGGCAACAGTCGGACACACATTAAAACCCGAAGGTTTTCGTGGATGACGGTTAGGGAAAGAGTGAAATAGGGAAGGATGCGAAATAAACTTTATTGAACCTCAAAAAAAAACTCCTCTTAGGGTTTTCCATACATTCATCGACAAGATTGGCACGAAAGGAGATCAGTCTCGTTTCCTTGATCACAGTCTCATAATTCTTCTTAAATCTTGTCAATTCTCTATAGGCATAGAATACACAATCAATTAATCGATAAGATTCACGTCGTCAAGTCATGAGTCTTGACATGACTATCGATTTTCCCAAAAAATCAATTTCGAAGCCATGTTTCACCGTTCTAACAAAGTTATTGATCGAGTGGGCGCTAGTGGAAGTGCGCGACTTTTCGAGACTCCACAGCGTTGTTAACTTAAACTGCCTTTGAATGAACCACTTGAGTCGACCCTGTCATCGGCTGTTTTGTATGGCTTATTGCTTTTCCTTTCATTGTTATTGGTATCACTATCGACATCGAATAGTTTAACACGGCCGAATATTCGATGGATTAATATGAGATCGTTGTTGACTATTCTTCTGTGTTACTACAATTTCGTAAAGTCTTCTAATCTTCTCGATGACTCATTCATTTCTTTTTTTAATAGATTTTAAATGGTACCGTATATAGTAGGCGCAGTGGTTGGAAGCCCCATTGCGACACACACATGGAATCGATCCGCGCGCCCATGGCCCACCAAGCCTTCCATCACTCCGGGGTCTGCAGATTGGTGCCGGACTTGTCTGGGAGGATAATACAGCACTGGCTCGATATATCGGTAGGCCAGCGCGAGTCATTGTGAAGGCCAGATATGCATTTAATCTCCTTCATCGGTACTTAATGAAGTGGAATGCATCGCGCCATCCCTCAGGGATTGATCAACGCCGAGAGCTTTATCCTTTATCTTTCATTTACCGTATATAGTAATTTTCTTGGTGTTTATTAGAATTCTGTTCTGTGAAGCATTTCCGAACATATCCACGATCATTTTTTTGTTATAGAGCTGTTAAAGGATCCACATTTTGTGTAATACATTCACCAAAATGTTGAAAGTACGGCAAGATCCATTGCCAATCGATGCCAATCGATAAGTGATCAGCTTGTCATTATTTGTGCAATCATGCCATCCAGTTATACAAACGCTTTGACTGTAGTAGAATTCTTATCCAGAGGAAAAGCAGTGCTTGACGATTTTTCCCGCCAAGGAAATCCGTATGAAATTTCTAGAAGATGTATTGATTGCTAGGTCAAGACTTCTATTTTTCAATTACTATTATGTAATGGCGTAGAGTAACTTATATTGTTTTCATCTAAAATGAGAAATGGTGGTTTGTTAATCAATATGTATTCTTTCTTGATAAGCTTGGCCGAGGTTGATAAATATATTTATTTTCGGCTAACGTTTCGACGTCTTCGTCTTCGTCAGAGCCGGTGATCCGAGTCGATGGTCCATGCTTGTTGTTCGCCTCGACGTTGCGTCTTCGCCTTCCTGTCGAGCCAGATCTTCCTCAGTGAGCCATCTTCTCGAATGAGGCATCCTCACTCAGTGATGCCCTTTTATACACGATGCTGATGGTGGATATATAATGACAATGTCCGGTGGTAACAACTTGTATTTCTTCCGGACATACATCATTGCGTGCATCGTGCAGAGGTCGGTGTATTATCAGCTAGCACAAAGCGTAGTAATATTTCGAAACCGACCTTCCCTAAACCTCGGTGTGACTAATCAATATGTAATCAAATCAAATGTAATGTAATTGTAATATGTAATTATGTACTAATCAATAATGGCTACATTACAAAGTGGTACCGAAAGCCAAGTAGTAAAAATATCTTGGTTCATTACCTCTCCTCTCACCCCTCTCACACGAAAAGGGCGCTTATAAGAAACATGTTTCGAACAGCAACCAACATGTGCACGGGAAGAGAGCAGAGAGAGGAGTCCCGGAACTTGGCACGGCAAATAGCCGTTTCTAATGGCTACGAAACTGTAGCTCAGGATAGGTGTAGAGGAAATCGTAGGCCTCCAAACGACAACTCTAGCGATAGAAGAGTCCCGTTTATCCTACCCTTCATCTCAAATGATATAAGTACAGCTATAAAACGCTGCTTAAGAAGGGCGGGCTTAGAGAATTCGGTGAGCGTAGTTGAAATACCACCGAGTAATCTTAAGCGTCAGCTAGTTCGTAACCGCCTATATGACCGTCTATGTGCAACTCAAAATTACCAAATACCTCGCTAGGCACGCATAGGACCCAGAGACATAACGGGGACGACTTCGAAGTATGTGTCACGATCCTCGCACGCGAATCAAGAACACAAGCGCGAAAAACTCTCGAGGCACTCTGGATTAATTCCAGAAATCCGAAAATGAACCGCAGGGAAGAATGCCTCATTATCACGCGTGATATAGGGCAGTATATAAAACTGCTTTTCTGATGTGAGGGGCACATTATACTTCCACGTGATTTCTGTGCGGTTGGTCTCTACGTGACATGCTTAGCGGAAACCTCATAGAAAGCGGTGAGTGTGCAAAGCTGTGTTCAACGTGATTGAAATCTTGGTTTGGGGTTTCTTTGTTTGGTTATGGAGGCGTCTGGCCGAGTGAGTTGCTATCAACTTGACCTTTCCAGGCTCTGAAGAAGGCGAAATCCGCCGAGACGTCAGCT
>UYYA01003927.1:0-241484 GCA_900624975.1 Angiostrongylus costaricensis
TAGCTGTCGCTTAAGATTACTCGGTGGTATTTCAACTGCGCTCACCGAATTCTCTAAGCCCGCCCTTCTTAAGCAGCGTTTTATAGCTGTACTTATATCATTTGAGATGAAGGGTAGGATAAACGGGACCCTTCTATCGCTAGAGTTGTCGTTTGGAGGCCTACGATTTCCTCTACACCTATTCTGAGCTACAGTTTCGTAGCCATTAGAAACGGCTATTTGCCGTGCCAAGTTCCGGGACTCCTCTCTCTGCTCTCTTCCCGTGCACACGTTGGTTGCTGTTCGAAACATGTTTCTTATAAGCGCCCTTTTCGTGTGAGAGGGGTGAGAGGAGAGGTAATGAACCAAGGTATTTTTACTAATTGGCTTTCGGTACCACTTTGTAATGTAGCCATTTTCTGATAGGTGAATTTGTACGTTCAAAAATGGAAGCCATTTTTCTTTCGGCTTTTCTCGGGTGAACTTGATATACTCTGACTGTGCGTTTAACAATTCGAAGCATTTTTCCATTTCCTCTTGTGTTGAGCAAAGGACAAAGCAGTCGTCTACATACCTACGGCCCGAGATCAGTCACCGGTGCTTCCACCTTAGACATAAATGCAATGGCAAGGCTTGGAGCCAGTCGTTGTCCCATTGCCAACCCTCTTATTTGAGCGTAGTACTTTCCAGACCATCTGAAGATTGAGCAGCTCAAGCATTCTTTTAAGAGTGCCATCAGGTGCTCTATCCTGAAGCCATACATGTTTATTTCTCCTTCGTGTTGTGTAAGGAGTTCGAATATGGCTTGCATTGCTTGAAATCAACATTGCACTCGTGATGAATAGCATCATTACCCAAACGCTACTCTCTCCCTCAGCACCCTGTAAAATACCAAGAGAAACAGAAAGAAAAAAACGGAGCATTTTTCTGTTACTACGATTTAACTACTACTGCCACCGTTTTCATTTTTTCTCTGTGAATATTTCGCTTCTTCGGCGCCCGAATAAGTAAAGGACAAGAAGAATAAAGTTAAAAATTGGCCACTTTCATTAAGACAGGCTCTCTTATTTTGGATCGACCCTTAAATTCTCCAACTCATTGGGTGCGGATTTGACTTTGACAGAAACTAAAGCAACTTTTTATTGGTAAAAAAATTAGGTTTTTCTTCAAGGTGAAAGTAGTGTTTTCCCAACGGTTTACCGCCTCATCGTGGCTGGGAGGTGCTCCTGGGTGTCGAGCTGCGATGTACAGCGGAGGCATTCATTCTCCCAGCACGGTCTCCGAAACTGAGAAAGAGTCCGGCGTTTCCACCAGGAAGCTGGGCTAAAATAAACCACTACCAGGATCCACCATCGTACTGCTACCAAACTAGTCGCATGGTGGTAAATCTCCCTCTGATTCACAAGTGTGGCGAATGCCTGTGGTGGTGGCGACCTCGGTCAGGCTTTGACCAAGCTGACCTCAGGACTCCAGGGAAACACAATGGCTAAACAAGCAAAACTTCGAAAAATGGAGATTATGCTGTGGCCCGCACAACCATTGAGGACGGGCCGTCCAAGTGTCCAAGCACTGAAGTATGAAAGTAAGGTTCGAGAGTTTCCTTGTTGGTAATCGAACTCGTAGCCATGTGTAAAAAAATGTTTTTTGAAAGTACAATACAAGTATATTTTTGATTTTGATACCGTATTCTTCAGGTAAGTCAGTGACTGGAAACGATCCTACTATTATCAACAGCCGTTTTGTTTTAATATTTTATGTCCAACTGTTCCTCATTTTCACCGATGCAAAAATGGATCCAATGGGTTCCCTAATTTTCTTTTCTATTGTTCATTAGTGCGTCTATCGAACCCAAAGATATTTTTTGTGCACAATTATCGTAAATATAAAAATTCTTATTTCTAGACCATCAACAATAACGAGACGACACAACAAGTGAAACGACGGCACGTTGAGAAGAATTTTGTCCGACAGGTAAGAAATAAAAATGAAACACTCATGGCGTTTGCAGATCTTAAAAATTATTGAAAATGCTTCTCAGCTTTAATTTAGATGGTATAACATCCAGACAAGTCTAGTAAGGATTTTCTGGTTGTGGAGTGATGGTGAAATTGGTTAGGCCAGAGTGCTTGAACCTATGACCATGTGTGTATTGCAAGAGGTCTCTGACCACTGCACCAAATGCACCCTTGTCTGTTCATTTATAATTTGAACTAAATAATTTGCTTGCGTGTTCGTTATCTAACTTCTTAACATGCAATGTTTTTTTGCTTTACGCTCACATAAAAACGCTGCGACACACACGTGGGATCGAATCCCGCTCCCGTGGCTCACCTGGCCTTCCATCCCTCCGGAGTTGGCAAATTGGTACCAGACTTGTCTAGGAGGATAGCAGCACTGGCTCGATACATCGGTAGGCCATCGCGAGTCATTGTGAAAGCCGGATATGCAATCAATCATCTACAAACGATGCTTAATGAAGTCGAATGCATGGCTCACACTCAAAGATAGATCAAGGTCGAGAGTTTTATCCTTTTATATAAAACTATTATTAGAAAATAGTTGTAGCGCTTTGTTTTCGTTCCTTTTATGATTCCTCGTATTACTTAAGTAACGACGCAAGGAGCAATCTATGTAGCTGAATTAGTAACCTATTTCTACGCAGCTGGTTATTTTCCTGTCGATGACGAACACCCGAGTGAAAATCCAAATCGATGGCCGAATTTTCTGTTCACAACCTATGCGTGGATCCTCGTGCACACATTGGACGGGTAAGCAGCACTTCATTTACTACCTGGTTTCTTCACTTTACCTGGAAGACACAACTCGATACGAAGACGAAGACGTCGAAACGTTAGCCGAAAATAAATATATTTATCAACCTCGTGCAAGATTATCAAGAAAGAATACAGATCTCATGAGTTTTCAACATGAAGGGAGTTCTCTAACTGGGTGTTTTTGTTATAGGTGTTCTTCAATCTTCCGTACTTAGTGTCTCCTATATTCCAAACCGTTTCCACTAGTTCCTCCAGGAGTTGATTTTTATAAACTTTTAAGCACAAAGGTTCTTCCTCCTTCTTTCTTATGAATAAGCTACTGCTTATATGCAAAGATAGAGACACAAATAACAACTCAATGAAGTGTCACTCGTCTTTACACGGCACGGTTTCCAGTCCTAAGTCAAATAACTCTAACCCTCGTCGATGGTCAGAAAATCAGCATTAGAATGATTTAAAAAGAATAAATTCTTGATATATGAGATAAATAAAAAGTTGACATAATAGCGCGTTCGTTCCCTACCGCAGACACCTGTGGTCCGGAGATCACACAAAATACCATGCCGTGAAAAATTATGTAGGCAGTAAATAAAAAGGAATTCCCAATCCTGAGTAGCACAAAATTCACATCGATCGGTTCTGACACGCCCTCCTTTGGATTTTTTGTCTTGTAACCATCGTTCTCAAAGTTGGTCACATCTCCTGATGCAGGTTTTGTAGCGGCTTGAGAATATCAGGATCTGTCGCTATGACCTCATTGATATAATGAATATGGGTAGAGTACAGTGTTCGCTTAAATCTTGGGTTAGTTGCTATAAACAGATAAACCGAGATAAAAAGTACGGCATCCCCAAGTCTTTACAATAACAATCAATTCTGATTCTTTACAGTATGGATTTTTTGAGATGGCGGTTCAAGCGATGTGTTGGTGCACTGGCGGTGTAGGTATGAACGGGGAAGTCAGTGGACTAATCAACATTGAGAAATTCATGGCCAGTTCACCAGTGGAACAGAACCCGCTAACAAGCGGATTTTGCTCAACGTCTCACCCTTTTGGTGGCACTGAGTCGATGTGAGGCATCTATTGCTGATTCTATTGTATCCTGGTTTCTGTAACGAAACAGCGGTTCGGTCTCTACATCGTCCTCGAGCGACCGGTTATTTTTTTAATTTTACCTTCTTTCTTGGTTTAGGTTTAAATACTGGGTCCAAATCAACTGGTAGGAAGACCGAACGAAGGAATCGCTGCTGAGAAGATACTTCCCTCAATCCACATCATAGTGAAGATCTAGAAACGTTCACGCAAGGTCAAATAAGGACTCTAGGGAAAATCAAGTTATGGAACCAGCAATAGGCCAGCCTCGGTGCACCGCGTATTGAGTTTTCCGGTATGTGAGGTCAGACGGTGAGGCGTCCGTCCTGTGGTAGGCCACAGTCTCGGGTTACGCACCAGAATACTCGAAGACAGAAAGACATCAATCTACAGGTCGTTCTTGAAGCATCAGAACGCATTAAATTCCATGTGATCACCTTATAAACAACTAAACAATCGAACTCTTGTCATCCGCGGAGAAAATGTCACAAAATTTTAGTGCAGGGTTTGTCGTTCACTTATCCATTGCCCAACTTGTTGTTCTCACTAGATCACCTTCCCTTTGCATGGCAGTTCTCCGTCTTCTACCAACGCGTCATAAAAAAAACATTGTCATCAAATGTTACTCACCGACCGATGCGGCCGATGAATTTGAATTACATAAGCTCCTATCGGCTGGAGGAAATTCCGTCCAGTGATAAATCACATTACAGATTTGTTGTCGGTGAATTCCACGTATCAGAATAGGAAATGGCAGCGAGAGCGAATGTGGGACAGGAAAATCTGGATTAGGAGAAAGAAATAAGAAACTCATTTTCCCAGAAGAAGGAAATCCACCGTTATATATGTGAGTCTCCTAACGGCACGACTTATGCGGAGGCCGATCATATTCTAGCAGACAGAAGATGGTTTCTAGTTGAAACATGAGTACTCCCATGGTTCTTTATCGTGTTCAATCAACTCCTTCCCCGCACGAAGATTCAATTCAACCGTAAGCTGGAAAAGAATTCATACCATTGACTACGAGGAGAAAGCCTAGATGTATATGACGGTACCATTCTAAACGAAATGCTATCTAAACTTTAACGGCAGATTAAAGAGGACCCGACCGAAGACTTCGAGCTGCTTGTCAAAGTGCTTAAGATTTAGTCAGGATTCCCACTTCCCCAAGCAAAACTATCAGATCGCATCACCATTACCATTGAAGAGTTTCTTACGAAATAAAAAGGAAACTAAAGCTTGATCCAACTACAACGCGCTTAACACGGCTAGTAATAAACACCAGTTGCAGAAAAGCTTTGCTGGAAGATCTACATCGGTACAAGCAGAAGATGCTGTTAGAGACAGCACAAAAAAGAACCAGCCTCAAAAATCCCATCGGGACTTGTGCGAATATAAAGTCCCGCTGTTAGCAGTGATGAACGAAGGTGGGATCACTAAAGCTTCCTGCCATGATATGGAAATAATAGCCGGAAGGTTCCATACCGACCCTTCTTATTTCATAAACGCTCCTCCGCAGCCTGAAATCCTCTCTGCAGCAAAAGCACCTGGAGTTCTCCCCTCTGGTGTTCGAGTTGCAATAGAAAGCACACTTCTTTGGAGCAGAAGCCACAATTTACATGTACTTCTCGCAAACCATCCACTTTCAAGAAGAACAAATTTCGGATCACTAGGCAACCTCGTGCGCAGTCATTCTGCTCAAAAAGTGACCGAAGAGAACTTCATAACTATCACTCCACATGCTTGTTGAGTATACTCTGCAAACTCTTCACGAAGCTTAACCTTTTACCCATGTCGATGACCTTGGATGATGGACAACCAGTTCAGCTGTCAGAACTCTGGCAGGAATTATGTTGCACGGACCACATCCAGACGTGTTCAGTGTCATAGAAGTTTGTCGGGAATACCACCTACCTCTAGTTTTGACTTTTGCCGACCATAAGAAAGCTTTTGACAGCGCTGAAATGAGTGCAATCTTTTAAGTGCTTGTCCACTAAACGGTAGAGCCGTTCTATATGCGAACGCTGACTGTTATCTGAACTGTAGAAGAACAACACAGCTTTTCTATGGAACTCTCACCTTCACCACAGGAAAAGGGAATCGACAAGGCGACACAATATCGCCACAGTTGTTCACTACCATACCGCAGTGGACAACGAAGTCACTCAATTTGGACGGGAAGGGCATATATTTTGGTAGAAAATTCGTATTAAATCTTTGTTTTGCCGAAAGTACTAGTGAAGCGGAGAGACCTTCAGTGAGCTCAATGAAACAGGAAAAACGATCGGACTACACATAAATCAGAAGAGGTCTCAAAGAGGTTCATGGAGAATCCGTGGTGCGAAGGTGAGTACATCGAACTAAATAGTGCTCCGACTACAGAAACCACTTCGCACGTGTACCTTAAACGAGAACAACATAAAGGAGGAATTAGACATAAGAAGGAGAGCAGTATGAACCACATTCACACCACTCAAGTAAGCCAACAACCAACTAACGGACCAAAACTTTGCACTCACCTTTTCAATTCAACAGTCCTTCTAACGCTCTACTATTCAGCAGAGACATGGGCTACTACTTCAACCACGCAAAGAACTCCGATCAAAACCTACAGAGTCCTTGATCGATATCTTCTAAGATTTAATCGGCAATCACAACATCTAGACGGAATGCGTAGCTCAGATCTTCGAAATCTACCTCATCTTCGAGACCAAGAGGAACATACATCGGTGGCGAAACATAGATGGGCAGGTTACATAATGAGAAGAATAGATGACAGATGAACCAAAAAACTGTAGAGTGGACTGCACGAGGATGCAAGCTTTTCCTGAGGCGACCACCTACACGATGGATGGACCTGTTCGTAAGTACTTGCAAGTGCAGTTATTTTACAGATCACGGTATGGAACTCGCGCCCACCACTACGTTCGAAGCAAGCCACCACCATGGACAACAGCTGCGAGGCACAGAAACGAATGGAAGTTGCGCTGGAGTTCGTACAACACGTGAACAAGGGGTGCTCAAGTATCCAAGTAGCTAAGCATACTTTCATTACAGCTTAAAATGACCGCAATGACAGAGAACTTTATCAGTCATTTCCATAAAGTAAAGAGCAATTTCATGTTCATCCTTCCTATTATCGCGGTAGTAAGCGATTCTATGAACACATATTTAGCTGCTTTTGGATAGCCACAGTTGCCAAGGCTCACAAAGGATAGAAAGTTACTCATAATTGATCTCGATGGAAAAGTGTTGCGGTGTTATTAAACACGAAGAACCATCTCCTGCATCGATGTTGGGACCTGGAACTTTATTTTGAAAACTCTCTGAAGTCTGAAAAACACGAAGACGTCGAATACTTAGGTGAATAGGAACTCGGTAACAACCTCGTGTTAGCTAATCACTGAAGAAGGGCACATTCATTCTTTTAAGTACTCACGTCCAAGTTTTCGGTTCCTTTTATGAAACTTGGAATTTATAAATCTTCACTGATGCGTTGTTTTCTGTATCTTAAAGTAAAACTTTGTAGTTTACGATTTCCAACCACTGCTTCTTTTTCAGTCAACAACCGAATTTTTGTACATTCTCGTCACCACACAATTCACAAGAAAACAAGTAATGACTCTTAGAGTGATACAGTCCCTAACGCTGAACCTAGAACAAAAGCAATAAATTATTCTGTAGTAGTAATGGAATCGATTAGAAACTAGTTAATGTTTTAGAGTGTTTGATAGTAGTTCTCATTGTCATGAGTTCGCTCGTCTCCTTACTAAGATCTTGCTGCGTTGCAATAAGTACGCCGTCGATAACTATACCCTTTACTAAGCAGTGTACTGGTTTTTAAGGGCATAGCTATTCCTTCATGCCTAACGTGAAATTCCACTGATTCGTAGCCTTATGAAAATGGCTATTTGCCGTACCAAACTAGACGTATCTCTTCTCTCTTCTCTTCTTGTACACAACCGGTCGAAACATTCTGCTCCTAAGAGTCTTGTTTGTATGCGAAGAATGAGCAGAGAAATATTGACGAAGAACGTTTTTAATGCAACCACAACGTCACCACTCTTCAACGACACCAAAATCGACATCAAGAAAGCGGTTAAGCAGGGTAATGCCATTTCGCCAAAATTATTTACCGCCACCCTCCAGAATGTCATGCGAACATTGGAATGGGACAATATGCAAATGAAAATCGCTGATCGGCATTTATACCATCTTCGCTTTGCCGATGACATCATTTTTAATAGCACCAAACACAAGCCAAGTGGAACAAATGCTAGCCACCTTTGATAAAGTCTCTGGAAAGATTGGTCACTGACTAAATCTCACAAAAACGAGGTTGTTAAGGAAAGGATTGGTTATGAATGTACCGCTCAGGCTCAACTGGATGAATATCTCCCAATGTTCTAGCTGCGTCTACCTAGGTCGGGGAATCAACTTGATAAATTACTTAGCTCCAAAATTGGGCAGGAGGAAGCGAGCGGCTTCGGGAGTTTTCAACAGCATCGAAGATGCAGGGAAGGGAACAAAGAACACCCAACTCTGTGCCCACCTTTTGGACTCGACAGTACTCCTTACGTATGCGTAAGAAACCTGGTCACTGCGTAAGCAGGACGAAAGAGAACATTATACAATGCGCAGTCGAAAGTACGATGCTAGGAATATCACGTGTCACACAAGTGAGGGAATGGAACCGAAACCCTGACCTGCGTCAACGATCGAAAATCAAACATGCCGTTCTATACGCCAGACTGTCAACGATAAGGCGTGGCGGTCACATGATTCACATTAACGGAAACCGATGGACAAAGCCGTTAGTGACTGGATTCGTCGGAATATCAAACGTACTGCAGGAAGACCACCGACCCGATGGCCAGAGTTCATTACGAAAAACCTAGAAGAATGGCACGATGTTCAACAAGTATTTAGAGCGCGCAGAACTCACTGGGCTAGTCTTGCACTCGACAGAGAGAAATGGGAAATTTACTCGCGCCCACTCGAGTCACCCGACAAGCAACGGGACGACATGTGATAGAGGTGGTTACGACTTGTAATTGATTGCCATTTTAATTATGGTCGGTGTAATGGACCATTGTTATTAAATGGAATATGCATGTATAAAAAATACCGAAACAGACACGGCGCAAGTTGCAAAGCACCTCTAAATGCCGACACCAACGTGTTCACATGACATAGGATTGAAACCTATAGTAAATAGTGACATACATGCCATTCACACCCATGTCATTTTCGTAGCCCATAAATCCCTCTATTTGTCAAGAAATTAATGTTTGTTATTAAAAACCCAACACGTCTGTAAAGGCTGGGAATTAGGCGTCGTTCTTTGCGGCAGACAGCGAAGAGTGCGTCGTCGCGAGAATGTTAGGTAACATTTCGTTGTGATGACAACCTCCATAATGTCTTTCATAATTCTCTAATATTCAGTAAATAATAAAGGATGAGGATAATATCTTCAGGTACATCAACCTTTTAGGGACTTGTCATGCATCTCACTCTATTCGTAATATCGTAGAGGAAGCAGAATGCATAGCTGACCTATATAATGAGTTGCATTGGCCTATCGAGTTATCAAATCAGTGTCTCATGCTCACAGACAAGGGTGGCACTAATCCGCCGACTGCGGAAGGTTGGACAGCATGATTCACCCGGTGCATAGGATAGAACCAAAGACCACACATGTATTTCATGATATTCAGCGCATGCTTTCAGCCAGCCACTGCACTATGTTCAGACGGTGTAATAAAACAGTAATAAGGTTGACTATATCTCGAAATCACAATGAACAACTTTTTATTTACCGTCCATTACTCTTTTCATACCAGAATTCTGTGTGAAATACGACCATAATGATGCCGAAATATTTGCAAAACTCAGATCCAAGCCCAGATTCGAACCAGCGATTATTCCAGGGGCCCACGTGCTACCGACTGCACCACTGTTGCCCTTGCTTTCCCTTTTTTATCTCAGCCAGTTTTTTACTCTACCGTTGCCACTAGCAATCACCCGTCAACGGGAATGACCTGGGGAGCATATGTGAGTCTTGGAAAGGGCTACCGCAGGTTCAAACCTGACCTGGGATCAGAGTTTTGCAAATATTTCAGGAACATCAAAGGAAACATTTCGAACTTCACTCTCGACTTCAGAAACGTTCCATTCGTGGAAATTTCTGACCAACATAATTCAAAAAGCAATTTTTCGCTCTAAATAGGAACTTCGCTGCAGCAGCAATGTGACAGAACTATTACCTCGACTAGGAACATGGACACTAGACCAATCACAGTGGATGAATATGCCAGAAGACTGAATGTCGACCTCTTTCCTGCACTCCCCGACATCTACAGGATTGATAAACACTTTCAATTGCATTTCAGCTTTCTTCTAATCCACCAATCTCGCTGGGAGGACATGCAGGGATGGAATTAGGTAGGATATGATGAGTTCATTTCATTCCCAGGAGTACAGAATATAGCAGAATTCATAAAGAAGTGCGATGGAGACACTTCTAAGATAACAAGAAGTATGTTGGATGCAACTCTCAACAAAATTCCTAATAAGACAATCAATGAAGACGAATTCTCGAACCTAACGAGCCGAGGGACCAATTCCCTCTGAACAACAATTTGCAGCCTACTACAACTTTTCATGGCAGGGTATTATATGGAATGCAACCGTAATGATATTGAGATATCTGCAAAACTCCGTGAACCGCATGTGTCTGCAGTAGAGAACGAACGCGCTATTATCTTTTCTAGGGGCTAACGCGTTCACCACCACACCATGTACACCCTTAGTATTCCCTTTCTCACAGCTAATTTTCTATCTACTAGTGCCATCAGCAATCACCCATCAACGGCACTGCAAATATCTCAGTATCATCGTAGCCGACCGCTGTCTTCGCACTCCTAGATACACGTGGTATTCTCAAAGAAACAATTTCAACAAAAAAACCAACATCGGCCAACAAAAACCAGATAATAAAGCTCCCGGTGTTGACTGATCCCTGAGGAATGCGCCATGCATTAGACTTCGTTAAGCACCGGTGGAGGTGACTGAATACAAATCTGGCCTTAACAACGACTCGCGGTGGCCTGCCAATGTATCGAGCCAGTTCAGCTATCTTCCCAGACAAGTCTGGCATCAATCCGCCAACTCAGGGAAAGTTGGCTTAGTTTGGAGCGCAGGGACCAATCCCATGTGCACTGTAGGGCGCCCGTTGTCTGTAGGTTAAGTACTAATAAATATAACAAATAGGTTAAGTACTAATAAGTACAATAAATGACGATTGGATACAAAATAATCTCAATCAGGAATTTGAAAATAACCGTGTTCGTGATCGCGGCCATTGCAAGTAAAATCACGACAAGTTCGTAATGTCCTTCTGTTTTCGAATCAGGCTTTGTACTCACTCTGTTTTCTTTGTATTTAATTGGTTGGTTCTGTTCCGTTTCGATTTTAGCACTGCATGGTTTGATGATATCGAAAGTGTTCGCATTTTTGAACAAAATACTCATAAAGTCGAATACGCATCAGCAGTGGGAGCGCATTCTTGGAAAACAGTTGGAGGTTTGCATTTAGAATCATATGATTACCGTTTTCTAAAATGGCAACGACTCATTTGTTACGTTCATTGTTTTTTTTAGTAATATCTTTTTAGTAAAAGAAAACAGGAGTGAAACTACCTGAGAGAAAGGTGGAACGAAGGACGCGCATGGTTTAGAAGTGAAAGCGTTTGCCTCCGGAAAGGGTAATAGCGCGTTCGTTCCCCGCAGCAGACACCAGCAGTCCGGTGTTTTGCAAATATCTCAACACTATTATAGTTGTATTCCACATAATACCCTGCCGTGGATAATTGTAGTAGGCAGTAAATAAAAAGTTGACGTTATCTTTTTAGTGTGCTGAAAGTGTTCAACAAGAGTCGTCACTTCAGTTAAAGAGGACTGGAAAGATTCACCCATACGGCGTATCAAGGTCTAGAAGGTAGATCGCTTTTTTCTACCCGTACGATATCATCCAGAATATGGTCCACGTTCTTTCAGTTGAGTAGTGCGGTAGGGTTTCGTCTCATCAATAGCTTACTATATTCGATAGTATTCGACGCGTGTAGTGCCATGGTCGGAGGCACCCTGCAGTACATGGGATCAATCCCTGCGCCCTGGCCCCACCAAACCTTCCATCCCCTCAGGATCGGCAGATTGGTACCAGGCTTGCCTGGGAGAATAGCAGCACTGGCTCCATGCATCGGTAGGCCACCACGAGTCATTGTAAAGGCCAGATATGCACTCAGTCACTTCCAACGATGCTTGATGAAGTCGAATGCATTGCGCGTCCATCAGGGATTGATCAACGCTGGGAGGTTTATACTTTGTCCTTTACTTTTCGACCAACGAATCAGAGGCGACGATAATATATTATTCAACGCGAAGGGGAGGGTAATATTTGAACGGGCCTATTTGAATGATGGGCTCAGCTAATTTGAGTGTTGGTCCAGTTAAGAAGCTTTGTTGGACAGGAAAGGCACCATAGTGCATGCACTACGTGTCTGTCTTGTTACATTCATTACAGCATTGGAGATTTTCGCATCTTTCCTTCAAAAAGAATGTCTAACTTCAACTATTACAGTGCTTGTACTTCTAGGTCTTCCCTACCAATGCTGGTGCCTCAGAATTCTATCCTTCTGTGGAAAGATCCTAGTGATTCATGCAGTGATGAAAGGTGCGTCCGTTCTGTTTAAAATTCCTCCTTATCTGAGATGTTTAGAAGTTTCTTCTTTGTTGAGAATACAAATGACTGAGTATTTCAACTCTTAATTTATTGTTTTGTTTGTAGTTGTAGTTGTATTACTTATCTCTTCCACTTTTTTTCATTGCTGTTGGTTTCGTACTACTAGTAGGTTTAACTCCTTGTTTGTTTAGATCTTTCTTTTTGTCTATGTTGTTTGACTTCCATTATAACGGGTGCTCATTACTAGTAACATTAAAAAGGCCGACTTCTGAACCATTCGAGGAAACTGCGCGAAAGGTTAGTGATGGGATCATTTTTAGCTTTCCTCTTTATACCTGCTCCTAACGATTTACCGCCTTATCGTTACTGGGAGGGGTTCCGTGTCGGGTTGCGATGTGCAGCGGGGGATTCATCCATCCAGCAGGGTCCCTTAAGCTGGGAAGGGATCCGGCGTTTCCATCAGGAAGCCTAGCTAAGAGCAAACCAATACCAGAATCTGCCACCGTATTGGTATCAAACTAGTCGCATGGTGCCAGATCTCCCTCTGATCCACGAAGGCGGCGACTAAACTAGTTGTAGTGATAACGACCTGGGGTAGACTTTGGGTAGGATGACCTCGTGATTCCATAGGACCGTAATGGCTAAATCAGCAAAACTCCAGAACATGGAGATTATGCTGGGTCCCGCACAAACAGTGAAGACAGGCCGTCCAAATTCCCAAGTAAGTGTTTATCCATACTACTGCTTTCATAAGTACTTATCTACGACCGGTTTTATAATTAACTGATAATTTGCTGTCCGTTTTCTGACGAGGTTATGTTTATGTTTTCTAGATTGAATTTAAAATTCAAAAGATGCTATCCTCCAAAAGATGCGAAATGAGTACCACAGGCGGATCAAAAGTGGATTGCTATAGTGAATCCTCTCAAGTCCCTATTACGGTCGAAGTTCCTCACTCAAAAAATGTGGAATCGTTGGTGGGTAACCGTAGGTTTCTAAGTTCTATGTAGTTACAAGGGTTTGATGATATTCTGCGATTTCTCAGACTCTTGGAGACGTTCTTGATTCTGAACAATTTTTATTTGTTGGTGGCGTTCCTTATGAAGTAATCCACGAACCAGCTGATATATCAACGGTTGCATGTGTTTTGAAACCATTAGCAGACTGTCCGGTCTATCCAGCCGTAGATTTTAGACAAGGTCTATCTCATTAAATTGATAAACTGTAAATTTTTGGGTGCCAATTGATATCGTATTTCAGGATCAAGAAAAGTGAAGCCAAAAATTCATTGGTTTATTTATAATCCTCAGTCACGCAAAATTGAAAATTCTCCTGGGAATCATAAGAAGAATGGTGTTAATGAGGAGACGTTGAAGTTGATTGACGGTAAGTCTACCTGTGAAACGTATTTTAAAAAAAGAATAGGTCTCAATTACTTGGAGAGACGGAAGTTTAGTGGTGTCCATGCTTAGAGTTCTTGATTGCTTAAAGGCCCGTCTCGTAGATTTTCTGTTTCGAATTGCGAATTTCGTTGTACTGGTGACTTCTATGTGCCATCGGTTACCGACATAGGAAAGCAATTGTTTCTAGTTGCTGATCTTGGGCCACAGGCTGTTGTTAAGTAAGTTTTACATAAATTATCTAATTAAAGGAATCCATTCGTTTTTACCACGACTACACTGTCGTTTTGTGCTATTTCATTTCCATTTACTTTTTAAACCAGTGTTTCTTAGCTGCTATGTGCCGCAAACCTGCTTTCCTCTCGTGCTTGTGAACACTTTAGTACAGCTGTTGCGAAACCGAAAGGAATAAATGAAAGATGTTACAACCACAACGTTGCTGAGATATTTGCAAAACTCTGGACCGCAGGTGTCTATGGTGGGGAACGAACGCGCTATTATCCTTTCCGGGGAGTAACGCGTTCACCAACACACCATGCGGGTCCTTTGTTTCGCACGTCTCTCAGCTATTTCTATCGATCTTTTTGCCACAGCAATCACCCGTCAGCGGGGTTGATCTGGGGAGCGCAAATCGGCATAGAACCCAGTTAAGCTATGGCTATGATTTCAACTACAGCGTTACTCCCCGGAAAGGATAATAGCGCGTTCGTTCCCCACCATAGACACCTGCGGTCCAGAGTTTTGCAAATATCTCAGCAACGTTGTGGTTGTATTTCGCTTAGTAACCTATGAAAATTATAGAAGGCAGAAAACAAAACGTTAAAAATTGAAAGATGTTAATTGAGAGAGAACCCACCCGTCGGTTGTAAGCCCTTCAGGTTCAGCTGCAGTTTTCTTGTACATTTTGAGAAATATTTTTATTATATCCTGTAACATAACATAAAATCCTATACTCTTCTTATGATTTTGCCCTGAGACCTTTTTCTATCTGTTACCAAACTGTGATCTCGTGTGTATTACTACGAAATAAATACCCATAAAGGATGCGTGTGGCCCAATGGTCGGAGACGCCCTGCAACACACTTGAGATCCCTGCATCCCTAGCCCACAAGACCTTCCTTCCTTCCGGGTTCGGCAAATTAGTACCAGACTTCTCTGGGAGGATAGCAACATTGGCTCGATAAATCGGCAGGCCACCGCAAGTCATTGTAAAGGCCAGATTTGCAGTCAATTACCTCCAAACGATGTTTAGTGAAGTCGAATGCATAGCGCATCCCTCAGGGATGGATGAATGCCGATAGCTTTATCCTTTTATTCTTTTAAATACCTAAATAGTGGATCCTGTGGCTAAAAAATGTTTTAAAATCCATATTTGAATATCTAGATGTGGCGTATCCAAGTTCCATATTGATGTTATAGACGAGCCATTGATTTTTGAGGATAATATTAAGTGGTGTCAAAAAGAAAGACCGTCGAACTGGTGGGTTTTATCCTTTCCATTTCTGTTCAGTTTCTCGAATTTTTTTCATTATTCGTTTTAGTTTTTAGCATTCGAATGGTTTCATACAATATTCTTGCGGATCTATATTTGGATCTTTCCGGTTCACAAGAGGCTTTATTTTTTCCGTATTGCCCGAAGGATTATCAAACCTATGAGTACAGATACCCACTTTTATTGAAGGAACTGTCAAGTTCGTTCAAGCTTTGTTTTGAATTGTTCCCTTTTTCATTTTGCGTTTTTATCTGTTGTAGTAATTACATTTATTTCGCAGAAAGATTTCTAATGTAAAAACTATGAACGTCATCTGCACAGGTTACGTCATGGATCTATGTTTCTTGCAAGAGGTCGACCATAGAATGCAGATGCGATACCTCAGTGTTCTTTTTGAATCAATTGGTTTAGAAATGTGTTTCACGAGAAAACAAAAGGAAGTAACTGAGGGTTCTGTAATTGCTTTCAATCGTAGGCGATTTGAGTACGTCTTGATTATTTGTTTGTAATCTGTCAAATAGATTTATTCCATATTCTTTAAGGTTCATATGTCTAATAATTTCGGTCTTCTCCCAATTTCGTGGTTTCAGACTTTTGTCCTCTGAAAGCTATTGGATAGCTTCGCTCCTAAAGGAATGCTATTGCGATGATCTCAACAAAATCCTTACCACGAGTGTTGCTTCTCTAGATATTTTCACCAGTCGGCCAACGACGCTTCAGGTCAGCTGCATAGTTGTTTCTGTTCGCAACATATCTTTCTCCTGATTGGCATGGTGGGCTCCCGGACACACCTAATCGGGCGCCGCGTGTTGCATGCACTGAACGCAAAATATTCGTTCGGTCGAAAGTCGTGGGAGTGGGAGAAAGATAGAAAGTCGGTCGTGGGAGTTACTGCGAAATATTCGATTCGCTGTAATGTGGTAATGTCTCAAGGACACACTATGTGGAAACTTAATACTGTCTTCAGCACCAGTAAACAGGAAAAAGCTTCTTTAGTACATGATATGTCAGCACCCTCATCGTTATCAGCAGTCCTCTGTGGAGCAAATAAAACCGTAAAAAGAAGACTTTTTGTAAATTACAAGTATTTTTATTCCATTTTGTTTTTTATGACATCTGCTATGCGGATCTCGCATTTGACTCGTTTTTCTCGCATTTAGAATCCACAGAGGTCTTCGAATGTTTCTCTTATTACTTCGTCTGATGCTCCAGATCGTCATCTTTTTTTATAAATGCTGTTGAATGCTGGTCGACTAGATTCTTCTTGCAGTCTGAGAAGTGAAACCTAAAATGCATTGTTGGCGGCTATAAGAACTTCAGTCCAATCATCCTCAACAGGACTGACAAGTGATTGGGTGTAGGACAATTGGTTGCATGTTGACAAGCATAGCCTTCAAAAAGACTCAAAGCAATAGATCCACACAACTAAACTGATTGAAGCACTACAAAGTACGAAAAGCCGTATTGTCTCTCTGGGACAGGAGAGGATATGGAAACTCTGGAGTTGAGCGTCCTTTTTCACTACATAATGTTGCTTAACGAGCTATACGCTCAACGCACGAATTTTGTCTCTTTTTTGCATCCTACAGCACCAACCACGTAGGATTGTTTAACTGGGCGATACCTTCATGCCAAAATTATTCAGCAATTGTATTGAGGTATGAGGACTAAATGAAGCCGAACAACACTCGGGTTTGCACCCATCTTTTCAATTCCAGTCTCCTTAATGCCATGAAGCGAGTACCTCTTACGTTGTCGAATGCTATACCGAGAATATAGTGCCGATGTATCCCAAATCTTGCAGTCAAAATATCTGATTGGGATGAGTGAAAGTTACGTGAGCCGGTTACCTGATGAATCTTAATTGAAAATGCTATACATTAATCGTTAGTAGTGGAATTTCACGGAACGTTAAGCGCATAAAAAATATACGAACGGAACTTTCTTTCGGCGACCATGAGCGAAAAATGTGATTTCAGGTCAGTTGAACGCACTGGGCAGCGTTCACATAAATACCTAGCTAGCGCATTTCAGTTCTACCATTTGCTAAGTAGACGATCCTGAACTCACATAGACACCGGGTATAACCGTGTACAATCTTCAGATACTTTCCTTTAGGTAGTAGTACTACGTGATCGAAGATCTAATGAGATCATAATCTGTGGCAACACACATCTTCATCACAATCCGAAACACGAACATTTGAAAGTTTTTCAAGCTATTGTGGCTGTACGTCAACTTCACAGGTAGCTTTCCATACATTTTGATGCTATTGGCAATGTACGATCGTGATTTTTTCTTCACAGGATTTGTCAAGATTTTTCAAATTCGAGTTCATCTGATGAAACTCGGTTGATTTTCGCTGGAGATTTCAACAGTACACCGGATGGTCCGGTCTATGAGATTCTTAGCACGGTAATTGTTTACGTCGTTGACCATGCAGTTTCGCAAATCCAATTTCTACGCACATTTCCACTTTTTTGGCGATTATTGTAAGAACCAAGTAATTTAGAAATATGTTATCTTATCAAGATTACAATAACCTTCATTATAAAGAGAAAGATAGATGTAATCACGTTTCTTTTTCTCTAGGGAATGTTGCGGAAATCGTCATCTTGCTGGGATTTGGATCCAGAGTTGATAGCTGATGATTTGATGGTAAGTTTTCTTGGTGACATTCAAGAACTGTGGTCATGGGGCAGGATATTTATCTATCATTACAGCTTCTTCCGTCAAGAAAAGGCCTAAATAACTTGACGGGCACTGGCTGTACCAACCATACGCGACATACGAATGTCTATGGAGAGGAACGAGGATTTTCGGGATGCTTAGATTACATATGGAGTGATTCGGCGATATTGCATCGTTTAGCACCACGACCGTCTTATGAATTATTGAACAAGTACGGTGCTTTACCGTCACGAATAGCACCTAGTGACCATGTTCCACTTATATGCGAAGTGAAGTTTTAGAGGATTTGACTGATAAGTACCTTAACTGAATTTTTTGTTAACACTTGAGAAATTGAGTTGTTGATAGAGTAAGGGTGTGTACAAGTTTTCTAGAATGTTATTTCAATTTCAAGCATGTTCAAAATTAATTCTGTCAAGAAATTGAAAGAGATGTGCAAGCTTCTAAAGTTTTCAGCGCTAGCTATGCGGCCATGGACATCTGGATACATTGGTTTTGTACTGGACAAATTTACCAGCTTTATTGTTCAAAACATGAACCTAAGCGGGAGAAAGCGGGTTTTACTGGCTCCTCAGGACTCCATATTAGTAATATGAGAAGGCTTGTACCTGTATTGGAAAAGGCTTTTGGGTTCTAATTGTATTATTTCAATAACAATGTCAACCAACACTAATCTTACATATGACTGGCACATCTGAACGATTCAAGGACTTTTGCTCAACTGCCCATTATTATCAGTACATTTGCTATTTAACGGTAAGGCAATCATACCAATGAGCTGCTCGGACTGTTATAGCCCACACATGTTTGCCAGTGTGATGTAAATTCACCTACTCTTTCGCCACAATGTCCTGGTTTTCTGGAGCTCAGAAATGTTTCCGCTTGTTCACGTCAGTAGTCGTATCTCGAACATCGGAGATATTAGACAGGCGGGACTTCCTCTTGCAAAACACTAGTGTCCCCAAATGCTCTGTTATTGGTAGCTGTTATGCGTGCGCTGAAAATTCTAGAAGTTCTCTATTATGTTAACAATTTCTAGATGTGAAGTTCGGACAAACTTAGGACGAAATATGTTTATGGATAATACATAAAGTTATCGATTACTGCTGTTCAAAGAGATCAAATTATTATATCTACTCTGTCTTTTGGAACCTTGTTGACGCCCTGTGCAATTGGGGTAGGGGTTATATAACTTTTCTGTGTGCCAAGTGTTGGTGAAGCACCTGTCTTTGTTGTTCATTTCTTTTCTTGACGGATGTTTTGTTCCGATCGTAGCACACTGTCATACATTATTGGAGTATAATATGACGCTCCGTCAGAAATTTTATAGATAAAATTTATTTATCACTTCAAAGTGACCTAGAATTCAGCAGCTTTAACATCAATGCCAAAACGTGTGAAACTAGTCACTATCAGAGTCACAGATGGTGTTCCAATTATTTGCTAGTTGTTCCAAAATGCGAAGGGCACGATCTTGGGCGTCGTCATCCATGCATCCGAGACACAGGTCGCTATTTCCTGGATGTCGAGCCACTACAAACAACGGATTAACTGATTACAAGACCCTTAAGCACCTAATTAATAATTGTTTGATCCAAAGAAATAACAGGCAGGTAGGGCGGCTTTATACTGCTTTACACATAATATCCGTTTCATGTGCTAATAAACCTGCTTTGTTAACCAAAAAGTATCTATAGTAATTGAATTGGTCCTTACGTCGTTCCATACTTTGCAAGGGATTATGTGCCACATTTGATTGAACTTTAACTTCTGATGACGACTTCAATCCTAAAACGAAGTGTATTAGCTGAGATATTTCATTCTGTAGTTGCACATAAAGCAGTGACCGCTATTGTCAATGAAGAGAAATATCATATTTTCAACTTTGGTGAGGTGACCTCTGAACAAAAGCATACCAGCGGGTGCAATTTTGGTGTTTTCCATAGCTTCTGTCGTTGGTTTACCGAGATTTGCATAATGTCCACTGTTACTTGAAGACATAAGACCACGAAATAGATTTACTGGATCTGCACAAAACACATCAATGCATTTTGCTGAAATGGAACTGTTTTTCGATATGGATGAGTCACCGTAAAACATTTAGTAACACTGAATTGATCTTATAGATCCGCTGTACCGAGAAGGCAGTTCTGGAAGTGAACTTACAATTCGAAGGTTTTGCTGATGGAACTGACATCGTTGGCTGAGGTGATATATTACTAACCACTTGGAAGTTCATTACTTGAGCAACTTTTCTCTCCAATTCCAATAAGGTTTCATGCTGCTTTTCCTAGAGTATGGAAGCGACAGGTTTTACAACAAGGGAGGGTACCAAAGTATAGTTTTAGCTTAAATTTGTTACAAATATGATTGTGCATAAAATCTTAAGTTTAGTACAGAGAAAATGTGAACCGACCCTCCGTAGTTCGGATGGTGTAGAGGTAGGCGTGGTTGTCATAGACGACAAATCCAAGGAGGAACTAAATACAATATATGCACATCAAACAACAGGCTAAATAGTTTCTGCCAGATAACAGTAAGAAATCCAAAACCTGCTAATCCCTATATATTAAGCACTATTAAACCTTCAATGCAAAAAATTGAAGACATATTCATGCGTTAACACAGCATGTCGAGGTAGAAATCATTTTTATAACTACATTCGTAAAGCAAATTGTC
Organism: Angiostrongylus costaricensis; assembly: GCA_900624975.1. Lineage (NCBI taxonomy): Eukaryota > Metazoa > Nematoda > Chromadorea > Rhabditida > Metastrongylidae > Angiostrongylus > Angiostrongylus costaricensis. The sequence goes on from UYYA01003927.1 coordinate 20,851, forward strand.
GCCAATTTTTTCTATTATGAGACATTTGAAATTTCCGGACCGCTGGCGTTTGTGGTGGGGACCGAACACGCCTTGCCCTCTCCGACATTGTGATCTATACCATAGCTTCAGCTTAACTCAGTTCACTCTGATTCGCGCTCCCCAGAGCAACCCTTGACGGGTGATTGTTGATAGCACCTATAGGTCAATAACACGACTGAGAGACAGGCGAAATGGAGGACTCGCATGGTGTGGTATTGTACGCGTTAGTCCCCGGAAAGGGTAATAGCGTCTTTCGTCGCCACTACAGACACCAGCGGTCCGGAGTTTTGCAAATATCTCAGCAAAATTATTGTTATAAAGCAATTTTTAAACCGACTGTTATTTAGCCATGATAGCAAAATCACCAACATGTCACTAAATTGTTGAGCTTACACGAGATCGATAATAAGGTTTATTCGGCTAACGTTTCGACGTCTTCATCTTCATCGGAGCCGGTGATCCGAGTTGGTGTTCAATAGTTCTTCGTCATCTGGATGTGGTGTCTTCGCAGTCGCACCGAGACGGATCTTCTTCAGTGAACCGTACGAATGAGGCGTGCTCACCCGGAAGTGCTATTTTATACAGAGCGGTTGTTGTTAATACGACTATCCGTTGATAATAATTTGTTTTTCAACGGAAAAGGCTTTGCTATTCGCTGTATGCTAGCTAATATAATACCGACTGCTGTAGGGGGGATTATTCGTTGGAAAATAAGTTATTATCAACGAATGGTCGTATCAATAGCAACGGCCCTGTATAAAAAAACACTTCCGAGTGAGCACGGCTTATTCGTACGGTGTTCACTGAAAAGGATCCGTCTCGGTGGGATTACGAAGACACCACATCGCGATGACGAACAACTGTAGAACACCGATTCGGATCACCGGCTCCGATGAAGACGAAGACGTCGAAACGTAAGCCGATAAACCTTATTATCGATCTCGTGTAAGCTCAACAATTTAAAGACATACAGCCTTAAGTTCCTAAAATGAGATTGTTCAATGCGGAATGATGCATAGCGAAATTTTACGCGAGAATTCGATAGTGGATAAACAATCGCCGGTAAGGAGATCGCTTTAAATGGTATTATAAAAGTGAACTAGCCAACAATACGTACATGAATATTCAAAAGACCGACTTTCTATGAACTTCGGCATGAATAGTTGGTATATTTATTTATACGATCCTAAAAACTGGTATTTTTGAACTGATGCGAGGTTGTTATAGGTCTTCGTTGTCATTGCTGTTGCTGTTGGTCATTGCTGTTGGTGTTGTTGGTCGATGGCTGATGTTTCAGCGATTTCGCCTTCCTCAGAGCCGTGCTGTTACGAGTGAGTACGAGTAACGGCAACAACAACAATAACGACAACGAAGACCTATAACAACCTTGCATCAGCTCAAAAAGATCTGTTTATAAGAGCATATAAATAAATACATGAAGATTGCAGCTAACATTGGGAATTACTCAACATTGAAAGCGTATTATTCCACACTAAAAGTTGACCTTATAATTGCATTACATCCGCTAAGTTGTATAACGCGATGAGACCATTTAAATTATCGTTCCATGCTCAATACCGCGCTCTCGAATGCGTGATCGGCATTAGTGCACATGCAAAGCATACATTGAAATGTACTGTCAATATATTGCCAAAAACCAGAAAGACTTTCGATTTTGAATATGAATACAAATTCTACGTACATTTTTGTACTGTCATAAAACCGACTTCTAGTTTTTCGCATTTGCTCTTCGATTTGAGTTATCTTTTTTTGTAACGTTTCGATGTCCGTGTTACCCTTAAACAATAATTATAATATGGCATATCATACGAAACAAGCGGGCCCTCAAAACAAATCCTCACAGGGTCCAACTCTTTACGACTTCCTCCGATCTTCCTTTGACAGAGTTCCATGACAAGATTGTTATAAACTGAAATGTAGCTGAAGAACTAAAGAAACAAATTTGGAACAAACAGTGTTAATTACAGTCTTCATCTTCATCGTGGTCCTCCGCAGTAACGGTAAATGAGAAACTGTCGAAATGTTGTGGCTTTTGAGAAATGACAGGAATCTGGAAAACTTTACATTGTTCTCTACCAAAAATTGTAGTGAAAAATGAAGAAGCTTACCAAAGCATCTAAAGGACTACATTCTCCCAAGTCGCTATTTTGTTGGCCTGCAAATCGCGAAATTGGGCTGGAAAAATGCTCACATGGCACATTGGGGGGTTTACCCAGCACTGAAGAGACAGGTAGTACGTTTCTTAAAGCCTGTTGACTAAATGCAAAATTCTTTGTGTCAGATGCAGCGATGTTCGCTTGAGATCGTCCAAACATTGAAACGCCAACTGATTCAGCCTTCCAAAATGATGTTGCCTCATCTTTGTCTATAACTTTTCCAAATGATGGCTTCGTCACTGAGGCAAGTCCATTAGATAGAGTGTTTTTCGAAACAGTATTCATACTATCAACTAAAGTATTGTTAGGAATAACGCCTGATGTACCAGTTTGGCTAAATGTTGAACATTCAGACGACTGGCAGCTCGTCAAACCACTCAGAGAACGATCTTCCATCTTTCCTGAAAACACGACCTGTGTTGTAGGGGTCACCGAAAGGTTGCCTGATTTCGATAATTTATCCGTTGCCGTGGGTTTCCCTTGCTGCAGTTCTGAAGACATTTTCTTGTCACCGTTGAGTTCCTGTGCTGAGGAAATACCGCTAATTTTTTTGCATAAAAGTCTTTGACGAGGATCCAGTCCCACAGGACTAGTTATGGCGCTTGCATACGATCGATCGGAAACAGTTGCACGATCGCTTTTAACTGAGAAGAACGATTCATCCTCATCACCAGTTGATAACAGTGCTGACTGAAAAAGCACAAAATAATTTTAGAAAAGGTGATAAAACAAGAATTTAACCAGTGACTGATTATCGACCGGTCACACTTGCAAAGTTCTCCATTTCAGCAAATTCTTCCCGCAACAGAACATGCAATAAGAAGCTGGAAAAAATCTACAAGCTTATAACAGAATCGACCCACAACGTCAGCACGACATGGTGTATTCGTGCAAACATCAACGAGAACTTTGTCATTTTTCGATGGTGGCGAAACAATTCCTAAATCACAAGCTAAATTTTTAAAAAACTACCGTAAAGGAAAGATGTGCTGCAGAGAGTGGAATAGTTTTCCCATTCTGAGTTAGTCCATTGAAAAAAGAATTACAGAGCTTGACAATGATTATGGACACGGGGTTGAAAAACTAATAATCATGCAACATTTCACTAACCTGATTGACTTGGCAAAGCTGGCACAGGCGAGATATGCTTCTCACAATTGACCTATAATTGGCTCTCAACCAGCAAGATAAGACAAGAACAAGGCACACCGTGAAAGATTTACAAACAAAAAGTGAGGAAAGGTCAACAAGCATGTGTACCTTCAATTCACATACTCGTTTTGATAACTGGTCTCTTTCGTGTTCTTCAAGATAGCCATCTGCCAACCATGCTTCATATACCTACAACAGAATAAATTCATAACAAGAAACGCGGTTAAAAACAATAGGTACCTTAATCAGCAATCTTTTACTCTCAACTGAATTCGCATACACGAGTTTCCTCTCCGCCTCTCCAAATTCTTTCTTAAGAAGCAATTCAGAAGCCAGGTACCTAAATATAAACATTGCAAATTACAAAAAGATATTAACCTTTTAATTTCTCCCTACAATTTTTACGACAGGGTATGATGTTAATTACAATCATAACGATGCTGAGATATTCACAAAACTTGGGCGTGTCCGTGACCCCGATTCCAAACTCCGTTGCGCAGTGTGTAATGCGCGAGCCCCGAAAGGGAAATCGTGGTTCCATCTGGCCCCATGTCCAAGTTTTGCGAACGTCTCAGCGTCTTTGTGGTTGTAAGTAGGAAAAGAAATTGGAAAAGAAAAAGTACCTGGAAACATGTTCTTCGATGCTATCAATTTCGTCTACTGTATATTCAACATCAGAATCAGTACCACCAGGAAATAGTTCGTCACATTTGCGACGACAAGAATGCACCCTAAACACCAAGTGCAAGTTATTATCATAAGTTTGGACGAAATGATATTAAACGCATTAAAGAATTGTGCTCGAAGAAGCAGAGGCCACTATTAGGACCTTTAAAGAAAAATCCCGGCTTTAAGAGTTCCCTAAAAAAAACGACAAAGGACAAATTTAGCATCACTACGAAATCGTCTACCGTGTGATAGTATCACTAATGGTTGTCGCATAAACTGTTAACCATGATTTATCACCAACGTTTGCCTCCAGCCATCGAAAGACCTGAAAAAGTCAAAAACACTCCACTGTGAATGTACAAGTGTTATGTAACATATACTATATAAAACCAACCCTAATACCACTACCCTAATCCTACTACCCTCCAAACGGTTTACCACCTCATCGTGGCTGGGAGGGGTTCCTGGGTGTCGGACTACGACGAACAGCGGGGAAACTCATATCCCAGGAAGGGTCTCCCAGGCTGAGAAGAAACCCGGTTCTTCCACCAGGAAACCCAGGCAAGAGTAAACGAATACTAGGATGTACTACTGACTTGGTATCACACCAGTCGCATGGTGGCAAATCTCAATCTGATCCACAAGAGCGGCGACCACCTGTGGCGGTCACGACCTGGGGTAGCCTTTGGCCTGGGCTGACCTTGGGACACCAAGAAACCACAATGGCTAAATCAGCAAAGCTCCGAAAAAATGGAGATTATACTGCGGTACGCAAAAACCAGTGAGGACGGGCCATCCAAGCATCCAAATATACTATATAGAAATTCGCTGTTTCCCAAATGGTGAGTGTCTTAAGAAAATAGCAGACTTCAGACTCGTTACTGACGAGTAATTTCCAGAATCAATTGCTCTTAGGACATACAGCATAGCAAAACAATAAAAAGTAGTAGTAAAAAAATTATCCATATGGTTTCATATTAATGGTACAGACGGGATATTTCTACCTCGTATAGTCTTCTTAAGCAAACCACACGATGACGTAGTCTGACAGAATCTATAACGCGTGATCGCAACAGTACCGACTTCACACTGTCAGCATCAGGAGCGCTACGAAAAAGATCAGGTAAGTGAAAGCAAGAGAATCCTTCTATCAAATCCTTTTTTGCACAATAGAAGCGTTGTACTCTACTGTGCAAAAAAAAGTGCGAAAAATATTTTCCATCCAATTAATCGAACAAGCTAAAAGAAAGACTGCTACAAATAGTACTTATTGATCAGGTGACATATAGCTTTCCAGCAATTTATTTGGTCCACTTTAATGTGAAGTCGCCCTGGAAGTGCAGCAGGATGTGACGCGGAGTCGCTCCATAATGACAAAGTGAAAAGAAAAACCTAAATAAATCCTGTCAGAACTGATTACGCATACATTTTAAACCGGATACCAAGATTAAGGCAATCTAAGATACATTTAAGCCAAACCTTGACATCAGTGCTTGTTAGAGTAGCTGAATTCAAGTCACTGCTATTACTGAAAGATTTTTGGAGCAGATTGTCGAATATGGCCACTAAAAACTCTATCTCATTATAAAAAAGTTACTACTACATTTCGAATGAAAATTTAGGTAAAACAGCAACGTGGGATGCTACAGTAGTGGATGAAGTTACAAAAAAAATACAAATACGAAAAATAAGCTAAGTGATGACTTACTCTTTTCAAATGTACTATCATGCCCAATCATCCAAACAATAGTGCGAAGAATTTCTTGTCGATGCAGAACAGGTTGTATTCCTGTGCGCAAAGAAGATCAACACTAATGGTAAGACTTCATTTTTGAGCACCTTGAGCTATTTCGAGTTAGTTAATTCGCCAGGCTTGTAAGAAAGGTGGTATTCAATACGGATCAAATCGCGTATCTCGGATTCACCAAACTAACTTATAACTTTAATTATATTAATGAGTTTGTGAGTAAATAAGTGCCATTATTCCCGTCGATTCGACCAAAAGCTGGAAATGAAATGGATGTTGCGCAGGTTATAGGGCACCTGCCTCATTCCAAGCGGTAAAGCAACAGTACAGGTAAACGGTTTCATACGGAAAGCGTTATGCTCATCACGTTTACCGAATGACGTCACAGTCATTTAATGATGAACGGGAATACAACTATTCAACAAACCACTCACTATCAAACAAGTTGCAAATCTGTTTTACAGTGATTGTGGGCCAGCACGTATGGCACTCTGTGACACCGTTTCGATATACTCCTGAATGAAGCCGCTGTATACAACCTTCAGAAGGAATGAGGGTGTCCACACAATACTCCGCTAGCTATAACAAAATCACACTCTGACAAAGATTTATTCTAAGAATATAGTTAAAGTAACTTACATCCTCACGATGCCATAGCTGAGAAATCTGATCTTCCGTAACGTTAGTGCAAGTGATTGCAGCCGCTACTTCTAAAGTACTAGCCAATTCACGAGAACATAATTTCTGCATAAGTTTTTATCGGTTTCTCATCAGATAATTGTTAAATCAACACTAACATAATTTCTAGCATAAATCATTACTACCCTCCCAACGGTTTACTGCCTCATCGTAGTTGGGAAGTGTTCCCGGGTGTCGGGCTACGATGTACAACCAGGGAATTCAACCTCTCAGCAGGGTCTCCCAAGACGAGAAGAAGTCCGGCGTTTGCATTAAGAACCCCCGCCAAAAGTAAACCAATACCAGGATTTGTCACCGTTCTGGTAACAAACGACTCACATGGTGGAAAATCCCCCGCTGATCCGAAAGGGCGACAACTGCATGTGGTGGTGACGACCTAGGGCAGACTTCGGCCTGGCTGACCTCGGGACTCCAGGGGATCACATTGGCTAAACCAGCAAAACTCCGAAGTGGAGATTACGTTGCGGCCCACACAAAAGGACGGGCCATCCGAACATCCGAGTATCCAAGTATCCAATGGTCACTACTGCATGGATTACGTGCAAATTAATAGCTTTTGAATCTAAACCTTACTCCCACACGGGACTAAGACAGTAGAGAGGAAATGAAGTACAATTAGTGTTAAGTGCACATAAACAAATACTATTTAGGAACTACTAACCAAGCAAATGCATTGCAATCCAAGCGGAAATCGTTACATCTTTTGAAGAGACCATGCAGAGATGGTGATATGCTAATGAATTCAGGATAAAGGAAACCTGGAAAATCCTAGACGGAATCACAAATGGAAATCTACATGTGAACTTGAGTAGTGAAGTATTATCGAAAAAAGAACTCTCTTCGTGAAGGTCTAAATGTCATATAAACGAAAACAAGAAAATAACATAAAATACCTGGTCATCGGAGCCCTGCTGAACATCTAATAAAGCAGCGCTGTATTTAAATAGAATTCCCATGGCTATTCCGACGTAGTCCTTTAAGACAGAAGATTTCGCCTTCTCCACCAGCAACGTTAACCTAAAAGAGGAAACTTCGGGAATCTTAACATTAGCTAGGTTCCAAAGAAAATATTTTCTTACTAGCAACACCTCACTCGATTAGGCTATTTTGGAGCGATTTAATGAGAGGCGGATCAGCTCGAAGAGCGTTTTCCATTAATGCTACTAAACAAAGAATATGCCGTAGAAGACAGTCGTCATCATGCCTGTCGATACTCTGTAAAGTTGTAAAACACTCCTGCTTAACATTTGAGTGGAGAAAGGTGAAACGAAGAACACGCATGGTGTGGTGGTGAATACGTTAGCCACCAGAAACGGCAATAGCTCGTTTGTTCCCCACCGCAAACACTTGCCATCGGGAGTTTTGCAAATATCTCATCGTCACGATTTGCGAACATACTTTGTACATTCTGTGCAGTCGATGGACCAGCGTTTCATCTCGTAGAACGTCACCGAATGGTTTCAGCTCGTCGAATGTCAACAATAACTCATCTGCCCGAAATGAATTCATCTGCAATTCTAGATGGCACTCACCTTTCTCGTCATCACAACTCATCAGAAGTATAGATATACCAATTACGTCTCCACAAGAGAGAAATGGGAAAAAATAAGAAAGCAAAAGAAAAGCGAACAGGAAGACTAAATATTTCTATATTCTATTTCACATTTTCCCTAAATTTTACGTACGACAATCCTTCTTGTGGCAAACGTGGATTGATCCATCCTAGTATCAGAAAAAGGCCATGTGTGGGGCAGTGGTTGGAGGTGCCCTACGACACACGTAGAATCGATCCCCATGCCCATGGCCCACCAAGCCTTCCATCCCTCCGGGGTCGGTAGATTGGTACCAGACTTGTCTGGGAGGTTAGCAGCACTGGCTTGATACATCGGTAGGCCACTGTGAGTCCTTGTAAAGGCCAGATATGCATTCAATCACGTCCAAACGATGCTTAATGAAGTCGAATGCATGGAATATCCTTTAGGGATTGACCAAGGCCAACAGCTTTATCCTTTTATTTTTCAATACTAGAAAATAGCACTACTATAGATGCTTAGGAACTTTTCATTTTCCTACAAAAATCGAAACTACTCGTAGAGAAATGAACGGGCATTTGATTTCTGCAAATACTAACACGTGCTGACGGCAGTAATCTGCTGCTTAGGTTCTCGACCTTACAAACACAACTGTTGTCCTAAAAAAAAAAGGCAAAACACTGGCACGACATCAGAAAAGCCCCCAATGCCGGCAATACATACGAAGCCGAGAACCTCGGCTCATTTCGGTGTTTGAAATTTCGTAAATTGTTCCCCTGCTAGCGAGCGGACACGCGTGCGTGCTATCAGTATTCCACGAAATTCAAGCTCTCGTCGATTTTGCAGGAAAACTTCGCCTTCAACTGTGTAGAGAATTGGTGAGGGATTTCGGCCTTTCTTGTGAGGTGATGATATGGAAACAGTTCTTCTTTTAGTGGATTTTTGTTTGTTCTGAATTGATTCATTACAGTGACACAAAATGGGTCTTCTCTTGATAGGAGACATTATGCATATAGTAACACACTGATTTAATAAATAAAAAGATAAAGCTCTCGGCGTTGATCAATTCATGAGGGATGCGCCACTCATTCGACTTCATTAAGCATCACTGGAGATGATAGAATGCATATCTGGCCGTTACAATAAGTCGCGGTGGTCTACTGATGTATCGAGGCAGTACTGCTATCCCCGGAGACAAGTCTGGTACCAATATGCCGACCACGGAGGGATGTAATGCTTGCTGAGCCTGAGGTGTGGGTTCGAACCCATCTCTATTCCAGAGTGCCTCTAACCACCGCTGTACACGCGCCTCTTTGTTTACATATATATGTATATGTATATATATATATATATATATGTATATCTATGCTAGATTGCAGCTTACAAATGATAGCTTTGTTTACATATATATGTATATGTATATATATATATATATATGTATATCTATGCTAGATTGCAGCTTACAAATGATAGTAAGGAGTGAGTCAATTTCTTAGTGGATTTAATTTCGGCAATTGTCACTGGTTGCAAGGTTTTACTAGGATTCTTTCACTTGTTTTAACATTTCCTTGCATCCAATATCCACGGAAGTCTTCTGATTTGGGTGTAAGTTCAGCTGCTACTTGAGGACTTGGTCTTTTTCATGAATATCATTGAATGCTGGTCGACAAGATTCATGGAATCCTCGGATAGCACTGCTAGGGCGTTCCCAGTTCTTCCCCCTTAGACAGTTACTAGTATTTGTGGATCGGAGTGGTCACTTCCCAGACAAGTCTGGTAACAGTTTCCCGACTACAGACGGATGGAGGACTTGGTTGGTCTGGCGCAGAGTCAAATCTGCACCTTTTGTGTGCTATTGAAGGGCATCTTTGATTGTGAAACCCACGCGGCTCACATCGGCTACTCCGAAAATTTTTAACTAGCTCCGCCGCTTTTATTGTGATTTCCGTCCTACAAATAGGTTTTTCTCCTCATGTATAAGAATTTTTGCTCTTCTGTTATCCTATATATGCTCTATGTTCTTCTATACACTTTCCCACATTTTTGGTGCGTGTACAACTCTTGTGTTTGATGTAGAACCTAAGCGCCATCCAGCCATACTGGGTCGGAGCATATCCCTCCTTCACATCAGAAGAAAAATAACTGTGGACAATCGACTCGGTTCAATCTGGCTCTGAGGAAGCCGAACGCGTTGAAGCGTTACCTGAATAAAGTTTTTTCCATCAATCATATGTTAGCTCATCAATGAAAAAATACATTTACAACCACAATGTTGCTGAGATATTTGCAAAACTCTGGACCGCAGGTGTCTATGGTGGGGAACGAACGCGCTATTATCCTTTCCGGGGAGTAACGCGTTCACCACCACACCATGCGGGTCCTTTGTTTCGCACGTCTCTCAGCTATTTCTATCGATCTTTTTGCCACAGCAATCACCCGTGCGAAACAAAGGACCCGCATGGNATTTACAACCACAATGTTGCTGAGATATTTGCAAAACTCTGGACCGCAGGTGTCTATGGTGGGGAACGAACGCGCTATTATCCTTTCCGGGGAGTAACGCGTTCACCACCACACCATGCGGGTCCTTTGTTTCGCACGGGTGATTGCTGTGGCAAAAAGATCGATAGAAATAGCTGAGAGACGTGCGAAACAAAGGACCCGCATGGTGTGGTGGTGAACGCGTTACTCCCCGGAAAGGATAATAGCGCGTTCGTTCCCCACCATAGACACCTGCGGTCCAGAGTTTTGCAAATATCTCAGCAACATTGTGGTTGTATTTCGCTTAGTAACCTTCCATGAAAATTATAGAAGGCAGAAAACAAAACGTTAAAAATACATTTATTTAAAATTTTTGATCTTTGAAGAATGAGGTTGTAAGTTGGACAAATTGTGTTTAAAATATATTAGATATGAAGAGTGTTAGACATATACAAGGTAAGTTATATGTAAAGAGTGATAAATAGGAGGTACTGCGATAATGCACATTGATGAATAGCTAGTTGGCTCACAGATGATCGTTTTGGCCACTACTACACAAGTATATCACAGTTTTAGACCATTCCGCCTGAGCCACCGTATTTCGGGGCTGGCCTAACGGGTTACGCGCAATTTTCCGTCGGCTGTAGACTGTGATTTTTTTTTTTGACAACAACAGAACTTCTTAACTCTTTTATTTACTGCCTTTTTCTTCTTAATGGCAGGGTATCTTGTGAAATATAACTCGTATGAAGTGCTGAGATATCTGCAAAACTCCGGACCACAGGTGTATGCAGTGGAGAACGAACACGCGCTGTTGTCCTTACCGGGGAGCAGCGCACTTCACCACTACACCATCCGGGTCTACACCAGTAAGTTATATGTAAAGAGTGATAAATAGGAGGTACTGCGATAATGCACATTGATGAATAGCTACAGCCTACAGTCTACACCAGACCCGGATGGTGTAGTGGTGAAGTGCGCTGCTCCCCGGTAAGGACAACAGCGCGTGTTCGTTCTCCACTGCATACACCTGTGGTCCGGAGTTTTGCAGATATCTCAGCACTTCATACGAACAGAACTTCTCTCAATAAATAAAGGACTTGAGAGGTCTTGAACGTGACGGAATTCTAGAAGAGACTTTACAGACTCTCTTTAGAAGAACCAGTCCCTCATTTGCGAAATGAACTTGTCCAAAAAGGAGTGGTCTTGAAATTATTAATTAACAAAGTCGTAAAAGGACACTGCCATGTCGACGCCAGCCAAAGTATCTACGTTGGATAAAGTAATGGGTGATTATAAGAAGTGTGAAGAAACACTTCTATTTGTTGACATAAACCACCGAAAAGAAAATGACCCTTATGGAGGTCATACCGACAACTGTGAAATGATCCGTCGCGAGGGTGTTGATTACCGACCAGAGCCGTGGTAGTGGTGTCGATACATAAAAAGCACAGTGATGATTTGGCCCGAGGCTGGGGGTCACAAGGCCTCGCATCTTCTCAGTCTGGAAACTGGTATAAGACTTATTTGAGAGAAGTTCACTAACACTATTCCATGTGGGAAGGACCGGGAACAGTTGTCCAATCGTTGAAAGAAGAATCGAGCCGACCACCATTCGACGACATTCGTGGAGAGGGCAAGAAAAAATCCTAGGCAGCAGTCGAACCCGCGCATAAAAAAGTTCGGAGACCTTTATGGATGGTGGGTGAGAAAACGAATCGAATGTAAGAAGTGCGAGGGCCACACATTAAATATGACGACTAGTCATTGAAGAAACGTCTGGATTATGTATTACAGGTGAACATTTCTTATTGGAATATTATCACAATTTGTTGAGATTCTTGCTTGATCACGCAATTATCTCTGTGATAACACATAAAATGCCGAACGTATTATGTGGCGACTCCATTGTCTAGTTTCCTTGCAAACGACCCGGTATGGCTCATCATGCCTCTCAAAGAAGCAATGGAGGGGACTCGGAAGAGGTTACGCTTACATTTAAAGTGGTCTCTTTGAAATTGAACGACATAACCCCAATATTGAATTGTTTTCGTCCACTTGCAGTGTACCGGTTATGAATCCATGGAAATTGAAGGGTTAGTTGTTACAGATAAGCTTTCAATGTGTAGTAACCGCTGTGTACTTCAGAAGCACATTTCATCACAGTTTCATTGTTTCTTAGTTTTTTACGATAAACGGAGTTCTCTAGGGAGTTTTCCGAGTTATCGTCATATTATTCCGGCATAGCGGACTCATCTAGTGAAGTGTCGAGCAGTGAAATGAGCACATCAACTGGAACAAGCTATTCTTCATGTGATGTTGAAGAGACAACAGACTATGGTTTGTACCCATTTATTTATCTCGACATCACATGGTCATTGTGTGCGGATCCGAACACTCCCTGCATTCTATTCATTTCCTAGTATTCGCCATTCATTAAGGTCTTCGAACCCTTTTCAGTGTGAGTTCGACCGTTCAATGAGGATTTTGGTGATTGGTTAACTGGTGATATTTGCTGTCTCAGAGATCATCTGTTGATAATTCTAATAAGCTTACTCATATTCACAAGCAGTAGTATGGATCTCAAAACATTTGCTGTCTGACTGGTCTGTGACTAATTGGGCAGGAAGTTCTCCATGTAGTCACTAGGAACTCGTGTTCAAGAGTTCCAAGATAATCTCATCGCAAGCAATAGTCGTCATTATTGTTTGTGGTACGAGAGAAACATCTCCACTTTGCGACTAGATTTCTCCATTACGGCAGCGATTCTTTGGATTGGTTTACCTTTTCTGAGCTACGGAATGCGAATGTCGAACTCATATATTTGTGTTTCTAAACTTATGCTCAAATTAAAAGTTGTGTAATCATGTCCAACTTTCTCTTTACTCCCCACTGTTTTTTCTTACACAAGGCTATTTTGTGAAATAAAACCGCAGAGATATTTGCAAAATTTGGACTTCAGGCTAGATTCGAGCATCCGATTACCCTTTCGAGGGGCTCAATTTTTACCAAGTGCACCATTGAGGTCCCTGCTTTGTCTTTTCTCAACAATAATTATGTCATAAACGATAAAGCAGAAAACGTTCAGCGTTGATCAATTTCTGAAAGATATGCCAAACATTCATCTACACTCGTACCACCGCAGACGCAGACGGGTACTTATCGTGCCACATACTGTCTTTCGGTGGCCCATAGATGTATCAAATCAGTTGCTTTATCCTCTCTGACAATTCTGTTAATGTATCGACTCCAGAAAGGTAAAGGGTTTGGTTCATCTCCTTCAAGTTCCTTCTTCTATCTTGTCAGGTTAATCCCTATGTTTGATTTATACTCCCTCTACGAGTGTAGTGTCAAAATTTCGGTCCGACCCAGAAATTTCAAAGAATCAATAAACATATGTAGCTCTATTTCTTGTTGCAGATCCGCCTCAGTACACACACGTTTTTTATGAAGAACTCGTGCTAATTCTTTTCTTTTCTACTGTCATCTTTTAATTTTACTTAGAAACCGACGAAACAAGCGACATTTCTGCGTATTCCACTCATTCGTCCGATACTTCTTTTCAACTTTCGACGCTTATTGAGGATACGGATCGTCAGAAACTGGGTATCGTTCGGGTTCACTATGGTACAGTTTTTGTGAAGATTGAACCATAACTGGTTTAGAGGAATTCGTACGACTTCGTCCAGTTGATAAGGAATGGATTTGTGCTGCGTGGAACTACTTCGACAATGAACCCACATATCGTAGAATTTCTAAGGTTTTTTTTATTAACTCAATATGGAACCTTCTGCTTGGAAACATTAGGATCCCAGGAATCCTTTTTGACCATGGAATTTTCTCATAGGTTGCAAAAGTTGTTCGAAAAATACGTTGTAATCTAAGACCGAGAAATAACTGGACTGAACTTTACCGGGAGGTCAGTTTTCAGCATTTCTTTGAGCATTTCTGCTGCTGATTTTGCAGTAGCAGATAATTGTATTAGTGTTTTAACTTGGGTCAAAAGTAGTCAATCACCATCTTTAGTATCGTTTACGGCATCCACTGAGCACAGTGAGTATCCTGCCTATGGATAAATTGAAGCGATTGTCTCTTAACCCACGATGCTTACCATTACCGGATCTCACTGTCTAAGCAGAAGAAAGCAGATCGAAATAATATTGAGGAAATAAACATGCTTTAAGAAATTGTTTATGCATAGACGGAAAAAGATCGGCTCGTTTGAAGAGCTTTATGACCACGTTTCTTAATAGCCTACTTAAATACAGGTGAACAGTTGGTGACGATGTTGCTAAGACACCGTCTCTTACGCCATTGGTTATAGTGTTCTTTTGATGAGCAGTGTTCGTTTCCACTAGTAGCGAGCAATCACGGGCGAATTGCTGCTAATGATGGCATATCTACGTATAGAGAGGAAATACGCACATTTTTTTACTTCTCGAATAAGTTCAAATAACTTCGATTTGGTAAAAGACGAAATGTTTTGTCTTGATCAACCTCACAGTGATGCGCTATGCGTTCAATTCCATTCATTGCTTTTGATAGAAGTAATAGCAGCCGTATTTGAACCATGCAATGACTGATAAGTTAGTGCTGTGTCTTCCCAGACAAGTGCCATGTCAATTTACCGACCCCGGAGGGATACAGGGATTGGTTTATCCTCGAAGCGAAGTTGAAACACTGATCCTGTGTGTATCGAATGCCACTTCCTACCACTACGCAACACGCTTTTTGAATTTACTACTATATATGTACCTGAAAACATCTAGGCGAGATAATAGATAAAATTTATTTAGGTCGTAGATCTGAATAACATGTCACCGATGAATTGGCAATGATAGAAAAAGCAGTGCATAGCGGAAAACCATATAGGCATGATTAGAGTGAGATTAGAAAGAATGGCTGATGGTCGGTATTTGTAGTATGTCGTACTCCGTTCATACTTTGTCGCCACATGATGTTGTAGCATGAGATCATGAAAACTGTTACAATTGACCATATTGATCCGGTCATATACTGTGATCGGATGCGTGCGAAAAAACAAGTTCTACAAAGGTCGACATCAAACAAATGGTTTGCGAACAGCTTAAATGTGGCATTATCTTACGAGCGACAGGAATCGGCATGACGCTTTTACCGTTTTTCACGATCGCCTTTTAGTTTTTTTTACTCTAAAGGGGCTAAATATCGAACACAATGAGCGCCTACCATAGTACTTCCTATAGAAGCGTTTGCTCTCAAAAGTAGCAAGGCTGAACAAATAGGCGTTATGCATTAAAGCGTTGAAAGCATATGGATCGATTAGCGCTTTTTTAAATGATCCGCATAGAATATGGAAATATAAATTAGTTGAGACCTGGAGTGAAACAAAAGCTTACGAAACTTGACTCCCGTCTAGAAGTCAGACTGCCACACTATTACAGATGTTATGTAATAGCAAATTTAACTGCAATAATTAGAGCTCATAGAATTACAAACACCATGCTTTGAGGTGGAAGCGACACAATGTGGCAAACAAGCATTGATCGCATGGACGCGAAAATCAATAGCACATGAGAAGTGTACTGTCGCATACAAGCGCAGTGTCGAGGGAAACAAACTATAGACTACTATTAAAAGAATCCAGAGATTCACGGGGTCACAAAGAACAGTTGTCCGAGTCGAGCGACCGATGCTTAACCTGCCAAAGTTCTTATATTAAACAAATCCCTAAGCAATGGCAGCGAAGTATTTTCACCTAAAGTGTTCATAGAAAGAGAGTTTCATAAAGTAATAGCGAAGGTTTTGGTCAGATTCCTAGGAACCTTAGAACACAAAACCAAGAAGGAAAAACAAAAATGACAGGGTTGAGCTACCGGCTGAGAGAACAGGCAATGGCAGGGATAACGATATTAAGTTCCTTAGTGAATTCTTCGATTTTTTCGATAGGTGTGGTTATTAGTTACTCGGATATTCCAGTACTGTCGCTGAAATTAACTGGACACCTTTCTCATCTATTAAAAATATCAGTGTTTGAGACTTTGGCTTCCTTCGTCTCCTAACGCGCCATTCGTAGCAGCATACGACATCACAAAGCCCTCCAGAGAGGAAATTTAGAAAAAAGGCGCTAAAGCATTCAGCAGTGCTTGATATAGACGAGTTCTCCTTAATAAATAATAACTGCGTTTTAATAGCCTATTGTTGACATAAGTTCTACAGATGGTTATGATTCGATAAAATGAGCGACTTTACTCGAATATTCGACTACCACTAATTTTTTGAGGTGGAAATTCGTGCTTTGGTTTACTGGCTCTAAGTAGCTCTAAGATATGGCTGAAAATTACCGTAGATAATTTAAGATGTCTAGATCTGAGATGAAAGTGCGATTTAGCACGATGAACACATCGATAGTGAATGAGTGAAATTATGACGCAAGTCGTGAACTCGTACCCGTCTCGTTCTTCGTATTGTAAAACCTCAGTACAGTATTCCACAGACCGGCTGTCTAATAATCGTTGATTCTATCAGTTACTGTGGAACTCGTCCCATCGATGTTAATGGAAGAGCATGGAACGTGATGGTCTCAGACGAGTAGGAACGGATCCAATTCCGTGTGATTACGTCCACAATGACAGTTGTCGTCTCTGGAAATACGTGTCCAGATGCCATTACAGGATTTTGGCCCGATTAACTTCCAAAATCCTTGCTCTCCATCTTCCAGATCGGATGCACATCTGAATGCAAAACTTCACCAGTTCCTCAAATGTTACAAATAAAATGAGTTTTCAGCAATCGATATTTCGTATGAGATACTATAAGACAGGAAAATGGTAAAACATCGCTTTCTGAATAAAAGTCAGAACGAAATGGAAAACCAAAAAGGAACTAAAAAGTGCTAGTGAAATCCAGCCTACCTCCCATTATTTCTATGTAATGTGACTTCTGGTTGACATTCTGCACATATAGTGTTACCTCTATAAATAGACATAACTACCAAACAATTACAACCGATGCTGAGATGTTCATAAAACTTGGACATTGGCCCAGATCGCGCCACGATTTCACGATTTTTTTTTGCCGTGAAAAATTATAGTAGACAGAAAATAGAAGGTTAACATTGTGATTTCGACACAGGTTCAACTTAACTGGGTTCAATCCCAATTTGTGCTCCCAAGATCGATCCCGAAGGCGGGTGACTGCTGATGGCAGCGATAGGTAGGAAACTAGCTGAGAGAGATGCAAAGGGCCACCGTGGCGCAGTGTGTAATGCGCGAGCTCCCGGAAGCGGAATAGTGATTCGATCTGGCCAGAGGTTGAAGTTTTGCTAATATCACAGCATCGTTGTGGTTGTAATTCACATCATACCCTGCCGCAAAAAAAATTATAGTAGGCCGAATATATATCAAACAACTGTTTCCATAAAAAGTTTATTGAAAAAAACCCATTAAGATTAAACCGCAGCGCTTCTAAACAGCTTCCATTTTTGTGGGAAACGAAGAGGAACACAGTATAACTTACCTGTATAGTCGCATTGTGATCTGCTTATGCCAACAATTTCTATTCACCCATCCAATCTTGTACTTCACACAGTAGCTAAAAATTGCAGAAATGATTTGAAAAAAGATCAAAACCAAAAGAAAAGCAGATAAAAAATAGAAGGACCCTCGTTTTTAGTATTTTGGGCTCTTATAATGTATTACCTGTACTTGAGTAAACATAAGTGGCGAGATAGATTGACAACAATGTCTAGTCCTTTATTTCCTCTATACTTATGGCTCAAAAATTTCTAAGGGGTTGCAAAATATCTGTCGGCTTCCAAATTTTCGAAGTAAAGAGTGATCGAACGGAATAGACGAGCACACCTTGTCGTTTGTTTCAGCTTCTCGTACACCGAAGGCATATCCCAGTAGATGTTGTTGCGTGATTTTTTCGAACGAGTTTCGTTGTGGCGATAATCTAGCAGCAGTGCCACTGTCGTTATATCTGCAGATAAAAGTAAAGAAATAGCGAAGAAAAGTTATTAAATAAAAGAATATACAAATGTTCTTTTTAGTACAGTCTAGGCGGTAGGCTTCCTGATCCCATAATCCTGATACCAGAGTCGGTTCCTATTTGTTGAAAACACATAAACAAATTTTGGCTTTAACACTCTTAGGTTCTTCAACATTAAGTTAGGACTGCTATATTCTCGATCTGGAGGTTAACTCTATAGTGGTGTCATCGTCGAAATTACGGCCTTTGGAAAAAGTTTGAAGAACAGGATTTCAGCACCTATAGAATAGAATCGAATAGAATTCGATGAAAAAGATGAGAGGCTGTGTGCTGCGTAAATTGTTAATGAAGACTAAGAAGATCCATAAAACTCATATTTTCGTAACCCATCTACACCTTCCAGTCCACCAGTCGAAGGAAAAATACAATAATAAAACTGACCACGTCATGATATTTAAATCGAAGCTTTTGGAGAATAGATCTTGTGGTTCCTCTAAACACCTATTCGGAATTGAGCCATTTCTTGCAGAGTTCTTCATGCAAGAGAAAAAGAGAAAATTATAAGTTAGGAGAAGAAAGATAATCCAAGACCATTAGAAACCATGATGATTTCCACTTTGGTTAGGTTCTCAGAATAATATGTCATTGCTAACAAACGCTATCGATGTATATTCTCTTGGATCTCGAAAATGTGACAGATTTCGAAGCTCAGGACTTAGCATTCCAGCTGCATATTGAGTGTGCCGGTTATATTTCAGAAGATATCGCTCAAGCGCTCTGTGAGTAGTTCGAAGCGTTCCTGATGTAGATGAAGTATCAACCCACCTCTCTGCAGCATAACAGAGCGCTGGGAGGACCGTAGAACCAGAGAGATGAACGCGGATTTTCGGGTCCTTCAGTTGGTCGGTGGCTTCTTTGAGAGGCCCGAATGCGGCCCAAGCTGCTCGCCTTCTTCTATTTAGTTCCTCGTTCATGTTGTTTTCCATGTTCATTGGTCGCCCAAGGTAAACGTACGAGGTGGTCTCTGCAATGGGAGGGCCATCCAATTCAATTTTTTCGTCTTCGCATCATGGGTTTTTCATGAACTGGGTCCTCTTCCGATTTATGTGTGGTCCGATCTTTTCCCCCGCTTCATTGCATTCGTTGATCATCGTCTCTGCTTCGCTCGTACTTCTTGAGAAGATGACGATGGTGTTCGACCGGCGAAACGAAAGTTTGATAGGAATTTTCCATCAATACGTATGCCTTCATCCCAATCGAGTGACTTCATTATCCACTGCAGTGCGGCATTGAACGGCTTTGGCGATATTGTGCCGCCCCGTCGAACCCCTTTTTCTATGGGTATTGCAAGAGGTCGATGAAAAAGCTGCATTTTCGTAGTGCAGTTCCTATAACAGTCGGACAGAGTCCTTACGTAAGAGGGCTCCATTCCTTGGTCGACGAGCGCTGATAGGATTGCATTCGTTTCGACACTGTCAAACGCTTTCTCATAGTCGACAAAGGTTAGGACTAGAGGCAAATGGTATTCCCGACAAACTTCGATAACCCTGGACACGGTTTGGATGTGATCCATGCAGTAAAATCCTTTTCGAAATCCTGCTTGCTCGTTTGGTTGCGCCTCATCCAATGTCGTTGATATGCGCGAGAGGATAATCTTCGTGAAGAGCTTGTATAGTACACTTAACAAGCATATGGGACGATAGTTACGAAGATCTCTTCGGTCTCCTTTCTAGGGCAGGATGACCTTGCGCGACATCCTCCACTGATCTAGGTTTTTTCCTTTTGGTGGTAGGCTGTCACATGATTTGCGAGAAGTACATGTAAATTGTGGCCTCCAACTCTAACGAAATCGGCAGTGATATTATCTGGTCCTGGAGCTGTGCCTCTTTTCATGCTTTCTATCGCAACTCGAACCTTTGACGGAAGAATTCCAGGTGGCTTTTCTCCAGCGGGGATATTAGGGCCCGGGATGGGGATTGTGGAACAGAAAAGGTTGGTGTAGAGCGTTTCTGCTATTAATTCCATATCATGGCGAGCAGTGTTGGCGATCCCATCTTCGTTCATAAGGGCTGACGGCGGGACATTATAATCACACAAGTCCCGACGGCATTTTTTCAGACTGCTTCTTTACTCTGCTGCTTCCAGTATTTTCATCTGCTTGTACCGTTGTAGATCTTCCTGCAAAGCTCTTCGGTAGCTGGCACTTATTACTAGCCATTTTAAACGTGTTGCAGTAGGATCAAGCTTCAGTTTCTTTCTATTTTTGAGCAAATCCTTAGTAGTGATGGAGATGCGATCCTATCTTCTTGCTTGAGGAACTGAAGCTAACTCGACACAACTTTTCAATCCTTCGGCAAGCAGCTCGTAGTCTTCGCTCAAGTCTTCTTTAATCTACCAGTCACGTTTGGAGAGGGCTTCGTTCAGAATGTTCTCGTCGTATACAGCTAAACGTTTCCCTCGTGGTCGGTTAAGAGAGTTCTTTCCAGCTAGCAGCTGAATCGAATCTTCGCGCGAAGAAGGCGGTGATCGGAACCAGTACAGAATGACGAGACTACCGATGTGTCAAGTAGGCACCATCTTCTATTTGACAGGATATGGTCGATCTCCGCACGAGTCATGCCGTTGGGAGACTCCCATGTCCAGCGGCGGCTTTCTTTCTTCTGGAAGAACGAGTTCCCATGGAAGAGACGTGCTGCTGACAGGAGTCCTGCGGTTCCCATTCACATTTCTTTCTCCTAATCCAAAATTTCCAATCCTGTATTCGTTCTCATTAGCCTTTCCTATTCTGGCGTTGAAGTCTCCAACAACAAATTTATAATATGCTTTATCATTGCGGATGACTTCCTCCAACTGATAGTAGAACGCATTTAATTCGTTCTTATCAGCTACGTCGGTCGGTGAGTAGCAGTTGATGATAGTAATCTTCTTATGATGCGACATTTGAAGACGAAGGACGGCTAAGCAAGGGAAAAGGATCACGTATGAGTCGATGAGATGGACAATGGACGGGTGGATGACAAAGCGTGCGCCACCGACATTTCGTGACAGGACCTTTTCTCCACGGATCACAAGGGTCCCGTTGTTTAGTTGGCGTATGTCGGTTTTCTTGATTTTTGTTCCTTGTAATGTGATCGCATGAAATTTAATTCAATCTGCCGCTACAAGAAGCGCGTGAAGATCGGCGTCTGTGGAGAGTGTTCTGGCATTACACGTGCATAGTAAGAAACAATCTCCATGGCGTGTCGTGCGTGTGTTCGCCAGATCCGGTTCCAATGACATCCTGCGTAATCCGAGATTACCTGCCCTCTCACCGCCTGACATCATAGACGGGAGCACCCAGTGTGCGGGGTACTGAGGCTGGCCTATTGCTGGTCGTGCAACTTGGTCCTCCCTGGAGTCTAGACATAACCTTGCAAGGGCGTATCCAGGTCCTCACCACGATGTGGATCAGAGGGAGGTGTGTTTTCTGCGGCGAATCCTTCGCTCGGTCTCGAGTTAATACGCCAGCAAGAAATCGTAGGAGTCTTTACGAGCTGCCAAAATATGATAGAAAGCTCTGCAGAGAAGAGATGAAAGAAAGGAAGGATAGGAAAGGAATAGTAGTTAATCAAGCTGCTGAAGTTGGAAAAACAAATGCAGCACCAATCGAGACATTGTTAATTACGAAGATAAGTGTGGTATCTTCTTTGATATATTATTGAACGATTTTTTCACCCGATATCTGGGATATGATTTCGATACATGGAAATTATGCAGAAGTTAGTCCTTACGGGATTGGATCTTAAGATGTCGACATCAAGTTCGCGCGCTACCTCATCAAAAACTGTTGCACCTAACATAGTGAAGATAAGGGCCCTTCCATAACAAAACAAAAACATTTTTAACTTATTATTTACTGCCTACTCTTCTTAACGGCAGGGTATATATTGCGAAATATAATGATGCTGAGATATTTGCAAAACTCCGGACCGAAGGTGTTTACGGTGAGGAACAAACGCGCTATTGTCATTTCCGGGTAGTAACGCGTTCACCACCACATCATGCTGGTCCTTCGTTCCGCCTTTCTCTCAGGTAGTTCTATCGATCTTTTGCCATCAGCAATCACCCGTCGGCGGGATTGATCAAGAGAGCCCAAATCGGCAACGAACCCAGTTAAGCTGAGGCTTCAGTTATAATCACAATTTCAGCTTATTATTTACTGCCTACTCTTTTATTTATTCATTATTTACTAAGTGATTGCTGATGGCAAAAAATCGATGGAAGTATTTGAGAGAAAGGCGAACGAAGGACCAGCATGGTGTGGTGGTGAGCGCGTTACTCCCCGGAAAGTACAATAGCGCGTTCGTTCCCCATCACAGACACCTGCGGTCCGGAGCTTTGCAAATATCTCACAAAAACAATACATCGAAGCTCTGTGGACGTGAAAAAAGCGGCAAGAAAGAAAAAAAACCAAATTAACGTTGAAGTCAGTTAATAGTAGATCAAAGAAGAAGAATTAGCTTACTAAGTTTAATAATTTAGCAGTTCATTGTTTGTAGCACACTACAAGGTAAGCTATTTCACGCGCCGTACACGACAATAAACAAAAAAGCTGTCGGCGTTGAGCAGTCACTGAAAAGTACATCATGCATTCGACTTCAATAAACATCGTTAGAGGTGATTGAATGCATAACTGGCCTTTACAATGACTCGTGGTGGCCTACCAGTGCTGCTAACCTCCCAATCTGGTACTAATTTGCCGGCCCCCTAAGGATGGAAGGCTTGATGAGCCTTGGATGCGGGGATCGTGCGTGTTGCAGGGCACCTCCGACCACTGCGCCACACGCGCCCTACCGTATACGACAAATGGCTAAATTTACTACTGAAGGTTAGCTAACTTTTTATCACTGTTGGATCAATGACCTTAGTAACAATCACGGATTTGTGCCGTCAACGACTAAGCACTGTGTTGTTCATTACTTGCATATCACAACATTCATAAAAACCGTATTTCACAAATTCCTATGGAGATAACAATAACGCTTCTATTTCTAAACTATGATGGGTTCATAGGTAATTTTATACTTAATACTCTACACTTACCATCAAGTGATCGTCGTTTCGAGCACAACTTGAAGCAAGTGCGCATCTCTTTCAGTGGAGGACACGGAGTGCCACCGCGTGCGGATTGCTGGGTTACGTGACGAACTCGTTGTTCAACGCCGAGACCACAGATCCCATCATCAGCTACACACCCTTCCCATTCTCCCCAATTCGACACCACACATTCTTGAGCTAAAAATTGCAAAATTCTATCCAGAGTCTTAGATTAAGCTAGCATTTACATGGCAACTTTAATTTTTCCCTGCATAAAGCCAAACAACTTTAGGAGGTAGGTCGTCTCAGTGTGTCTCAGAACATGAATGACATCAATAAGCGTGGTGATCAACAAAATAGGTCTTTCTAAAATTTCCAACGATGTTAACTATTTATTTTCTGCTTATTATAATTTTTCACGGCAGTGCATGATGTGAAGTACAGCCACAATGACGATATTCGATCAAGAGATATTCGCAAAACTTGGACAATGGGCCAAATCGAATCCTTTGACGATTGCCCCTTCTGAAGGATTGTACCGCTGAGGCCGATTAGTGCTACTCAGATCAATCCCGCTGACGGGTGATTGCTGATGGCAGTGTTAGGTAGAAAACTAGCTGAGAAAAACCCAAAGCAAGCGCGTCAGTGGTGCAGTGTGTAACACGCAAACCCACGGAAAGGGTAGTCGCGTTTCGATCTGACCCGGGGTCCAAGTTTTGTGAATATCTCAGCATCGTTGTGGTTGTATTCTCAATGGTTTCAACACTTTGACTATTCCACTCCTAGGAGTAAAGTAAGCTGATGAGGTCTCTTCTGCGATTTGCGAAATACTGGTTCGGACCTCACGGCACCCATCAATAACTGGGGTGCTGTAGAGGAGTTCTCTCAAGGAAAATGAACTTTAAAGTGTTTTTAGTCTAGACCTCTTGCGATTAGTCTACAACCAAATCGGCATTCATTCTTAACGGCGAATCTACAGACAGAAATTAGGGATAAATCTGCGAGCTTCAAAAACAAACTCACTTTTATATCCGCTTTCTATTAAGAAGAAGGAAAAATAACTTACGTGGACAGACGACGGCGTAATCTGGACAGCAGTCACCTAAGGTAGTACAAGAGTCGTCACAGTAGCAGCTCGTTGGTGGTGCCTCCAAATACATGAACTGTGGACCTGAACAAGGCTCATCCTTTGCAGCAGTATTTTATATAACCATTCTATACTCAAGTATGCAAAAGGATACAGGGTAAACTGCGTAGCACGCCACAATCTCTTGGTAACGCGCCATGCATTCGATTCCATTCAAAGCACCCTACAGGTGATTGAATTTATATCTCCTATCCTTAAATAGCCTCTACAGTGACTAGTGGTGGTCGACCATGTATCACATCAGTGTTTTCATCCTCTCAAACAGGCCGCGTACCAGTTTTCCGACCACGGAAAGATGAAGAGCTTTGTTCACCTGGACGCGAGGTTGGACCAATAACCCTCTATCTATTTCAGGGCACCTCTAACCATAACGCTACATCTGCCCCATGCAACTGGATATGCCATTTTATTTAACTAAGTGATTTTGTTCGTATTTTTCAAAAAAAAAATACGAACAAAATCACTTGATCAATGCCGAGGTTAATAGAAAGTCGGTCGTGGCAGTAATTTAACTAAATTTGCATCTATATTTAAATTAATAAGAAGGCTAGGTGCCACCCATGACTACGTGCTCTTTAAAAAAGGAAGAAAGGTTTATAAACTAACAGTGTGGAACTTTTCGTAACCCTTGAATGAGCAAACTAACTAAGTAGCTCCCACGATCGACTTTCTATTAACCTCGGCAATGATTTAATAATTCTTTATATTTCTGTCTAGCAAACCCGAAGTGTTATTTTATTTTTTTATTTACGTACGAGCTGACGTTTCGCCGGATTTAGCCTTCATCAGAGCCTGGAAAGGTCAAGTTGACTGCAGTCTACTCGGCCAACTAGGTACTTCTTTCGAGTAGCTCAAGGAGAAAAGGCATTACAGCCGAGAAACGTCGCATTTATACTTTACTGTATCCAAATTAGGTCATAACTTCTTGACATTTGAATAACTAGCCCTACCTTCGCTATAAATGGGAGTGTGCTGGAAAATTTCATAAAAGTAACCAATATGCTTTTGCAAGATTTTCTCTTGGAGTCTTGGGAAGAGCAGGAGATGCCAGTGTGCCCAAGTTCATCACCAAGAGCATTCAAAGGCCTTTGTAGAAAAGAGAAGATATCCCACCTTTCGGCAAGCTATGTGCCATGGTAGCAGTGATTCTTGGTACCGATTTATGTTTAGGATTGTCAAACTTCATCAGAGTTTAGGAAACCATGGTAGGGTTTGGACACCTTTCTGTACATCGCAGCCCGTTCAGGAACATCCTCGCGAAAGAAATTCAACGAGCACCATTTTTTGTACCCAAAAAATTATTGCGAACTAAGTTAACAAATGCAAGAAGTTTAAAAAGTCTTTAAAAAGCTGGGAGATTGCGTCTTAAAGATGACCTTCATCATAGAAGCCGGATGTTGGTGTTGTCGACACCGTTAGTGGTAGATACTTATCGAGAACGGAATACCTAAAGTTGAACAACTGTAGTTATAATGATCTCAACAAGAAATTAACACCAATACAGCAAAAAATATTGATGAAATAGAAGGTGCATTTTAAAAATTGCGCAACTGCACCATAAAGAGCTGTTTCCTTATGACAGTATTTATCACATAAGCAAAAATAAGAACATGGGAATGAAGGAAAGACTATTAGAGAAAAAATGTTTTCGTATATATCTTCTTAGCTTTTCAAGTATCTAACGGTTTCATCCTTACAGGTGGTACTTAAAATTAATGCACTTGTAATGAAATATGGTGAGACCGTCCAAAGAATACAAGTGATCGTCTGATAAGATTGATCGCACTGCTGAAGGCCACAGATTCGATCCTATTACCGTAATCCATTATCAGTAATAACTGCTTGACTTGTAGCATAATCATAAGGATGCTAGCACATGCGCAAAACTCAGAGCCTCAGCTGGCCTTCGAATCTGCGATTACCTTTACCTGGACTCTCGTGCGCTTCACCACACCAACAGAGGCCATTGTTCTGCTTTTCCTGAGTCTTCATCATATTTCAACATCCATGTGGTTATAATTCAGATTTATCGTACCTTTCCAGGAAAAAAGAATAGTCAGCAAATAAGACTTAGGATCTCACCATTTGTCGCTTTTTTACTTTTACCTCGTTCATCTTTCTTAATGTTGATTAGTGACTGGTCATCGACTAAGATCCATGCACATAACCAAAATGAACGAACATTGTGGTACTAAGTGAAATTTTATTGAAAGCAACGCTACTGATTAGTTTTAACTACGTTTAAGGCAACAACAAAACACGTATGACCACCAAAAAAGTATCGCATTGTCGTAAATATTACTCAGAAAAAATCAATAATGATAAGAACTATGAAGTAAAAAGGCTACCGCATGCATTCTAGCAGTTTGGCTAATACGTGCGAACATGATTGTTATCGTGTACGATTTTCTTTTGTAACAGATCTCGGTGTAGTGAAAATAAGTGACGGGTCCCTGGACACCCAGACCAAATTGTGCTGTGCTTGGATTTTTTGGCGCGATTTTTAGACAAGAAGACGAAAAAAAACAAGCGATGACAATTTGTCACCCACCAACGTACGCACTACATCACACGCGCTTTTATAATCTAATGCTCCTTCGCTACGATAATCAATGCAAAACGCCAAACGGCCAATGTCCACGGACAACTGTTCCAAAATAATCGCATTTCTCGAACGGATGAAGGTATTAGTTATATCAGTATCACACACCACCTACGCGCTCAGGGCTCGATGAGTCGTTGAGTCTCGTGTCATTGGCTTCCTTAAGTCACATTCATTCCAACACATGAAGCGTTAATTATTGTTAAAGCGTACACACCGTAACCAGAGACGTTTCGGTCTCGACGTATACCGTAGTATATCCTCGGATGGTTCAGCCGGTGTGAGTGGGTAGCCGAAAAGCAGATGAGTGATCTGAGGGGCGACCGAGGACGGCGTCTTCTTCTTTTGACGACGGATCGTCTTCGGCACTTTATTCGCGTGTTTATCATCGGGACTCTCATCAATGAACGCTGAAAAAATAGTGAACCAGCTTAACCATGATAGTACTTTAACCAGTAATAAAGCTTAAGTGGCAAGGAACCAGGAACAAGTCTTTAAAAAGGCATTTTGATAATAGAAAACTATAGAGCAAACCCACCAATACTCATTTCGAAGCTTTATTCCTTAAAATCGTTTTAGAAATTCCAACCGTTTTACCAGTTATAATTCAAATTCTACTAGACGGGATATATTTCCTTCCCTCATTTCTAGTGCACAAATTCTAATGACGAAAAATGCGTGGACTGATTTTTTAAAAATATTCCTTAGCTTAAATTATTTTTATTGCAATCTCAAAACAACTGCAACCATTGTGGAACCCCGGATGTTGCCTAAGCAGGGCAACAATTTTACATAACGTTACAACGAAATAGCGATTGAAACTTGTGATTTTTCATTTGTTTTTCTAAACGGCCTGTCTTTCACATCTATTGTGCGGATTCCAACAGCTCCAACATTCGACTCGTTTCATCGTCCCCATCATCCATGAAAGTCTTACAACTTTTATGTGTGGCTCCGGCTGCTGGAATGGTGGTGGAGTTCATTCTCCCTGGAATTCTGGGATAGCCGGGTTACAGCGTTCACATTTGGATTATAGAAAGCAATCTTTTCCAGGATAAGGTCGGTACCAATTTCCCGACCTCGAAGGGTTGAGAAGCTTGGTGATCCCGGAGCGGGGTCGAACCGGCAACGTGATCGTAATGATCGGCTTGACTATACCTGGTCCTTAACTTGTGACTCAATCTACAACATTAATAAAATAGGGTCACATAAGTATTAAGGCACTTTGGCATGTATTTCGATGTTTCTTTGCTTAAAAAATTTTTTAGAATCCTAGAGAAGAGATACCATATTTATTGTAGATGTCCTCGGCACCGGATCCTTCAAGCTCAACGACATCCGGGAACACAATTTTCCCAATGCGTTGTTGATTGACCTCATCGAAGACCTGACAAGAATCGCGTTAATAACTGATGTCATGAAGAGACACACTAGCGTAACCCACGTCCGGATAGACGAGATCGTAGCCATCACCGGATGCTTCATAGAAGGGCGTCTGATAGGTGAAATACGACGATCCCTTTGATTTTCTATGATGGCTGGAAAGAATACGGTATCGAGACCACGAAGAATGACACAGTGAACAGCATTGACAGAATCGCTTCAAATTTAAGCAAAATAAGGGAATGTTTTAGAGAAAGGTGATAACCTTGGTAGTATAAAATAAAGAAAGTAAAGAATAACGGAAAAGAAAGAAACGCACTCTCGATGACGATGCTTTTGTTGGCGGTGAGGGTTGAGCAGCGGTAGTTGACTGGTTCCGTCGTCAAGGGCCTATAACGATTATCTGTTAGCATATTCAAATCCATTATTTAATCCAATACATTAAACAACATAAACAATAGTAAGACGTAAGAAAGTGAAATAGTTACATAGGCCTGTTAATCTAAAGGGCGGAGGTTCTCGAATTCTATTTCATGGCTCTTCAGCTTCAACCTAAAGCCATCAGACTTTACAAATTCTTGATCGCTGTCGTGGCTCTATTGCGCAGATTTTATGTCCTTCTTTCCAAAATCAAACTATGAGTCTGAGAAAACTCCAGCATGGCTTTTCGGACTCTAGGAGACGAAAATATTGCCCAGTGAGAAAAGATCCACATAGGAAATGCGCAGGGACACACAGGATCCCTGATGCTTCGTTATTCACGAAGACGTACCATTCAACGCGCAAGTAGTATTTGCTCTCAAATGGATGTTCTGCTCCATGATCTTCTATTTTCATGAACAAATTTCAATGCTCCATACGATGACCTACAGGAAGAGATCCATGTATAGCAGATCTTGGAACCGCCTTTCTGTTAACTTTGGCAGTGATGAATTCATAGTTTTCTTGATGAGCAGTTGTGAATTTGTCATTGAACCATTTACTCAGAAAAGCCGGCGTTTCTATGGTTTCATCTTCATCTCCGCCTGTATAATCGTCCACGTTATTCGCCTTTTTGTAAAAGCGTGTGGAAACGAGTACGTTGGCAAAACGGATAGAACGCTCCGCATTCATATAAAAGGGAACCTATTGGGAAACTTAGAGTGGAACAAAACTCTACACTAGAAACGCATAAGACAGGAAGATAAGACGGTGAAGATTTTGAAGCAAAGGTCACTATACTCGCACAGGAGTCCAAGTCATCATCGCGCCGAACTCTTGCAGAGTTTTGAATAAGTTCGAAAAAACCAAAAAATGAACCGCAATGAGGAGTGCCTTGCGATCGCCCGTGACCTCACGCCATACCTCAGGCCGATTTTCTAACCTGACCCAGGCATATTCGTCGCCCATGTGAAAGCCTGTGCTCCTGGTCTTCACCAAATAACTGGAAGATTTGCAGAAAACAAGACGCTGAGTGCTCCAAAGAAACAGCCTGCGAATGACAGCTTCGTTAGGTTTTGTCTGCTGAGGTTATGAAAGTGTTTGGCTGAATGGATTCCGTATCAATTTGATCCTTCCGGGCTCTGAAGAACACGAAACCGCCGAAGCATCAGCATCAGTGGATAAGTGCTGCAATAACAACCTCGTGTCTGCTCATCAAAGAAAACAAAGAATTATAGACCTGCGTGTGTTTTGATTGCGTTTCTTGTAATTCTTCTTCACACGATTCTTTTTCACATCTATTGCCTGTATCTTTTCACTTCCTGCATTCGATTCCTGTCATTGAATGCTCATCGGAATGAATTCTTTCTATTCGAAAGCAGAGTATAACAGTGATAGTGTTCCTGAGCATTATTGAGTTCCAGGAGCTTTCGAGACAAGCCCGGCACGGTTGGGTGTAGACGCAGGGTTATCAGAATTGGTTCACCTAGGGTGCAGTTTCAAACCAGAGCCACGGGAGTACTGAACCTCACTATTATCACTAGACTATTTTCCAACAAATTAAGAAAAACGAAAACAGGAAGCTCACCGTGCAGGTGATATTCCGTCCGTGACAGCACATTCGTTTCTGATAGCAGCCGGACTCAGCCGATGTGATGAAAGCGAGTGCGAGAAAGAATGTAATCATCAGGACATCTGGAATGAACTCACGTAGCACCGAATTGATTTTCATCTAATGCTCCAATGTGAAAAAATATAGCGGGTCGATCGAAAACACCTTAAGAAAGTCGCCAAAATAGAGATTCATGCGGAGCAAAACGGGAATCAGAAGAAACGTTCTAGGGAAAATTTATCTTTGTCTAAATAGTGCCCATCTCAAAATAGAGGAAAAGGGAGAATTTCCTAGGAAACATAGTAGGCTGAGAGAGAACGTGCACAGTCTGCATGAAAAACCATGCATAAAACGAATTTCTTTCACAATTCTTTACAGCTTGATGCGAAGTCAAGCTTTATTTACCAGATGTCATCTTCTTTTACGACAGGGTATTATGTCAGCTGCATCCAGAAGGACGCTGTGATACATGATTATCCTTTCCGGTGGCCCACTGGTTACACAATGTACCACCCAGGGTCTTGCTTTCCCTCTCTGTAAGCCAGTTTTCTACCCTAATGGTGCTATCAGCAATCATCCATATAAATTAATTGGACTCAATGCCTATTTGTGCTCCACAGATCACTTACGTTGACGGATGATTGCTGATAACAATGTTTGGGTAAGAAGCTGGCTGAGATAAAGGAAAAGCAAAGGCCTTGGTGTTTGCAGTAGATTTTTGAAACCACTGAAGCCATGTGGGGCAGATATGGGTAAAGGATAAGGCTCTCAGCGTTGATCAATCCATGAGGACTGCACCATGCATTCGACTTCATTAAGGATCGTCTGGAGGTGATTGAATGGATAACTGGCCTTTACAATACCTCGCGGTGGTCTAGTCATGTATCGAACCAGTGCTGCTATCCTTCCAGACAAGTCTGGTACCAATTTGCCGACCCCGGAGGGATAAAATGCTTGGTGGGCCACGGGCGCAGAGATCGATTCCACGCGTGTGTTGCAGGCCGCCTCTGGTTACTGCGTCACACTCGCCCTATAGGGCTGATATTGGAAATTAAACTCAATATATATGTTGGCAATTATGCTGTTTAGATGTAGTCGATTGGTCAACTAACCAACTACTTTTCTATGAATGAGTGGAAATACAATAATATTTTTGATAAAATAGCCACACAAGACAAAGCTTCAAATTAATGCCGATTCCGAATGCAAGAAGATTGTACTCAAAACAGCTGCAACTATTGAAAATAACTCTGAGTAAGTATAACGTCAAGAAATAAGCAATTGTCGTTGGATTTGAAAGAGGTACAATGCGATGAGGGTAATCCCAGTAAATGAGGCCTCTCTGGTTCGACTACCACATTCAAACCAGTGATTTCTTCCACCCAAGGGGTGCTTAGAAACCATTTGCTGCTATAAAAAATTTCTCCAAGGCTGAAAAAAAGCTATAAAGATCTTTAATGGTTGGGTTAATGTTACAAAAACGTCTTATTTTCAACGACCTAATGATCTCATGCATAAGTAAAACAGGTAAGCGGCAATGTTTCTCGGTTCATGGAACTCATGGATCACTACATTTCGACGTTCCTAAGAGTTTTTTGTAAAAACAAGTTAGTAGTCTGACAAGCGTTAACTGCATCAATATGAACATCTTTAAGCGCCTAATACACTAGATAAATCGTCTCAGCTATCCTTAATGAGGACGAATCCGACTTTTAAGGGAGTCGTGGACTTCATCTTCAAGCAAGAAATTCATGCCACAAGCAAGAAAACAGTAGAGATCCTGCTAGCATAAACGAAGAGCAAGCAGCTGCCGCACGTTTGTTTATTGCTTACTGTATGGATCGAGGCTTCATCTAGACGTAACGATGCAGCATATCTCAAAGGTAATGGCGATGAGGAGAAAACGTTCTGGTTCAGTTATTTCATGAAACTCGAAGAACCAACCGGTAATAAGGTGCAACAGCTTTAACACTAATGAATACCCCTCTTCTGAAATTGTAATTAAGCACTTGAAAACGCCGAACTTTATAGAACTTATTTCCAATGAAAAAAATTTCCCTTCACATGAGAGAAATTTGCTCTAAAAATCGCCGGTGATAAACTCCACGACTTTACTGAAATACCATACAATAGTTTTCTAACACAGTAATGCGTCTTATTGGTAATTTTATAAGAAATACTAATGGTGTATAGAATTTCTACTTTCATCACACTTATGAAAATAAATTGTACCGTAGACGTCGATATTGCGAGTGGTGTCAGATATGTGTTGGAGTAAATGGAAACGTTTAGCCGTATCTTTTAGTGATAATTTCCTCTCGAATTATCTAGCATTAAACAACAATGCCTCCCAACGGTTTAACACCTCTTCGCGGCTAGGAACTGGTCCTGGGTGTCGGGCTGCGATGTACAGCAAGAGGATTCGTCCCCACGCCACGGTCTCCCAAGCTGAGGAGGCCGGTGTTTGCATCAGGAAGGCGAACTAAGATTAAACCAGTACTGGGATCCACCACCATCTAGAATGAAACTAGTCGCGTTGTGGGGAATCTCCCTC
Organism: Angiostrongylus costaricensis; assembly: GCA_900624975.1. Lineage (NCBI taxonomy): Eukaryota > Metazoa > Nematoda > Chromadorea > Rhabditida > Metastrongylidae > Angiostrongylus > Angiostrongylus costaricensis. Next base: position 54,094 of record UYYA01003927.1, read on the forward strand.
TGATCCACAAGGCCAGCGACTACCTGAGGTGATGGAAGACCTGGGGGAGACTTTGGCCAGGCTGACCTTAGAACGCCAGCGAACCACAGTGGCTAGACCAGCAAAACTCGGAGAAAAAGGAAATTATGCTGGAGCCCGTACAACCAGTGAAGAAGATCCATGCAGGCAAATAACAGTGTAAAGTTCAACTCCTGTACTTTTGCTCTATCTAATTAAATCATAATAGAAATTGTAGCTTTTAAAAATTTTGAAAGTTAGCACTGGATATCGAAACAGCGATTTTAAAATTTCTGTTAAGAGGTCACACTCGATCGCAAGCAGAGCAAATGGGACAAAACTTAAATGAGCATGGCAACAAAGAAGTGTTAGCGAACAATATAACGCTGGTTTGGAAAGTCTTATCGTGGTGAATTAGTCAGTGATGATGAGGTCACGGACGATGAGGACAACTAATTGAAGGTTTCAGTAGAAATATACTCAACCAAAACCGCTCCCGGATTTGCAGAACTCGATGTAGGCATGTCAATTGTTAAGCAGCATCTAAAGAAGAAGCGGAAGTCAAAAATTTTGACAGATGCATGCCATCAAGTTGGTGCCATCAAGCACATTGCATTACCGACAGTGTAAACATTGGATGAGTGAGGCTACGAAACTCTGCCGAATTCGTCGTACTTGTCAGCGCTCTCGACCATCAACTACCGCTTCTTCAAGCATCTCGACATCTTCCTGGGCGGGAAAACCTTTAGGAACTAACTCAGCGACAAAACTATTCAGCATCTTCATAGCCTCCAGAATTCCTGGATTTTATAAAGTGAGATAAAAAATTTGATTCTTGTTGATAAAAATTTGGAAATTCTATGGGTTTTGTTTCGATTAAAGAAGCTTATTCCGAGCTGAGATTTGCCACTTCAAAGAATACAGGTGTGGAATTCTGCACTAATTTCCCAACAACCTAATATGACGGTTTGGTTTAGAGGAAGGCTAAGTAACATAGAATGGCATGTGTACATAAACAGAATTGTAGCGTTGTGTATCTGTCGAAGGGCTTTTATTGGTGTTGTCGGCCAGTTTGCCGAAGTTTTATAACCATTGCGTGGAATCTTCGTCGCTTCTATAAATCATACTAACCGTCAAGGAGCTCCCGATTACTACAAGAGGTTATTTTTGTTACAAACAATGTTTAAAAATCACAGTTTTAAAGACATTGTAATCATACAATGAGAGTTTGTTAAATAAACTTATGAAGTTCACAAATAAGGGCCGTAGAGGTGCTTGATGTTCATCTGCCTTGCAGAGTTTGGCCCTCGTTATCTCAATGGCCTGATGGCTTGTCGTCAAAAAGATTCACGCAGAGCCAGCATGTTTTCCTCTTCAATGATATACCGACGGACGCATGTCTCTATTTTGTGATTAAGCTTCCTCTTGAGGGTCAGGAAATGGTGGGGTCGAGGCATTTTTGAAAAAGTTGAACTCATTCTGTTTGAGTGACAATGCCAGTGGGAATGAAACCAATAGTTGTATATCAAAGTCCGGTTAGATTCCACATAGTAGAAAATTATAAAAACATCTACGGAGAAGTGAGCCGATAGAGACTTTGGTCTGCTCTCTCTCCTGAACGAAAATGATGAAAACTCATCATTATCCATGAGCAAATAAAATAAAAAGAGAGAACTGCTAAACACCATTTATAAAGCGTACGATACCTAAAATTTATAGATAAAAAGTAAAAGGAGCGTAATCCAGCATTTACAATGATGTCGAGATATTTGCAAGACTCCGAACCACAACCTTAGCTTCACTGGGTTCAATGCCGATTTGAGCTCCTTAGATCAACCCCTTGACGGATGATTGCTGATGGCAGTGATCGATAGGACTAGCTGAGAGATAGGCGAAACAAAGGATCTGCATGATCTGGTGGTGAACACGTTAGCCCCCGGAAAGGGTAATTGCGCGTTCGTTCCCCATCGCAGACACCTGCGGTCCGGAGTTTTGCAAATATCTCAGCAATATTGTGATTGTGTTTCGCATCATGTCCTGCCACAAAGAATTATTCCAACATTGTTTTAACTTTTATCCACTGTATTTTATTTTTTTACGGAAAGGGTATCACGTGAAATACGTCCATAATGATGATGAGGCATGGGCAAAACTCGGAGCCTCAGGCAAGCGTTGAACCCGCTATTACCCAGGACCTGATGTTCCGAGTTTTGCCCATATCTCAGAAACATTGTGGTTGTATTCCAATATTCTCTGCTTTCTTTTTTTTCGTTGCTAGTGCACACCGGTGTAGTGGGCAGTGGTTTGGACTTTCCTCACCAAGGAAGCCTCACATATTCGCAGGAAACGGCCATCAGCTAATAACCAGTGCCCTGCTCACAATAACGTGCTAGGCAGGCTATAGCCCTATACACTCTCCAAAAACAGTAGAAATGAAAAGAACTTCTTCAAATAGTGTGAGGTTTTTCCTATACCTGATGAAAGTGCTACAAGCCGTTCAATACTATTTTCTTTTTTCAAGTATGTGACTTTGCCTCTCTTTTTCACAATTGCTAAGGCGTTTGGGCATTGTAGGACATTTACACCTTAGTGGATAGAGGTGCCTCATATGGCCCTCCGTCCAAATCTTATTCCCTGCGTAGACCAGAGCTTCGGTCCATTCGGGGTTCGCAAATTGTTGTCACACTTGTATTCGAAGCTAAAAATACTGAGGATGAACCACTGCAAGTTATTCTATCGGTCAAATAAATGCATTTCATCCGTGGAGACCGATGTTACATATTCACTGGCAAATAAGTCATTAAATGAAGTGAAATAATTACATGACTACTGTATGAGCACATAAACGTATAAATTGCCAAATATTGTGTAGAGAGTCAATGAAGTAATAAGAAAGACGAGTAATTCAGTGAAAATAAAGTGGTATGACCATTGTTGAAAGAAAAGTGATAAGAAGTTGGAATAAACGATCGTATTCTCTAAACCCTACTATTATAGTAGCAAGTTACCGTTCATAAACGATCAACTCCCAAAATTTCCATAAACGGTCTACGAAGGATTGACTACTTTGGACGGTACCTACTTCTAAGTGGTTTATAATACTCACTGTCATTCACGTTCGACTCAGCACCAGGTCCACCAAGCTTCTATGTTTTCGAGATCGAGAATTTGGCTTCGGATTTGCTTAAATTAGTTTCATTCCGTCTATATTCCACATGAGAACGACTAAGCATAGTTGTCTCAGGATTCTGTAGTGAATCGACCCGACCAGCATTCAATGACATTCGTGACAGAGGCGAAAAAATCTCAAATTTCAACCAAAGCCGTATCTAAAAAAAGTGGAAGACCTCTGTAAATGGTGCATGGAAGGAAGCGAATCGAATGCAAGAAGTATTGCGGTCCACACCGCACATATGGTTGTTCATGTAGTAAATGAATAATAAGTTCATTTAATGGCGGAAAGAGATTAACGTTTCTATAGAAGTGCTACTCTTCAATGGCGTCAGGTTTTCTAGGCTGAACCAAAAGAAGCGCACCCGCAAGGCGGTAAACGCATGGTTCGATCCATGAGAGCCAGCCGACTGCCGCTGTAGCGACGACTTTGGAACGCTCTGGCATGGGCTTTTCGGGATTAGACGAAAAAAGACCACTTGCCTAACCAGTAGCATACCAATCGAATGGAACATATGCTGGAGACCAGTAAGATTAGTGGTGAACAAGAGGAAGGTTTCTATCAAATAGGTACATTTTTGACAGAGCCGGTGTCAGCTTTTCACTTTTTTTTCTAAATTCTCTTACTATCTTCCATGAATGAAAAGCAATAGTTCGAATAGCACCTCTCGTATAAGAGAACCTCAAATGATTCGATTATAAAGGTCATAATGTCACAACTAGATCAATAAGCACTATTAACACTATGGCTTATATCTATTCCACTTTCTTATTTGCTCATAATTATCTAGTTTAAAATTGGGAGACAAGCGAGACAATTTGTTTCCAAGTGGTTGTTTATATCGTTTGTCGTTCAAATTGTTATTATAAAAACTTTTTTATATCATGAAATAAGATTAGAGCTCTTTAATTGACTTGACAAGACGAAGGTGGCTTAAATTTGAAATGTCGCGCCAATCGCTGTCAGCTCACACCGGCCCATTAAACGGCTCAGCCGAACTCATCGGGTGTTAATGGACTGTGCGAGTTCAAATTTTCTCCTTCCCTCTCTCAGTGAATTAACTGAGATCTTGGAAATTGAAAACTACAGTAACTTTTGTGACGACCAATACCTTATGATTCCTCCCTTAAAGAATAGAGAAATGGGCATTGAGGAGAGCTAAACGTACGCGAAAATCGTTTGAAATAAGAATTTATTCAAAGTTGGGCACTGTAAATGCTCATTTTCCTTGCGAAAGAAACTATAATCGTAACTAGACAAAGCAAAATAGTAAAGGATAAAATGTTCGGCTTCGATAAATCCTAAGGAATGTGCCACATATTTGGCTTAATTCGTGGCATTGTGAAGGTGATTGAATGAATAGTTGGCCCACACAGGGATTGGCGAGGACCTACCAGTGCGCCGCCAAGTCAGCGCGTTTGTCCTTCCAGACAAATTAAGTATCAATTTGCCAACTCCAGAGAGAACGAAGGCTTGGTGAACAAGGCATGGAGTAGAACCAGCACCCCGTTGACACAGGTCCTCATTGCTGACATGTTGTATAATGCATTCCATCGAAAGATAAAAGCTAAAGTTGGAAAAACTACAGCAAACGTGTTATTATGATATCGGAGAGAAGATATGAAAGTATTTGAATAAAATGGTGCTCGAATACTTTATTTTTTACTAAAATTGTTGAAAAAACAGTTGGTGCAGTCCAATTACAGTCTACAAGGCCGATTGTCATATGACTGGCTCATTCGTTAATTCTTTAGCCCTTACTCGACCACGTGACCTCTTTTAAGTCAACGTATTTCAGCTCATAGTGAATTTTTTAAGGCAATAAATCCTGGTGGAATCCAAGAGTCTTCGCCTTCCTCAGAGCCGATGATCCGAGTCGATGGTCCACAGTCGTTCGAATGGTGCCTTCGTAGTCGTAACGAGTCGGATCTCCTTCGATGGAGCGCCACCCGAAGAGGATTTTAAGATTCTGCAGAATCCTAGTTACTTTGGATTATTGAACTAACACAAGGTTGATAAAAGTGATTTATTCGGCTAGTGTTCCGTCCGAGTCGATGGTTCCAAGCTGGTGGGCGCCTTCGCGACATGATTATTTGTTGTCACACTGAGTAGAATCCAATGGAGGGAGCGCCGATCGAACGAAGACTGTTAGTCGACGGTGTTGAAGAGGATTATGGCTATCGGGACACGGTGCTGTTTCATAGCATATCGTTCATGTTTTCAGCTGTCGATCTTACGATGGAAATCATAGAACTTCTCTGTTACATTTTTACTTTTTTTGATGAACGTAGTTTTAAACGTATCTAAATTCGAAAGGGCACGACATGAAAATGTACATACCGCTGTTTCGATGGAGCAATATCTTTTCTGTAAACCGATGAAACTCTGGACTTCTGAAACGTTTTGTTAATTTACTGTTTTCTTGATGGGAAGACATGACATTGTTAATGTATCCCTTTTTTACGAAAAATCCGACGTTTCGGCAGATTTCGCCATCTTCAGAGCCTGGAATGGTTACGTTCGCTGCAATTTACCCAACCTAATACCTCCATAACCAGGCATAGAAAATGTTAGACCAAGATTTTAATCGCATTGAAAACAAAATGTCTTCCTCACACACTCGCCGCTTTCTACAAGTCGTCCACTGAGTGCGTCACTTGGAGATGAACCGAATGGAGTTCACATGGAAGCGTGATATGCTTCTCTCACATTAAAATATCAGCCTTAAACACCGTATGAGATGACGCATGGTGAAAAGAGTAAACTACTCTGCGTCCGTACAAAAGGCCACCTAGCCACTAAACTTAAAGTTAAACCAAATACTCCGCTAGGCGCGTATAGGACACATACACATAACGGGGTGATTTTAAAGTAAAAGTCACCATCCTAGCACAGGAATCGAAAACACGGGCGTGCACCTGCACAACCTTCCAAGCCTTCTGGAGAAATTCCATGGATCCAAAATTGAACCGTAGGGAGGAATGCCTCGTTATCATGCTTCATTTCAGACAATATCGCGGACTGATACTTTAATGTGAGAGAGGCGCATTAACCATGCGTGTGTACTCTGTGAATCTGTTCTCCACGTGAAATACTCAGTGGAAGACTCATAGAAGGCGGTGAGTGTGCGAATAAGCTATTTTGTGTTCAATGTAATTTAAATCTTGGTTTAGAATTTTTTCTATTTTCTTATGGAGGTGCTTAGCCAGGTAGATTGCTGCCAACTTGACCTTTCCAGGCACTGAAGAAGGTGAAATCCGCCAAAACGTCGGCTTATCCATAAATAAAGGTCAAAGTAACAACCTCGTGTTTGCTCATCAACAAAACAGTGACAGTTATCAATGCCGAAGTTATCAGAAGGTCGGTCGTGGAAATTACCTTGTCCGTCAAGAAGATTTTATTAACTTTTCAAAAAAAAAACAACTTTATAAGAAAAGGGTTAGTTGTTCGCCGGTTCGCTCGTTAATTGGCGACGAATAATAATAATAAAAATAACAGTAATGATATGTGCCACTACTACTACCGCTGATAGCAATAAGAGCAATAATAATAATGATAATAACACTCGCTTTTTATTTGCTGCCTACTACAATTTTTTGTGGCAGGGTATTATGCGAAATACAACCGCCACGGTGCTGAGATACTTGCAAAACTCCGGACCGCAGGTATGGCGCTATTATCCTTGCCGAGGTCTAACGGGTTCACCACCACACCATGCGGGTCCTTCGTTTCGCTCATCTCTTAGTAATAGTAAAAATGGTAATTTGTCCATCATAACTTAAAGCAGGCTTTGCTCTACTCATCATCCTCTAGTGTTCCTATTTTCTGCCTAATCAAATATTTCTTATATTGTGGGAAAACAATAAACAGGCCAATGAGAGGAAACTCAATCAAAGATTCAGAGTTCGAAATCCAAATGAGAACTTTGAAGAACAGCGACTGAAACGACTAGAAGGTTCTAGAAGGCAATGGGATGTTTTGAAAAGGACGAGTTCAACTGCCATAGGTAATGTCATACTGTATTAACATCACTAGCTGTCATAGCTTGTTGCTGACACGGCCACACCCAACGAGACAGTGGGAACGGTGTAACTCGTAAAAATCGACCCGTGCAACATCACCATAATCCTAGCAGTAACAGCATACTGAAGTAATGTATGTGTTAGCATTTGTTGACGTACTGAATGTGTACAAAGTTTGGACATCTCCCAAAGAAATGGTCATGATGTGTTCGGGAAATAAGTTATGTTGCTATGCGTGTAATATTTTCGTCCTGTAATCTGAGGAGAGGACATGATCCTGATGTAAAAGAAATCTTTTTAGAAAATGTTGATTGATTGGTGTCTAATGGTCGTTTCAGACTTTGTGTTATCCCAAATCACAATTGCACTGCAGCTGGCAGATTCCATACTGCCTAATGTAGGACTGTAGTAAATTTAAAAGCATTAATCATATAAGAACCGGATTGTTTTCTGATTACAGAGACCACTTCGTAGGTGTACCATGGACATCCAGTGAATATGGAGAAAAACATGAAGGAGGAAGTAATCAGAAGAAGGAGGGCAGCGTGTACCGCCATTTTCGCCTCTCGATGAAGCCACAAACCAACTAACGGACCCAAAACTGAGAGCTCATCTTTTCTATTCAAAAGTCCTTCTATCGCTCTGCTGTGCAGCGGAAAGACGGGCTATAATTAACCGGATAAAAATATTGCGCACTACTAATATAGCGCTTGAACGATGCTTACTCGGAATGCGTAGCTCAGTTCTTCGAAACCTATTCCATCTCAGATATCCAGGAGAATTTCTATTGACGAACAACGGATGACAGACAGACAAAAAGAAGAGTGGAGTTGACTACAAGAGAATGCAAACATCCTTTTCGAAAGGCACCCAAAAGATAGGCGGACTGTTCGTGTCTAAAGTGAACCATCTGCAAATGGAAACTCTTTTAGGGATTCGGAATGGACTTCGTAGACCTCACCGTATTTGAAGCGGACCACCAACATAAACGATAACTGCACAAGATTCAAAAGAATGGAATTTATGATGGGGTCCGCACCACCACTAGAGGCAAGCCATCAATATATCCAAGCAATCATGCAAGAAATAGTTAAGAAGAAAAACACAAGTAATCACGGAAGAACTGGGAAAGTGAAGTAGTTAGAGATATCGTGGAACAATATACCCATGGTCGCCAACTCTATCCCGTCCCGATCTGACTAAGCTTCCCACAGTCCTGCTTTCGACATATTGGTAGCAGATCTGTGTAGGAAAAACTTCGCCCGATCCACAAAAGCGCGATCACTCATGGCGACGACTAACATAGCTAACTCAGGTTTCCAGGTCAAATCAATTCGACTAGCATTCAGTGTTTGTAGCAAAGGAGACAAACTCAAGCAAGCAGCAGCCGAACCCACCAACGAATCCGAAAACCTTCGCTAATGTGGATGCGAGAGAACAAATCGAATCGAAGAAGTCCTAGGGCCACCATAATATGTGAGGCCAAGTCGCATAAATCAACAAATAGACGAATAAATAAATAAATAAAGTAGGGAAAACGATACTGAAATAACATTACCGAAGCTATATTACAGCGTGTTGCTTCTGTGTTTATTTTGATTTTCTCTTGTTTGCTTCTGGATAGATTGACACACGCAGCAGTAGCTTACCTCAAGAAAATGTATTACATTTATAGAAAATAAAACTGAAAAGCTCTAGAAAATTTTCAAGCTTTAGTGATTAAAAAGCTAAAGGTTCCATACCAGCTAGATGAAAATTTGGAAACAGAATCATCTTTATACACTTCCTCTAGAAAGTTACGAAGTGTTTCTAACTGTGTTAGCTGAATCATGCAGAAAATTATTAAATATTGGTACCGAGAACTAATCAAAGTCAGTTTTTAAGTTATTAAGGAGATTGTGTCTGCCCGATAAGTATAAAATTGAGAAAAAAACAAGGCTAAATATAATGCCTACGTGAAAAAAGACTTGAAATTTGCAGGACTTGTTCATTAAACCGGACGAGTTTTCCGGTTTACATGGCAATTGGGCTCTTTTTCAGGACAATGAATGTGTAGCATATATCATTGCATGATAAAAACTGTGTACAACGCTGTAAATATTGATGACGACAATTTTCGAACGACACGCCACCATACGGTAGGTTTTCCGCGGATGGGCGCCTGCGGACGGAAGTAAACTAACGTGAAAACCGCTTTGTTCGATCGCCTTCCATGGACTGAATTTAGAAGATTTAAACTATGTACCACTTATCCGATAAGAATAATTACCGAAACATTAATAACCAGTCTAAATACGGCCTTTTGGAGAAAAAATCAGTCCTCGTATGTTCACACAGTTTCTTCAAGTCCTCCGTTTTTCCTAGCACGTTTATATTTTACAGTGACACTATAACCTCACTGTTACACTATAACACTTTTACAGTGACACTATAACACTGTCTTTTAAACTCCATATTCTTTTCAAAAATCATCTTATTTCAATAATGCTGAGACATTTGCAAAACTCCGGATCGCAGGTGTCTGCGATGGGGAACGAACGCGCTATAACCTTTTCCGGAGGGTAACACGTTCACCACCACACTATGCGGATCTTTCGTTTTGCCTGTCTCTCAGTTAGTTCAATCGATCAGTGCCATGAACAATCACCCATCAGCGGAATTTATCTGACTGAATATCCAAATTGTTTTGGACAAAATTTGAACTAAATTCATAGCAGGAGTTCACGCTGAGAGAAGATTCCACATGAAGAAGAAAATCATCTACATCACAAACTGTAACATGTGAGAAATCGTGAAATCAATCAACGAGAAACCGGAGTCAGGTGTTCATTGAACGGTTGGATAACGAAGGAAACTGGTAGACGATTGTTATTTACTGTTTGGAAAAAAGCGCTGCTCCGTAGAAAACAGCTGTAAGCTGGTAGCTCGTATTAACCGATGTTACGCAACGAGACGAACCTCAGTACGTAGCAACTTGCAATAAAAAATGGTTAATAGAACAAGAGTTGAAGCAAAAAACGACCCGATTTCTGAAAAAAAGTAAAGGCGTTCGTTGCAAAAATACAGAATGTCGGTTTGACGGTGGCATATAGGTGAAACAGGTCTTCCCGTTGGTTTGAACTTTAACCCAAAGCCACCTTGCCCTCCGTTTCCACTATGGTCAATGGTTTTTAGAAATTTCTCTGTGGATAGACTTTTCTATGGTGCACGAAAAACCGCCTTCTACTAATTTCTTCATTTCATAAATGAAATTCATCAAGGTTGAGAAATCTTATCGTCTTTCACTTGTTATCTATGCCTACTATATCGCTTGATACTCGCAGGCAGAATCTCGAAAAACGCTCTTAGGAGTCAACACTTCTCTTGAAAGCATAAGAAATTTATTGCTGTTGTAACAGGGGCGAAATTGCTTTCGGCTTTGTTCGTAAGTGTGGTCAGAATCTAAGTTCACACGGATTCATTATGCATACCCCAGAAACGATGATCGCTTCCAGAGCGGACAAAAATAATGGAGGCGAACTCTGCATGCTCTTCAAAAGACTAACTATTTCGTTGGATGATAAAATCACCTCCACAATCTAAAATCCACAGCTGATTGACTCGTGTTAGAACCAGTAGTGCTCCTGTTAGAACCTTTGTTCCTAGCGCGCTCCAGTGCTGCCTGGTGGGATTCGTTTGCCCAAGCAACATAAAGAACATGCATGCATTTGGTGCATCACCGTTTTGGTACTTGTTTAGCTGATCAGGCTCAGACATCGAAAGGAAAATAAAAATACAACATCTAAATGGGTGAATAACTAGGAAGATTAGCATGAATTTAATACAGTGCTCCAAATACTTTGCCAAAACGCCGCATGCAGTCAATTTGGTAGAGGTGCCCTGCACTAAACACGTGGTCGTTAGTTCCAGCACGCGCTCCGCGGTAATCAAGACCTGCCCTCACTCATCCGTGGGCAGAGAGTTGGTACCAGACTTGTCTGGGAGGATGGCACCATTGACTCGATATATTGGCAGTCACAAGTCATTGAATAGGCCAGATGTCCATTCTACTGTATGGCTGAGTAAAATGCATGTGATTTCAACTTTTACTGGCTCCGAAAAGTGTAAAACCCCGAGGCGTCAGCTATTGTTAGTTAAGAAACGCTGTGGTAACAACTTTCATCATATAAAGAAGATAGCAGGAATTGAAATGTAATGAAAAGAAATCTACGGTGGTTGTTTGAAGATATGATGTTCATCACCTGCCCGATCATATTTTATAGAATATGTTGATTAGTATAAAAAAGGTGTATACCTACGTGTGCATAAATGTACGAGCATATATATGTACGTACGTAATATATTTGCACGCGTGTCTGCATAGGTGTGTGTGTGTGTGTGTGTGTGTGTGTTTGTGTACATTTGTGTACATCTTTGTATATAACCGTAAATTCCGGAGTGGAATTCCTGATTTCTGTATCAGACAAGTATTAGGACGTGATAAATGTCTCAATAACGGTTAATAAAAAATGAATGATGATCTGGTCATCGCCGCTAGGCAACAGAAAACAATAACAGCTGTTGCTGAACACATGAAGAACCGTGAAATTAATCACCGTGGATCGCCGACACCGGCACGGAGTAATCCGGCCGTCGTCCACGTCACGGCGGAGGGAGCTACTGTTACAAATCGCTGACGAAACCGTGAAGAAGGGGAAAAAAACCAAGTGGAAGGACTATGGCCACGTTTTTCCTGCTGATATATAAGTAGTAAAAAAAAAGAATCGTTGACGGATGAAGGGATGAAATGGTGAGATTGAGACCACATGGGTTAGAGACCGTCGAGAAAATTTCTTTGATGTCTTCGAAAAAACGCAGTATAAATGACGTAACACAAATAATGATTGAGGCCATGATGTAAATAAGAGAAATAAATCTAAAGCTTTCTATTCATTACTTGAATGAAAGCCTTTATCTGACAAGAGTTTAAAAATCACAAAATTTAATTAGTAAACGACAGTACGAAAAATAATCCATTATGAATGTCTTAAGTTTTCTTTACTGCGTAGTGTTTTTCCACGGAAGGATACTATGCAGAATACGATCACAAGAATGCTGAGGTATGAGTAAAATTGGAAGCTAAGCTCACCGAGGCTTCAAACCCGTAATTTCCCTTATCGGGGGTCAAGTGTTCAAGCCCGCTGCACCTTCGAGGTCCTTGTTTCGCCACTCTCTCGGCCACTTTTTACCGTAGCGGTGCCAACAGCAATCTTCCGTTAACAGGAAATATCAGGGAGCAAGATAGGAAAGTTATTACATTGTGATTTTGACTGCAGATTCAGCTTTACTGGGTTCAACGCCGATTTATGCTCTCCAGATCACTTTTGTTAGTGGGATATTACCGATGGCACCGCTAGGGTAGAAAAGTGGCTGAGAGAAAGGCAAAGCAAGGGCCTAGGTAGATATGGTGAATAACAGGCCAGCACCTGGAAAAGATAGTCGCGAGTTCGAACCCCATCTGAAGTTCCGAGTTTTGCTCATATTTCTGTCTGCATCATTGTGCTTGGAATTCATTATCGTTCACTTTTTCATTCGTCATTCATTTTTATTCCACCACAGTCTGATATAGTTCCCAGAATCTTTCAAGATTTTGAAGGAACTAAGCAGAATCATCGAAAGTGATGGATATGTGTTCACTGAAATGGACCCGAATTGTGTGTACGTTGACAATTGTAGGAAAAACAAATGAAAAATTAGAAACAAATGAATATTGCTCATTTCCTGCGGCCACTTTATTCACTGGTTATCACAGCTGCAAAACATCAAGAGTCATAAAAATACGAAAAAAATGTCGAAAAAAGACTTTTCAACTGGATAAAATCTTCAGGGCTATCAGAGGAATCCTCGTAGGCGTTCACTGGGTTTTGGGAGCGGTCCGGATCGAATCAAAGCCGGAACTACCTTCGCTCTTATTTCGTTTTTTATCCTTCCTTATTCTTATTCTTTCCTTTTTTATTTTTATTTTCGATCCTTGTCACGCGAAGTTATATCGAATTTCAGTATGATCTCCATAATATTCTTTGTCTGGTGAGCACATCTACACCGCCCAACAGTTGGCTAGTCCATTTATATACATTTATGTCGATGTGAAATGGGTAAGGCCCACAATTCTCAAATTTCGCTCATCTATTTTTTGAAAAATTAAGGACTCATAAAGTTCGTTTGTTACCCACCTGTAACTATAAAGGAAATCTACAAAAGCGTTCTTTTGAAAAAAAAACCTCTAGTAAAATCAAATAATCTAATTTTCGTAGTGATGCTGAGATATTTTCAAGCTTCCAAACCACTGACGTCTGCAGTGGGGTCCGAACACGATATTATCCTTTCCGAGCGTTAACGTGTTCACCACTATACCATGTTGAGTCCTTCGTTTTGCCTTTCTCTCAGCCGTGTTATTGACCTATGGGTGCTATCAGCTAGTCTACTTTTCATAGAAATTTTCACATCAATCTTCCTATTGTAACGCAATGTTTTTCATTTTTCATATAGTGTTGGTTGGTTTCTATCCGAATTCGTTCAATAGACAAAAAATGTTTCCATTTAGTTCAAAGATGTGACGCAGGGAATACGGTAACGTAAAATTCACGAATAATGTAAAATTAGTGGAACGTTTCCAACATGTTAAAAAGCATTAATATCAGGAAAACTGAAAGTGTCAAGAAAAAAGTTATAGTTATAGTAGAAGTAAAACCTGGTAGAATAAGCTCAACAGCGTGAAAATATCGATGAAAATAGCCGTCAAGATATGGTTTATGGGCTGATAACGATTTTATGTCTGCTATTTTCATTATAGGACAGAAGAATGATTATTAAAACCATAACAGAAGAAATGAGTAACTAGTGGACCATTGAAAAAGATGGTCGGCTCTGATGAAGACGAAGACTTCGAAACGTTAGCCCGATAAACATCTCTGTCTGCCTCGCGCAAGCTCAACAATTAAACGCACGTTGATTATTACAGTACCGAGGTTAAATGACGATCGGTTTGAAAATTAGGTGATTAGTTAAGAAAAAATCGAGTTGCATTTGGTCAAGAACCCACCTATTTTGTTGGGTTTCTAATTGGTCACGAATAGCGTCGCCCATAGAGACAAGTCAGTAAATGTAAAGATCGAGTAAACCTCAAAGCAAATGTCAAAGCATGACCACAACCAAAACCTCTCTACATTAATTCAAACCGCATCTTCGCTTCTACGAGTGCATGTAGCGCAAAACGGTTAAGGAATGGTGAGTAGAGTCAGAACAGATGTGGTCGGAGTTGCCCCATAATACTCATATAGTGGATGGTTTAACCCAGTTGCCCTACCAAAGCAAGCCATAGTGGTACCAGACGTGTGTATAGGGGAAACAAACCGTAACGTGACACATTGGCAGACCATCAGAAGTCATTCTATGGGTAAAATGTGCATTAACTCCAGAACAGAGTTCACGGTGAGTGAGTCAGTTTTGGTTTCTCGCCTCAGACATTCGTCGCTCATGTGATTCAGTTTCCGCTTTTGTCAACAATACCACTAGAATCGTTTACGTCGAAGAAGAACAAAAAGAATAGAAAAACCTCCCTGGTGTAATCTGCCGATAGAGTATTTCACTTCTACAAGCCAAATTACTGTTTAGTAAAGGGATCAGTCAAACCATAGGGGAAATCTCATCCTTTGCTCTCGAAAATTTAATGGAAAGCGACGTTATTAATAAAAATTAAGCTATCTCTGTAAAGCTTTTTTGGTGGCTTTTCTAGGCTAATCTATATTAATCTTTAATAGAATTAAGTAATATTTCTAATAAACAATAATATACTTATTAAAGAGTGATAATTTTAACTTATTATTTACTGCCTACTCTTTTTAACGGCGGGGAAATGACGGCATTGTGAAATATAATTTCAGTAATGCTGAGATATTTGCAAAACTCCGGACCGCAGGTGTATGTGGTGAGGAATGAACGCGCTTTTGTTCTTTCCGGAGAGTAGCGCGTTCTCCACCACACCACACGGGTCAAACAAGACCGGCATAGTTTTGCAAATATCTCAGCATCACTGAAGTTAAAGAATGATATTTTAATATAATTTAATAGAAGTTTAATTCTATATGCTTCTTTCAATCGTATTTGAATAGTTTTACTATTCCCGTCTTCTACTATTTTTTCCAAAAGTGTATTTCAAATAAAATCGGTTTTTATGTGACGTATTTATTCGTCTTAAAGCCATCGCGTGTGGTGCAGCGGTAGGTGGCGCCCTGCAACATACACGTGGGAGCGATCTCCGCGCCCGTTGGCTCACCAAGCCTGCCATCCCTCTGGGTTCGGCAAATTGGTACCAGACTTATCTGGGAGGATAGCAATAATGGCTAGATGCATCGGTAAGCCACCTCGAGTCATTGTAAAGGCCAAATATGCATTCAATCACCTCCATCGATACCGAATGAAGTCGAATGTATGGCGCATCCCTCAGGAATTGATCAGCGCTTTATCCTTTATACTATTCAATTAATACATACAACAAATAAATGGATGCACACACTTAGTAGAATAGTATAAATAAGCCTACATAATTTCATAACACTTCGCTAAATTGCTTTTCATTCATTGATTCTCATAGGCAATTCAACAGCCTGAAAAAGTGTTACGTATAAATTACTGGCATCCGTGGGGCAGTGTGTAATGCGCGAGCCCTCGGAAAAAGCAATCGTGGTTCGAGCAGGCTCGAGGTCGGAGTTTTGCGAATATCTCAGCGACGTTGTGGTTATAAATTTTTGCTTGAAACTCAACAACTTCAACTATATTGTAGCTTTTATGCTTTCCTTTTAAGTACAAACAAAACGCACGTTTTCGCTGGACTTTTTTCATCAAAAAATGATTGTTCTGGTAATTTTACAGCGGAAACTGTCGAAAAGGGTTGGCAAAGGATTCTTCAACGCGTCTTTAACTATTGTAACTGTTTTTTCTCCTTCTTTTGCGATGTGGGTGGCAATGAATGGACACGTGCGGTGCCTCTCTTTGTTTCCGCTTTTTTTTTGCTTGTTTTCTATGAAGACCGACACCATTCAGACAAGCGATGAATTTCTACTCTACACGATAAGACACGGCACGAAGAGTCACGCAGACTCCGAAAATCATATTTATTTGAGCTTTTTCCGGCTTTAAAAACTTGTCAAATATGTGGAGCCGGCTGCGATTAAAACAGATTACGGTTTCATGTCACGATACAGCAAATTTGATGTGAAGTTGAGAGGCGCATACAACAAAACTGAACGCCGTCATGACATGTGCTATTTTAATTTTGAATATAAACCTTCTCATAACACTTTGAACCTTTTACAATTGCCATTTTAACGAGCTATTAGACTAAATTTAATTTTAACACAATTGCGATCCAAGTGAGCTAAATGTGACCCATGTGCTAAAAATAGTCTTACTTTCTAGTTCTGAAAAGAACATACTTTGTAGCCTATGGTGTTTTTCAACCATTGTAATAAACAGCTTTCTTAAGCACATCATTTCCAGTCACGCTAGAGTATAATTATTGTCCACAATCAAATACTGATTTTATGAAGTCTATAAATATTCTTTTTTAAAATTTTCCTTCGAGGCTCGTATTTCTGAAAGCAGAGAGGTTGGACAAACGGGATTTCGTCAAGCACTACATTATGGTATCTCAAAATGTATCCCTGATGTTTTTGAAATCGGAGTTCCGTTAAAAAATCAAAGCGAGGGATAAATTTTGTTTTTATCAGTGTTGACTTTTTATTTACTGCCTATTATTTCTTCATAGCAAAGTATTATGTGTGATACAACCACAATGATGCTGAGATATTTGGAAAACTCCGAACCGCAGGTGTATGTGGTGGGGAACGAACGCGTTATTACCCTTTCCGGAGGCTAACGCGCTCAGCACCACGTCATACAATTCCTTGGCTTCGCCTTTCTCTCAGGCATGTTATTGACCTAAAGGCATCATTCAGCAATTACGCATTTGTTTTTATCGTTTGGAAACTTGCGTTGAAAGGGATTTAAAATCAGAAAAATACTTTATAGAGAAAATTCTTATCAATGAAGCGGTGCGAAAAAGTCTTTTCTATGAATCCTCAATTCTTTGAGTATTTTACTCCTCATTGCAGAACATTTTTATCAGCTAGAAATCAGCACCCTGTATGGAATGAAAACCTCAGTGACAATTAATATGTACTCGAATTCCGACGCTGATCCGAATTCAGTTTTTCTCTCATTACTTTCTCAACAATTTTATTTTGAAATCATTCCTTCGATTTCTATCATTTCCTTAATGCCATTTTCCAAGTGAGAAGTATCACACTGTGTCAGTTGTCCTTTCATTCATTGTCGAATAACTCATACACCGGCCAGGAAAGTCTTAATTTGCTCTTCTTATGTTCCAAGAGCACGATGTTCAGAATTTTCTTTGAAAACTCCAATCATTAGATCAACGGTGTTTATCGCTATGTCGTGTGCTTGACATTGCTCCATCCCACGAGACCCTTTCGATGACGGGCCTTCTCGAGCGTTTATTGTTCTGACGGAAGATGTGCCCAACAGATTTGATGTTTGACATCTTCACATACGCGACGACGTCCTTATTCTTCGGTCGTTGGCATTGTTGAGAAAACTGGACCATTTCTCTAACCTGCGCTTTTTTTCCTGAAATATCCAGCAAGTTCCTCTAGAATTGTTGCAAGAAATTTGAATGGACTGATCGATCTTCTCATTGGCTTCCCTACCCAAGGTAAAAAGACCAGAGGATAAGCTTTATGAGTCTTGTGTTCGGCTCCATTCATTGCATCGAAGAGATGACTGAATGCATAATCGTCTTATTGAGTGACTTGCCGCAGTCTACCGACGCATCGAAGGTTTTTGTCATCCTAGGCAACTCTAATAACCACTTTGAGGACCTCAGATGGATGGAAGGCTTGATGAGACGACCGCATAGGAACAATCAACTATCATCTGTGAACTGAAAGCCACCTCTAATCAGTGAGCTACACTAGACTACGGTATGTCCCTAAAATGTTGTCAAGAACGCGGGAAGACTAAGACGATGATTGCTAACTACACCCTTGTTGAAGTTAAAAAAATGCATGGAGAAAACACCCCAATAGAAAAAATTTGCAGAGTAACTGGACATCAGTTAACGAAAATTACCAACTAACAGTAATATGCAGAAAATTTTTAACGTACTCGAATCAATCTGGCTCTGAGAAAGACGAAGACGTCGAAATGTTATCTGGATAACTTTTTTTACCAACTTTATGTTGGCTTCATAATCCAAGAAAATATTGGTGCGGGAAAACTTCGAATCCGAGAAAAAATCTTGTTATAGTAGGAAGAGTAAGCCATTAATTCATCGCCGTCGGATCTCCGACTCAAAACACAAGTGTTTACCGATCCTTAGATGACTTTTCATGATGTAATTATGTACAAAGTAGTTAAGTGATTGAATAAAAATAATCGATCTTTTATCAATGTAGCAAAAGTCTTTAAAAAACAGGGACGAAGAGACGACGTTATTAGCGAAAAGTAGGAAAAGTTTTAGAAAAAAGTTTATGAAACAGAAATGATCGAAAGATGAAAAACAATAGAAGATGGGGGATGGGGATGATGAGAAATTGGAAAACAATGGAAAATAATAAAGTGAATCTATATACATCAGTAAACGGGCAAGAACTGAAACATTCCGGTGGCTTTCCTCATCATCTCTCATAAGCTTTTTTTATTAAATGGTAAAAATAGCTTCTAAAAGTGCTTTCTAAAACATGCAAAAAACTGGGGCATGTAAAACGCCGTTGTGTTTAAGTAGAACACTGACTTTTTCTAAACAAGCCGACGACGACGGCTAAATTTCGGCACACAAAATAAACTGTCTTTCGGCCTTCCACTTTTTTTGAGCCTAACAAATTACTGATATCAGCTGATAGACGACTGATCGATATGCTCGATTATCGACTAAGTAATCGACTACGTCAGTTGGTTTTACGTCACCATATCTGGTCACGATGGTAATTTGTTTTTCCTCATAGCTTTACGTCTGCCACTCCACATAACGTAATTTTCGTCCCATAACAAAAAAATGGGATATTAGGTAGGAGCAAAAACAAAGAAAAAACATGAAAAAGGCGAGGAAAATTTCGCGATGACTCCACAACTAATAAAAGTGAATGAATGAAAAATGAATATGAATAGTAAATAATAAGACGTCGCGTTCACCAAAGTTATCGATTAAGTCACCATAGATGGATCTGGATCCTACCGCTATAGTAAAGATGAATGTGGTTGGCTCAATAATCCTGTAGTGATTCGGTCAAAAAACTAGTCGCACGTTCTCTTTTCGCAGATGAGAAGTTGCGTATGAATTTCAATCATACGCCATAAATCGAACCAGTAATATGTCGCTCTTAAAGAGTGCTCTATTGCATTGCACCACGAACCACACTAAATATCACAAGGTTTTTTATTTCGAAGATGTTCTTTTCTTGTCGTGAAAAATTTCGATGGAATCGATTTGGTACCGACGACGTACTGACATAGGTAGGTTGGGCGCTTGGGGTGATGTTTTCATCGAGATAACTGAGGTTCTACGAATCAAACGGTGCCAACCAACGAATGATTTGCAAAGAATGCAGCTGTTGTAAAAGTCGTGAGACCACGATGATTGATAATCCGGCTGTATCGTAATATGGCCAATTATCGTGGTACCTTCTTGGATTACTAATCTAACACGATGTTGACAAAGAGGTTTCTTCGGCTAACGTTCTGACGTCTTCATCTTCTTCATTGTCGATGATCCAATTCGATGGTCCACAGTTCATAAAAAGTGCTTTTTAAATGTTTCTAACCTTTTTAACCAGATTTTGGGAAATTCTTCTCATTTTCTAACGCATCCTGCGATAACTGTTGCTTTTTTTCTATTCCCTACTTCATGAGAAAGTGCCTCAGGTGCTAAAGAAAACTCATTCATGGCTTGGCCTTCGATTCAAGAAGCTGTTGGGAAGTTTGATCCAGCTGTTTGATTCCATTGTAAAAAAAGTGCAACGAAATCAAAAGAAAAACATTGTACAAAAATATCTCTTAAACAACTTCTAGCTGACTAACAAAACCAGTTTTAACATAACATTGAACTTAGCGATTTCCTTCCAGTTGGTAATTATTGACAAGGATCCTTTTTCCATTATTTCGTTTTTACTTTATCTTGAGACCTCAACGTCTCGAAAAAGAAACACATTTTTGGTACCACTACGCACTTATGTAAAGATATTTAACTACCAATATTGAAAGAATTCCTAAACGAGAGAAAAATTTGAGAGGACAAGCAACTGAGCAATAATGCTCTACATAGAATGAGAAAAGAAAAGAATCTGGATGTAAAAGAAGAAAAGGCTTAAATAGTCTAACAGGATAGCAGAAAGCACAATCAACGTCTCATGTTTTAACATAACGAGGAAAATCATTTGTCATCTGCTGATGTCCTCATCGGTTCCTATCCCACATCACAACAGCTCAGTAGCCTCCACCCTATTCGAAGGAAGCAATTACTTCTCATTTTTAAAACTTCCATTAGAAAGATAACTTTCAGAAAAGCCAGGAGGACATTCACAGCTAGTTGAGATCGTCTGTGGTATACCAATGATCTACTTGGAAAGGGATAAAGGTCTTCTCTTGAAAAAAAAAAGGATTCGATCTGATCCAACTGTCTGAGTTCCGTTTCGTGTTAAATTATCAGTCAGATTTTATCATTACTAGATTTCAGTAGATTCCATTTAAAGACAAGATAAACAGCAGGGATGATAGAGAAAACAAGAGGCAGGCAGACAGACAGTCGGACAGACAGAGACAGACAGAAAGCGAGGAAGAATGGGAAAGAGAAGGGATAACAGAACGCATGGAAGGAGAGAGGGTATGGAAAATGAAAATAATAAGCAAAGAAGCACATTTGTCCTAAGACTGTTGAAGAAATTAAAGACGTTTATCGGAAAGGAGAAAGAGTTTATTCTAAGTTTTTTTCGTTGGTTGGCCAAAGTGCTGGCAGGTGCTACAAACCTTCAAAACGACCTTGTCTGAGAAGAATCGTCTACTTTTCCCCCATTTCACTCTAGGACTTCACATTGCGAAATAACTCAAATAATGTGAATGTAGAATGACGGTAGTGTTCAGTTTTCCAAACCAATCCGTGTAGAGCATTCTATTTCACTTTCATTGGGGAAGACTTACAGTACATGAAGGGTGAGCAATTTTAGTGATGAACTTAAGTATAATAAAGCATCTATTGCATAGTGCAATAACTCTTGAATGAAAGTTGAATGAACGGAAATGAATGAGAAGTGAATGAAATGAATGAACGACGAATGAATGAAATGAAGAATCTCGCCACATGAAAACTTCATCATAGAGAAATCCGCCGTTTGAAAAAAATGATTGCTGTTGAGAAAAGCTTGATGATTCAAAAATGGAAGTGAAAAAGAAATAAATGAAATAAAAACAACACGAAACCAAACTCGATACTTGTTAGGCATATTTTATGATGATGAAGTTCCAGAGACTCAAAAAATGGCAACATTGTCTGATACCGCATCTGCGGTCAAAGTAGTGTGCAGCATTTTAGTTGTGGACGAGTTTCGTTGTGACCACCAAAAGCGTTTGAGATGTGGGCGGGGAGAATCCTAACTGATGAGTGTAAAGAAATATTGCGTGGGATCAAAGTCTTGTTCTCAAAAAATATTTATATTTTCGACAAGGAATTTGTTTCGATGTACTGGAAAATTTTCTAATATTATAAACCTTGTGGAGAAATATGTGCTGTAATAGCCTAACGAATAAGACTTTTATAGTGTTCACCAGACTTATTGATTAATTATCCGTCATAATCGTGATCTATAAAGAAATCTATAAATTTGCAACTGCCGGGAAAAGGAGTTTGATTGGGACAATATTCTGCGGTGCCATAGCCGGTAAACCACTTCAGTACTTTTCTAGTAATTAGGAAGTGTTTTATGACTTTAAACTAGATCAGATCACATAAATCGAAGTGGAGATCGCTCTCTTGCAAATGGCAGTGCCTTGTACTGCTTCAAGCACCTCACTCTCCAAAGCGTCGTCTTTGCGAATGCTTACTTATTTGGGTACATAGTTGGCCCGCCTTCACTAGTTGTGCGGACCCCAGCATAATTTCCATTTTTTTCAGAGTTTCGCCTGCTTAGCCACTGTGGTTTCCTGGAGTCCTGAGTTCAGCCAGACCAAAGTCTGTCCTAGGTCGTCACCACCACAGGCAGTTGCCGCCTTTGTGGATTAGAATGAGATTTGTCAGCACGCGACTAGTTTGAAACCATGACGGTGGTGGATCCTGGTATTGCCTTGCTCTTAGTTGGGCTTCCTGAAAGAAACGCCGAACTGCTTCTCAACTTGGGAAACCCTGTTAGAGGGATGAATCCCCCCACTGTACACCATAGCTCGACACCCACGAACACTTCCCAGTCACGATGAGGAGGTAAGCCGATGGGAGTGTTCTTGTAAATAATAACCAGTAAACATTATACTGGTCGTAAATTGACATAGTTTTCAAAACCAACGCTTACATTCTGAGCTTGAACGACAAACGATGCAAGAATACCGTTAAAATTTCAAGCATATGTTTTTTTAAAACAATTTAGGGAAGGAAAGAATGGGAAATCATATCAGTTTTTCATTATTCTTTCCTCCTTCTTGCTAGTAGGAAAGACAAAGGAGGAATAGGAATAAGAATAGGAAATGGTAATGACCGTTGAAGGATCTGACACGAGTTGAATAATAGAGGAAGATGTTATCATGAAATTGCGCAAAACCTCACATGACAACAAAACTCCTTCCGATCGTTTTTTTTAATGAGCCTTTACTAATTGGAAACGCATGTTTGGAGGAGAAGAACTCTCTGAAAAGAAAACACGGAGCGAAGAATAAAAATTAAGAATAGAAATCGGCAAAATGAGAATGAAAGAGATGAAAAAAGGAAAAACTGGTATGGTGATGGTATGCGAGAAAGACGAGAAAAAGGGAAAAAGGGAAACTATTGAATACAAAAAAAGTAGGAGAGAGAAGAGAGGTAGCGGAAAACGACTTCTGCTTAATAAAAGAAGACAGAAAAAAAGAAAGAGGTGGATATGACAAAATGAAACGTGTAGAGAAATAAGCAGAAGCAGGTGAGATTAGAGTATACATGTACAATAGACAAATGAGTAATGGATAGTGTAGTTCAATGAAGTGACGGAACAATGAAGTCGGAAAAAGACTGTACAGAAAGGTGTCTGAAAGAAATTAAAAGCAAACAATCACATTTGAAATCACAAGAAAAACTGCTGATAGAAAGTACAAACTATCATGCAAAGGGATTGTGAAATTTTTGGAACACACAGAACGAAGGCTGGTCGTGGTTTAAAAAATCGTATTGGGCACCACCCAAGTAAAAAGAAGATTTGACTGCTACTTTATCTAAAGGGGCGCGTGCAGCGGAGTGGTTAGGGACTACCTGCAATACACATGGGCTCGATCCCTCGCCTCGGGCTCAAAATGCTTTCAATCACTCCGGGATAGAGAGATTGGTATAACAGTCTTGTCTGTGGAGGTAACATCAGTGACTCGATACTAGGCTACAGGGAGTTACTGAACAGGCCAGATATGCTTTCAGTCGCCTCTAACGATGCTCTTGAAGAAGTCGAATGGATGGCGTGCCCCTCAGAGATTGGTCAACGCCCAGATCTTCATCCTTTATCTTGTAATTTCCAAGATGAAACCAATGGCAATGTACTGTTTCAAATGCCTGACGAAATTGTTTGCTTCACGAGTTAGACTTCAGCATCTCCAAGCGCTATAATGCGATTCTGACAAAATCCACGATATCTACATAAAATCGGTATAAGTGTAGTTGAGTATTGAAAGCAAACGGTGCGAAAGACGAACAAAGTGAACTTAGATTGACGGCAAATAATACACCTGAAATCCCTTTATGTATGGCTGCTCTTCACCGTGTTACCTTATCTCCGAGACCCGACTAGAGTCCTGATTAATGTAAACTTATGAGCTGAAAACGAGTTTGGCATATCCATAAGGAGACTTAGCCTTTTCTAGGGATAAATCCGTGCGAAATTACAGTGCTGTCTATAGCTAAAGAAAGCGACTATACTAAATGTGCAGTGTTTTTCTTTTTGTTACTTCAAGTGGGGTAGAGCCTACTAAGGAGATCTGGAACGCGACAGGGGTAAGTGAAGGTTATCCTGATATCAAATCGAGTTGCTGGGAAATCAGCAGGATTAAAGGTAACATAGATGATGACTTCTTAATGCTATAGCTCGTTCAGCACATTGCTGACTCCTAAATCTAATTGGAGTGCAAATGGACGACCTTTATTCCTTCGTTTGCCCAATTGTACCATACGGTAGAAGCATTTCGTCAGCGTAGACATTCGTCTGCTTATAAGAACGCTGATTTCATTGCGATACGAATATGTATCATCCGAGGACGGCTAATTTCATCGAAAGAAAAGAGTAACGCTTGAGCTTCAAGAATTCAACGTGAATCTAAAAAATTTTCGTCTTTTCCTCTGTTTACTGAGCTCCTTAATTCAATCACCATCTCACCTGTTACCTCGTTTCCATTGATGTTCTCCTTAAGTCCTCATTTATGCAGACTTTCAAAATTTCCATCTAGTTAATGAAAAATTCACTTAGTTCGTAGGGATCTCTAGTAGAATCAATACGTCAACAACTCATCTCATTTCTGTTCCAAAGGCCTTCAGATATTCCTCTTCGGTAGATAAATGTTATACCCTATTTTTGCCAATTCGACCTCACCAACACGTGTACCGTTAAAGGTCCTGTCAGGAAAATGGCTTGCATAGAACGTGTGATGTCTTAGTACCTCATTCAATAACCATGGTTCTCCTCACTTGCCTGACAGGAATATCATCTGCAAACGAACAGTTCCTCAGTTAAACGTGCAGATCTCTATTTTATTTCCTAGTGATTTCGAAAAATTCTCTCACGCATATAGCATTGGCGCGTGTAACTCAGTGATTAGGAATGCTCTAGCATTCACACATGGTCGTTGGCTCGATTCCGTGCCCCGTGCTTACCAAGTCTTCATCTCTTCAAGGTCGGCAAATTAGTACCAGACTTGTTTAAGATGATAGCGGCACTGACTTGATGTTGTATATTGGTGGGCCATCGCAAGTCGGGGTCAAATAAGCATTCAATCAACGTCTGCTATGAATGAAGTTGAACGCATAGAATACCCATCAGGTATTGGTCAATGCCCAGCGCTTCATCCTTTAACCTTCAAATGGCCCTGGCACTCACACTCTATTCGCTATTAAGAACGATATGGCATTGTAGCTTTTTTCGCCGTAAAACTAATGAGGTCTGCTCTGTTTAGTCTTCCTGACGATACTTGTTCTTCAATATTTAGATCTGCTAAGCTTTCTTCAACATGGTTGAAATGAACTTATAAGTAGCTTGTCGGTAGCTTTTTCCAAGAGGCGATTCGTCAGTGATAATGTCAAAATACATTTGTCAAATGTCTTCTGCTGTCAGCTTTGATCTAACCTGCAATGTAAATTCTGCTGAAACGTCGAGAGACAACAACAATGCGTGGGTGTGTGCAACCTCACTTCAGTCGTACATTGCAAATTAGCGGACCAGTACGTACCTCATTCTCAACTGCTCTACACCTCAGAGAAGGGAAATAGTTGCTTATGATACACATTGAATTGCGAATCTTTTCATTGCAGAAGTTCAACATTGTTTAAAACACCAACTGGTTATCTCAGATATGAGGAAAATCCATAGGATTTCAAAAGTAGCGTCATACGACTGTTATACGGATGTTATTAACTTTAACATCGTAATTTTAACAATGTGAAACTATAAATAAAGGATAAAGCTTTCGGCAATGATCAATCTCTGAGGGATGCGCCAAGCATTCAACTTCATTAAGTATCGTTTGGAGCTGACTGAATGCATGTCTGGCCTTTACAATGACTCGCGGTGACCTAACGATGCTTCGAGCCAGTGATGCTATCCTCCCAGACAAGTCTGGTACCAATTTGCTGACCCCGGAGAGATGGAAGGCTTGGTGGTCCATGAGCGCGGAGATCTATTCCACGTGTGTGTCGCAGTGGCGCCTCCAACCACTGCGCCACTCACGCTCTGTGAAATGTGGAACGATACCAATCGATACTCTATGTCGAAATTTGGCTTAGTAGAAAAGTTTTAAGGAAGATAATGGGTCTGAAAACAATTTCGAAACAGATTGATCAAGAGCGACAGACTGTAAACAGTCTTTTCTTTCTAGGAATTATAGCTAATAGCTGCTGCATTGAAAAAATGTTCCGGAAAAGAAAAGTTGACAAAGGGAAGAATCTAAACCGCAATGTTGGAAATGTTGGAACCGGCAAAGAAGTAGCACATGATGAGAAAGAAGAAAGGCATCGATGAGAAGAAAGCAATGCATGAAGGAAACAACATCTATGGTTTACTGCCAGATTGACATTTTGGCTGAGTTTCTCGGAATTCTCAGAAAAGCGGAACGGTTGCTTTGATTATGAATATGATGAGAATGAAAAGAAAATCGTAAAAAGTAATATGAAGAGTAAGTGGAAAATTGCGGAGGAATTTAATTAAGGCTATATTTATTTATACAATCTTATAAACTGTGCTTTTTGAGCTGATAAGCAGTTGTTGTAGGTTCTCGTTGAAGTTTCCATTGTTGTTAATGCTGTTGTTGTTTATGTTGATGTTGTTGTTGTTGTTGTTGTTGATGTCGTTGTTGTTGTTCTTGAGGTTGTTGTTGTTGATGTTATTGCTGTCGTTGTTGTTGTTGTTGTTGTTGTTGTTGTTGTTGTTGTTGTTGTTGTTGTTGTTGTTGTTGTTATTGTTGTTGCTGTAATTGCAAGCATGCAGAGTAACTGTGTTAGGAGGCATAGTGCCTCACTGTTAGAATTGGGTCCGAGTTTTTTTCCTAGTCGAAACAACAACGACAACGATAACGAAAACCTATACGAACCTCGTATCAGCTCAAAAAGACCAGTTTATAAGATCACATAAATAAATATTTCAACTGTTTATGTCGAGGTTTATAGAAAGTCGGTCTTTTGAATATTTAAGAGTATATTACATAAGACATCAGAATAGTTTTAAATTTAGGTGCTCGGTTCAGCAGTTTACGAGGGAATCTGTGCAAATTTTTGTCCTCTAATGATTAATTTCTTCGATTTTTCGTGAAGATAGTGGACCAGTTTGAGCGTGAAATACTTCTAATAAAGGAGTTCTTCACGAAAACACTTTTATCCGACTGCTTTAAAACATTTAATACCACAGATTTATATTTTGAAACGATAACAAATATAGAAATGTAACGTCGCGAAAAAAAGATATTCATGTGGACACAACAGCCGGTTCGATCACCACCGAAGCCTAGCAGCGTCATTTATTCCGCCGGGGCCGATTAATTGTTGTCGGCTACGTTGCTTTAATATTTGATTAGTTCGTATCGTAAGAATTGAGATTTCCACTGCAATCTTTTTCCACCTAGTACTAGTTTGAGTAGACGAGAAAATCGACGATGAAGACGACGAGCGGCAACTAACCGGCTGCAGCTAGCCAGCTACATGTTGCCATCTGGTCGTGGCTTCGAAGACGATGTGCATAAACTGCCGAGGTTGGAGGCTGGCTGCACTCTCAGTGGCCGTCATTCAGATGATGTGACGATTTCCTCAATCAAATAACCACACCACAAGTCTGCGACGGCAGCAAAACATCGCTTTTGGAATTGTGGAATCCATTCTTCCATAACAGATCATATCATTTTCAACAGCATGTACGTGCGTGGTAGGGTATATCATGCGCATATATCCATATATATATAGGCAAGTATTTTTGTATGTATGGTGCATCGAATGTGTGTGTGTGTGTGTGTGTGTGTGTGCTCGTTTGTTTGTTTACTGGTGTGTATCTGCCTCCCTGCATGCGTATGCGTTGCGCTTGTGTGTGTCTATATATATATATATATATATATATATATATATATACATATATATATATACATATATATATACATATACATATATATATACATATATATATATATATATATATAGATGCTAGAGTAAACGAGTGTTTCTGTGGATCTGAGGATGTGAATGTATGTATGTTTTCGTGTACGCGAATGTCTATTCGATTGTATGTATATTAGTATGCATACGTGCATAAAGGTGTACTTGCATGTGTCTGTGTATGTACGTGTGTAGGCGTGTTGTCTGTTTGTGTTTGAAAATGCTTCTGTGTGTGTGTATGTGCGTGTGTGTGTTTTTATGTGTGTCCGTGTGTCCGTGTGTCTGTGTGTCTGTGTGCGTCTGTTTGTGTTTGTGTATATATGTCCCTGCTGTTTAGAAATTCTAAATCACTTGCATATGGATGCCGTCTATACAAATCAAAGGGTAGCATTTGGCCAGTGTAGCTATCTAGTTCATGGGCATTTCTTTCAGCGTTCTGTCCTTGGCTGAGATTTCTACTAGTCATCGAGAACTTGTCGTATAGCTAAAAAAACTCGATGAATGTGTAACTACAGAAACAAGATAATGCGATCACTCATTCATCATAAATGACGGTTTTTCTTTCGCCTCCCACTATTTCTTCTGATGATGTAGGGTGAGAATACGGTAGGTGAGAAATACATGCGTATGACCAAGTTAAAGACCGCTATCAAAGATGTACGAAACAATGGATTGTTGTGTCAAAACACACAAGACAGATATTTTTGCCCTTTATGGGACATGGTTCGATGTTACAGAGCCTTCTACTGAAGGAACATGAAAGCTTCTTTTGAAGCAACACTGAATTAATTGGTCGAAAATGGTAATAACAATATTTCAACGGCTTGGCCACAGCTTCTAAAATGGGTGAAGCAGAAGACAACATCAAAACGAGTTCAGATTCTTACAAAAACAACCCGATATCTTTCTAAATAGAAAAAGCCGATATGCCATGGTCGTCGCACACGCCACATTACACATGATTGGTCAATTTGATCGCTCTGGAAGAAGGACGACGCAAGCAACATCTTGCCGTCGTCCATGTGTTAATAAATCTAAAGTTATTTATCACTAAGTTGATCTGACAACTGTTCTTTGTTATTAATTATCGGTCCCTAGGTGGCAAAGACAAGAAAAAACAATGAAAGCCTAATGGAAATGTCAGAAGGGTCACGGCTAGTTAAATCCAGTCGAACTTGGTAACATGGAAGCTGTCTGTTTGCAATAACATCAAAGTACAAAGCAGTTCCAGTTTCGTTTTGTTTAGTAATGCATCATGCATCCAGAATTCCAATCTCAACAGAGAATGATATTTTTAGAAGAAAGTCCGCATCAATTGCTCCCATGGATTTTTTCTTTCCGCTTCTTAACTGTAAACCCAAGGTTGGATTCAGGCCTTGGTGCTAAGCTCCCATGAATGTGTGATTAAAAATGAACAGAAGAAAAAGGATCAGTGGAGCTACGTCGACAAAAGAACATAAACTTTATCCAAAAAGAATCAATAATAGAGGCGAAAACTGAGATTCTCGGATGAAATGACGTCATGGATACGATGAAATATTGCACAGATGCGAGAAAAAAAGTATTTCCTCAAAATGCCCGCTTCTACGCACTCGCACACAAATCAAATACGGTCCAGATTCTGAAAAAATCACTGTCAATGAGATACTCTGTTAAGAAAAGCAGTTCAATCGCCAATATTAGGATTACGGCAGTTCTTCACTAGTGCGCTTAAAGAAATCCACCAACGTAATTTTCGTAGGGGAAAAGTATGGTATGCAATGGCGTTTACGGAAAGCATATATATATCGAGATTTAACGGCAAGCGTTCAACAGAAAACCCACTGTTATCCTTTCCTGTGATTTAAGCCCGCTCATAAACACTCAAGGATTAACAGTGTCCTTGAAAATCCTGGAAAGCCCTCGGAAAGGGTAATAGAGCGTTCGTTCCCCACCGCAGACACCTGCGGTCCGGAGTTTTGCCAATATCTCAACATTATCTCAGTTGTATTTCACATAATACCTTGCCGTTAAAAATTATAGTAGGCAGTAAATGAAAAGGTTAAGATTGTAGTAGTGTAATTCCCACGAGGTCTCCCCGTGACATATTCAGTGGAAGACTTATAGAAAGCGGTGAGTGTGCAAAGAAGCTACTTTGTGTTCAATGTGGCTGAAATCCTAATTTAGCATTTCCTCTGTTTTTTTATAGAGGTGTTTGGCTGGGTAGATTGCCGTCAACTTGAGCCTTCCAGACTCTGAGGAGGACGAAATCCCCCGAAACGTCAACTTGTGCGTAAATAAGTAAATAAAATAACACCTCGTGTTTGCTAAATGAGAATACGAAGAATCGTAGTAGTATATCTTTATTACGCAACATTTAATTGTAATACAATACGTTTTTTTATTTCCCTTTTTTGTTAGCTACGCTTTTTCCACATTCTATTTTGTGCTTGTAAAAATGAACTACCAGAACGAAGCAACTAAGCACGAGCATAAACAATCCTAAAAAGTCAAAATTAACGGTGGACGGCGAGCTGATCTCAACGCGCACTTCCAGGCTGTGTTGAACACGATAGCCAAGCCATTGCAGGACTGTTGATGTGACTAAGAGGAAAGCTGAATCCGATTTATGACTTCCTCATGGGCATTCTCCTGGAACCGTGGAGGACAAGGCTTCCGATGGAACCACCGACAAGATAACGTTGGCACTTCGTTGAACCATTCACCATTTTTTCACCATCGAACACCCATTCACGTCGTAATGAAGGATTTCCATTTTCAAATCTACCTCAAACAAATCAACCTGGTGCTGTACGACGGCCGTTGAGGTGATAGAAGGAGAACTCGTCCGACGGTCAGGCATCTATCTTAAGAAAACAATCTCAGCCGTTATTTAGTAACATGAATCATCCAGTTGGGAAAAACCGATTGCTCCACTTAGATCTTTGTTAATTCTAAGGTTTTTTAAAATTCTTAGTACTCGAACTTGATTAGTCACAATCTCTTGAAAAAAGAGGACCAGAGAGAGAGAGAGAGAGAGAGAGAGAGGAAGAGAGGGAAAGCGGGAGGGAGAGGACAGAGAAGGCGGTAACAAAAAGGTAATTGGAACAGAAGAAATATGTGAGCGAAAAATACAAATGAAGAGAGGAATACTAGGAAGTACCACAGTCGATAGGTATTAAAGTGCAATTGTAATTTACACTGTTAATAAATATAATTCCCATAAATCCTTAAATAAGCGCTGCCAAGTATTTGGTCAATCGCCGGCAAAATAGACGTAGGATGCGAAAGGAACTCGGAACTGTGACAAAAGCGTTGAAACTGATCGCGAGAGGCAAGGGTGTTTAATAAGCACAATCGTTCTTCCCGGATGGGTGATTGTACTCATAAAAATGTCAGCATAACGGCCAAATGGTGAAGATCGTTTGGGAAAATTTGCCTTATGCGAATTTCTCGGACGAGTTTTGTTGTCGTCGATTTAAATCGAATCATAACGTCGCCATCCACAATGACGGACATATCATACTCAACGAAATACACGACAAACAGCGCAACGAAGTCATCTCGTTATTCCTTTTGGAAGGGAGGGAGGGAACATTCTCTAAGAGAAAAAAGCTTAACAACGTCGATACAAACGATAAACTATAAAGTGACGACGGTGGTATGAGAAAGCGATAGAATCCGCAAGGCAATTAAAAGAT
Organism: Angiostrongylus costaricensis; assembly: GCA_900624975.1. Lineage (NCBI taxonomy): Eukaryota > Metazoa > Nematoda > Chromadorea > Rhabditida > Metastrongylidae > Angiostrongylus > Angiostrongylus costaricensis. The sequence goes on from UYYA01003927.1 coordinate 86,080, forward strand.
TTGTAATAACTGTATGAAAGAAAAATGATTGAACGTACACGGTGTTGATCAAACCTTGGCAGGTGCACCATACATTTGATTCCATTTATAGCATTGTAGAAATGTTTAAGTGCATATATGGTGCATACATGGTATTAGTATTTATGAATATGCCTTTTAGAGTGGGATTTTTTGTTAAAATTATGATATTAATAGAGTTTTTGAAAGGTTTTGGAATTTATATGATTTTGATTATGATAATGATATTTATGAGGATTTTGTCTTTGAGTTTTTGGTTGATAATCTTGAGAAGTAAAATATATTTATTTAATAAATATAATGTTGTGAGTGTAGTGTACGGTTTTCCTTTGATGATGTTGGTGGATTGACCTGTGGTGGCCTACCGATGTATTCCACCGTTTCTTAAATCCTCCCACACAAGTCTAGAACAAATTTCCCCACCACGTTGGAAGGGAAACTTGACTTAGCTAAAGATGAGGATCGAACCAACAACTATACTTCAGTTGTAGAAAATGGTTAATCACTGCTCCGCCCACGACCCGGTTTAGCCACAAAGTAAGAATTAAAATAGTAAATAATGGCAAAACGACTAAAATATTTGAGAGAAGAGTTAGAGGATTTCTAGCATAAAACCGTTAGGATAGAAGATTGACAAGTTATTGTGGTAGGAATGCTTGGCTAAGATAAACTTTTTTCCATACTGACAGAGATTTTTTAATTAACTAATGCAAAAATGGAGATGATATTGATAAATTGAAGAAGTCGTTGAATTCAGAAGCCTTTATGAAATCATACTGTAGTGGGAAAAAAGTGATATTGGTATGTAACATTGAAAAAGAGTGAAACGGAAACCTCGTTGGCCACTGAAATGGTGGATCTTCACAATGAGATAAGTACGAAGTGCTTATGATATTTTGGGAGGACGCATGATACCTTCACAATATGACTTGACTTATCAGTTAACACACTGGAAAGCAGACTCATACTTATTGATATTTTTCCGCCTTTGAGAGAAATGTTCCCTATATGTGCTTAATACTTGAATAGCCTATCTTCACGATAATTTACACAGATTCCAGAACACTTTTAGTTTCATTAGTATGTCGCAAGCTTGGGAAAATTTGTTTCCTAAAGCGTTGAGAAGGTGCTGCCAGGATTCTGGCAAATTACAACTACTAGTAGTCGCTCGCTTTCGTGGATTTTAGGTAAGCCTACCATGTTAGGAGCAAATGACTTCCACAAGAGTGATGAGATTTCTTGGCATTCATTTACTCTTATCCAGAATTCCCAACTGAATTCAGATGAAACAAATTCCATTGAGAGAGAGATCCTGCTGACGTGATGAACCCATGTTGTAATGTTGCAGTCCACAAAGTGCAAGAACACTATCGTCCACTCAACTGCATTGTGTACCTTTTGGTTGGGTTTCGTATACACCAATCAAAAACCAGGTCTGTTATGACGTGAAGAAAAAACCTTTGCTTCTCCCAATTAACAAAAAACCTCCTAACCTCCTCCTAGGTGCTGTCATTTACTTGCTATGAATACTTGCTTCGTTTTCATTATTAGAAAACGCGGTGGTTACAGATGACGTATAATATGCACAACTCTTTACAAGGCCAACCAGGATCTTCACCTCTCAAAGGTTGATCAGTTACGACAACATTGATTAAGAAGACAAAATTCCCGAGCAGCAGAGGAACTCCATGTAAATCACAAGCCTTCATGAATTTACAACGAAGTGAATGAAGGACGTGCTTGGATAGCACTAAATATGAAGTCGGCCATATAAGTTCTCTAAATAGAGCTCTCGGCGTTGATCAATTCCTATAGGATGCGCCATGCATTCGAGTTTATTAAGCACCATTGGAGGTGATCGTGTGCATTTCTGGCCTGTAGAATGACTTACACTGGCCTACCGATATATCGAACCAGTCCTGCCATCTTCTCAGACAAGTCTGGCACCAATTTCCCGACCCCGGGAGATGGAAGGCTTGGTGAGCCATGGGCGCCGGGATCCATCCCATATCTGTATTGCAGAGCACCTCAGACCACTACACCACACGTGGCCGTCGAAATCAGTCGTATATTTTCATTAAATTACCCGACATCAGATGTATCACACATTGCGGATCTCAGCATTTCTTGCGTTCGATTCGTTTTCTTGGGTCCATCACACATTAAGATGTGTGAATTTTTTCTGCATGGGCCTTCAGCTGGTACCTTAGCACCGTTTCGTCTTCGTCAAGAATGTCGCTGAATGCCGGCCGAGTAGGTTCATCGCGCAGTCCCGATATCGCGACGCAAGGCCGTTCCCATGTAGATTACTGGAAGTTGGCTTGTCTCATACAAGTCTGGTAGCAATTTCCAGACCACAGGGCATGAGAGACTTGAGGGGCCTAGTGAAGGGTCGAACTAGTAGCTAGGGCATGGGTATTAGGCTAGGCCACTTGCGTAATGGGCGCGATCACTAACACTGCGCTACTCGTTCTCGTATCTAGCATACAGCAAAAAAATTAGTCAAGTAACTTAAGCGAAATAAGAAAGATTCCGTCGTCGTTGTTGGGACGTTGATTGTACAAATGAAATCGAACGGACATCACCTGTATCACCTGTCGTCAAGTTGGCAGTCGAGCGACTCGAGCGGGTGCCAGTAAAGCTTTCATTTCTCCATATGGCGCACAATAGTGGCCTAGTAAGCTATGCTCGCTCTAGGAACTCGTTGAGCATCATATCTTTCTTCTAGGCTTTTCGTGAAAAACTCTGACCATCGAGCCGGTGGTCCTTCTGCAGCACGTTTGATATCCCGACGAATCCAGTCACTTACTGCTCTAGCTCATCGGTAGTCGTTTGTACTATTCAACCCACCCTATTTTCGACAGTTTGGCATTTACAGTGGCTTCTTTAAATTTTGGTCATTGACCTAGATCTGAGCTTCGGATGCTTTCCCTCAGTTCCGTGACACGGGATACTCCAAGCATCGCCCTTTCGACCTGCGTTCTATAATGCTATACTAACTGATCTTTCGTTCTCCTTATGTATCGACTACATTCCTGACGCATTCGCTTAGGTAGGAAGAACAGTGGAATCTAAAAGGTGACCGCGAAAACGGGTGTTCTTTGTCTTCTTCACTATATCCTTGATGCTCTTGAAAGCTCCACATGCCGCTGGTTTCCTTCTGCTCAGCTCTAGAGCTAAGTCGTTTGACATGTTTATTTCCCGACCTAGATAGACATAACTGGAGCATTCGGATGTATTCGTTCCGTTGAGCGTGAATGGAGCATACCAAACCAACCTGTTCTTCATGAACATCGTTTTTGTGAGATTTAGTCGAAGACTAATCTTTCCATATGCTTTATCAAAGTCGACAAGTATACGTTCCGCTTGGCTAATGTTTGGTTTTATAAGGACGATGTCATCAGTAAAGCGAAGATGGCATAACTGCCGACCATCGATTTTCACTCCCATATTATCCCATTCCACTGCTCGCATGACTTTCTCGAGGGTGGCGGTAAATAATTTTGGCGAGATGGTTAGCGCGTCAATGTTGTTGTAGAATAGTGACTGTCGAGGGTTTCCATGATTGTTTCTTTGAATCGAAATCGAATGGGTACATGATGCTATGTGCCGGAGCTGTGCAGACAGTTGTATTCACTTGATGAACACGGAAAAGAAATGAGTGCAATAGCGTTTTTTAATGAGGTGCACTTTTTAATGCTTCATTGAAGTCCATCAATTGTAGAATAGAAAAAAACGAGGTGGTTGAACAATGAAGGACAATGAAAACGCAATACTGCTCCTAAGCTAGGGTTTATCTCCAATCCATAGCCATCTAATCCGAGAAGGAGCTTCATAATTCCATCTGCATCCGCCTCCAAGTTGGTAATGGTTAATATAGGCCATCAAAGAGTCTGATAAGATTCCTCATAAACTTCATGCCAAAAATTTGGGGTTTTCCTATTCGTCGATCCTTCATCGCTGAGCCTATTGAGCAGTTCCCTGGTTCAACGGGGACGAATGGGCGTTTTATTGGTGCCCATTCAAGTTACTTTATTAACATATTGCTTCCAACGTGAACTGGTTACTATGCATTTGATCGAAGAATAATAACGGCCTTCAACTTTAAACCCAGCATATGCAAGCTCTTATTAAACCTTAACAGTTGGAATTAAAGCTATTATAACGTACAAATCTTTCCATAGAAGATATAAGTTGAAGTATACATCTTTCTCTATGTGATATGTGGTCTCATTCCAACAGCGTGAAATTCTCTTTTCTTGAATTCGTGATAAATATTTTATTTGTTTTTCTGGGTCAAGAAAGGATCGTAGGTCGAGCACGAAAGTAGACGAAAAAACGTCATTTCATCTAGCAGAACGTGGTGGTGTTCCTCAATTCAAAATTGAGCCCGTGTTTCGTTGGAAACTTTCAAGTTTCACATCACGTTTTAAATCTTTCGAAAATACCAAACAAATGTTAAAAATCAATATTAGCAATATTTAAAATTGAAATAATACTGTTAGTCATAAGTTATACAGGCTATGAAGGGGATGAAATGAAGTCTCCGCTAACTATCTTTGTAGTCAACAACTTCTGAGTTACTCCAGTGATTGTAGAATCATTGTCATTTTCATTTGTAGAAAGAGCAGCTCCTGGAGTTATACTGTTAACGGGATCACAATAGAGATGACATGTTTTGTATTTCTAACATATAAGGATGTTGAATCTTTTTCTTCTGTGTTGCACTAGATTGGGCGCGTGTGGCGCAGTAGTCGGAGGCGCTCTGCAGCACACACGTGGGATCCATCCCCGCGCCCATGGCCTATCAAGCCTTTCATCCGTCCGGAGTCTGCAGATTGGTACCAGACTTGCCTGGGAGAATAGCAGCACTGGCTTGATGCATCGGTTGGCCACCGCGAGTCATTGCAGAGGCCATAGATGCATTCAGTCACCTCCAACGATGCTTAATGAAGTTGAATGCATAGCGCATCCCTCCGGAATTGATCAACGCTCAGAGTTCTATCTTTTATGCTTTACTGCACTAGATTTACTGCTAACTGTTTACTTATAAAAGTGCAATAAATGCATGTTTACAAGGAAAAATCATTCAATTGATTTATTTCTATTCAAAAGCTTTGTGTTTTGAATTTACTATTGGTCAGCCTTTGTTTTCTTGTTGTCCATTTCCACTGTTTTGAATGAGCGCGATTATGATTCAAGTTTGTTAATATTGAAGTCTCCAATTTTTCATTTGATATAGTCCTTCACATTTTCCGACATGAATTTTCTAAATAAATAAACAATTGGTAAAAATTAAATGGAGGAAAATAAAGTTAAAACATGTTCCAACTTATATTTACTGCCTGTTCTTTTTCACGTCAGAGCACGAGATGAAATACCACCGCACACAGGGTTGTCGAGATCTGAGCAGAACTCGGTGGGCTTAGAGTCCGCGATTGCCATTACCAGTAAAGGTAACGCAGAGACTTGCTCCCTTATCCTAACATACTTATGGTCGAAGATAAAATAGTTCACGTAGCCTGTTAAACTGAGAAAAAATAAAAACATTAGAAAGAAAAGATGTAGGAGCACTGGTGAAAATGTATTTAGTATGAATAATTTTGAAAAAGAACAACGTTTGAAAATTTCTTGCACAACAAGTTTATTGTATGTTTACCGCTCCACAATAAACAGGCAAACAACTGTGGGAAAACGAGCCGTTGAAAAAGACGTCGACATCATCAATTTGGTAAAATGCCAGAATCAACGAAAGCATTAACAATGACTGATCGATTACAAGAAAAACTTTGAAAATCTGAAAAATTTTGTTGCGGCTAAAATGCTTCATAGGAAACGTCCACAAAAACAGAACTATGTTCAAGTGCTGTCATAAGCTTAAAGGAGAAAAGAAGTGGAAAAGTAGAACAAAAGATGAAGCGTAGAGGAGATGCCCATTTTACTTCCAGCTCTCCCTTTCAAGGCAATTGCTTCTCTTATTGTTTCCTAATAGTGGTTCGAGTGATGAAAGAAGTCGTAAATAAAGAAACCTAATGATGGTTGAAAAATTCCACGAAACGAGCACTGTAGGAGTTCCCAAAGAGGCAAAAAACTCCTACGAAACGGATGCTACAGAGGACTTTTGAGGAAACGTGTATTTGAGAGGATAAAATGTTGAGTGTGAGGAACGATAATGATGGTATACAGTGGTTGGCATGGATCGCCGGTTTGTCATTCATTCCGTTACTTCCAATCCGTCATAGAGTCAGCTAATATTTGCTCGACCTCCTATTACACCCTGTAGTACGCTCCACTTCTGTACCACCGTTTGCCTCACCAAGACGTCGACCAGATTGTCTTGCAAGGAGAAGGTCACACTATACCTTTCGTTTACGACATATCGAACAATAGATGTCCGAACCTCGACATTGCCCGATAAGCGTTTCAAAACAAACGGGGCACACATGGCGGCATGTATCACAGTTGCAAGCACGTATCACGTCAACACTGACCATAGGGTTCCGGTTTCGATCTTAGTCAAAACTATCTAAATTTTATGCCACTCTACAGTTATCCGCCTAATTAAATATGTTTGCTTAATTAGATGTGATGGCACATAAGGGATAAAGCCAATCCCTCAGAAGTGTGCCATGCATTTGTTTCTAGTTGTAGAAAAGATTGAATACATATGTAGTATATACAATAACTTACAATGCACATCGATTTGAGCTAGATTGGGGATGTTTTCCTTGTCCCTGACAAATTTGGGACCAATTTTCCGATTCTGGACAGATAGAATGCTTAGTGAATACGGGACGCCTAAATGAACCAAACCCTCTCATCCTCGTGTGCATTGCAGCGCACCTCCAAGAACTGACTAAATGCATGGTGGAACTCAGAGTAACTATTTTAGTAATTGATATATTTTCAATTGTTTCTCCAACGAAAATCATCGCTACACAGTAAAGACGGGAAGAAAAATGTCAAGCCAGTATGAGAGGATTGACGACACACTAACACGCTTGACTATGTTTCAAATTATTAGGGTGAGCAAATGATTAAAGTTATGGCTCGTTTAGAATAGAAGCGCATGTGGCACAATGGCTAGAACCGCTAAGAAATACTAACGTGGTCCATAGTTTTATTCCGTAGTCGGCAAATTGCTACCAGACTTGCCCGACTTGATTCATCTGTGGGCCATAGCAAGTCATTATACTAGCCAGATATGCATTATTAGATACCCCTACAGTGCCACGAGTGAAGTTCAGTGCATAGGCGTATTCCCGCACTGAAGAAAAAAAAAGTGAAACAATAAACACAAAGAACGGGCAGTAAATAATGGAAAAATCTCTACGGTTATGCAGTGCAGCTGGAAAATCGCCTAGTATAGAATCGGTTGTCGTTACCGTTACCGAACGCGTTCTATTAGCTGAGATGGTTGTAAAGCCGATTGGTTACTAAGGTTAAGACGATAAGGTAGGTTCGGAAGGAGACGGTAATCACATTGCGGAAATCGTTTGAAGTGATTGTAAATGCGACCAGAGAGAAGCATATCAGTAGTTTGTATCGTCTAAACTAACATAACACGCTCATACACACCTTAAAAACTTACTCAAGCCTTTGTCATAAGTTACTCGCTTTATTTTCGTCTGTGCATCTTTTTAATTTTGTTTTTAGTCTCGTTTCCTGATTTAAAAATGCTAGTAGATCATTTTTGTGTATTGTTTCTCTATGTTTGATTGATCTTCCTTACTCACTTTTCTTCTCACTTTGGTTGACATGCTGATTGGATTCCTCCTCATTAGAATCTGAGAAACCTCATCTAGGCATTAGTGATAAACTCAATAATTTATTCGCACTCAAACTCTCACATTAATCCGAATATCAACCAAAATCTCATAAACAACTTCGCACAGAGAAAGGAACCAAAGCCTATTACTCAATAAACAATGATAAAAGGACAAAGCATAAAACTCTCGGCATTGATCAATCCCTTAGGGATGCACCAAGCATTCGACTTGCACTGTTGGAGGTGATTGAACGCATACTTGGTCTTTACAATGACTCCCAGTGGCTCGGCGATGTATCGAGCCAGTGCTGCTATCCTCCCAGACAAGTCTGGTACTAATTTGCTGACCCCGGAAGGGTGGAAGTCTTGGTGAACTACGGGCGCGTGGACTCATGTGTGTATTGCAGGGCACCTCTGATCACTGTGCCACAAGCAATGATACGATAATAATAATTGTTTAATTCTAATATAATACTAATACCGTACCTTTGGTATTCATTTCTCATGACCGAAGCCTCCTCGTGTATGACGTTTGAACAGCGGAGTTGCCTTGTTATAGGGCATTTCCACTGCTTTCCATTTTTAAAAAGGACAAAAGCTACTGCGTTATTATTTTATTTTTATTAGATGTACCGATATCACATATATCACTGCTCAGATCACAGCACTTTTTCATTCGATTCGTCTTCTCGCATCTACCATTCACAACTGTCCTCGAATTTTTTTTTGCTCGTGATTTCGGATGCTGCTTGAAAATTTCTATTTTCTTAACAAATACCGATGAATCCTGGTCCAGCTTCTCTTCTCCTGAGTTGTTCTTCATGCAACAGCATTCCCACTTAGATTGCAGGAGTCAGCTTATGCCAGATAAATCTGGTACCAATTCCCTGGCAGTGGAAGCGCAAGAAGCCAACACGCCTGGAACTGAGTAGAACCAGATCCAGAACGCGTTAGACCGCTCGCGTAACGAATGGGATTACTGCTACTGCGCTACTCGCTCTCCATTACGTTATTATGATACTCTAATCGAACATATTCCTCGCATTTTGTTATATCCATCCAGTTGAACCAATTTTAACGAATATAGAAACGGAAATACTAATATTTTAAAAACCGACATTCCTTTAACTTCGATATAACTAATCAACTTGTGTTTAAATTGCTGAGCTTGCATGAGGCCGACAGGAAATTTTTTCATTCAGCTAAGCATGTTAAATCTTTATTTACTAGCTGCTCTCTTTTCATGACAAGACATTATGTGAAATCAAATTGGTTGACGCGAAAAAAATCAAAAGCCTCGGTTGGTGTAACGGAAGCACGTGAGCCCCTGGAAAGGGTAGCTGCGGATTCGAAACTCACCTGAGGCTCCGAGTTTGCTCATATTTCAGCATCCTTATCGTTGCGTTGCACATAATACCGTTCCATGAAAAAAGAATACGCAGTAAACAAAGGTAGAGATTGCGATTTCAACATCAGCTTCAGCTTAACTGGATTCAGTGCCGACATATATTCTCCAGATCATTCCCACCGAGGGGTGATTGCTGAGAGCACCGTTACGGTTTAAAAAAACTGGCAAAGAAGAGAGCAAGGTAAGCACGTCGGTGGTCCACTGGGTAACACGTGAGTGCCCGGAAAGGGTAATTGTGGGTTCGAAGCACAACTGATGCTCCGAATTTTGAGCGGCAGGTTATAGTCTCTTCTGTAAATCCACCAAGTCTTCAACACCTAAACTGTAATATTTGTTGAAAAATTGTCAACAGTAGTAAAACGCTTCACTCTGTGAAATTTTATGAACCCCTTTGATACTGCTCAAGAATAACTTTACTCTCAAAAAAAAAGAAAAAAGAAAGGAAGGAAGTAAGAAAGAATAAAGACAAAGTTTCTTCTTTGTTTTCGTTCTTTAGACGTTCTACGCTTCTAAGCAACACCTGTATAGTGCAGAAAAAGGGTTACATAAACGAGCTCTTCCAATTTATGATATCGGTTCAGCATAAACTTCAATTCTGTTTTATGTCCAACTTTTTCTTTTTAAATCTTCGTTTCCAGAAGAACCGACATGAAAGAAGGATCATCATCATCACCATTATTTGCGATCTCACGTTTAATCCAACCATGTCTGCACTGCACAATTGAACTAATTACGGCTTACATAGAGCCTGATTGTGGGCATTGAATTTAACATACGACTGAACAAATTACAAACACCTAGACCGGAAACAAGAGAATGCTAAAGGATCGAGCCTTCCATTAAAACCATTCAGCCCATTCTGCCCTTATGTATTCCTCTTTATGCAATAATAAGCTATTTCTACTAAAATATACTGGGTTTATGGAATCAAAGGACAATGAGCCTTCTCTTCTGTAAAACATACTATAAACGTGTTGTTACACGGCTTTCTTTAGAATTTCCTTTATACACATATTTGCACTACTCGTTCTTATGTAACCCAGTAGTTGAATGTCTTAGGTAGAAGCAAAACATCATAACTCATTATAAACAAAAATTAGAGCAACAACAATAACCGGATAATAATGAAATATCATGTGTTTACTCAAACATGATTTAAGCCTGGAGAAACTTTGACGGCCACTGTGAAAGCAGACATGAAAGGCGAGAAGTGGATTGCAATATTAAATCCTAAAATAGTAGACTTAAACTGGATGATATTCCCATTTTTCACCAGCAACTGCAGAAAAACCAGCTTGGGACTCTAGGTGTTACTTATGTAACAGAAGCGAAATAAATGAAAAAAACTGCACGGACAATAGAAACGATAATAATAAACAAAGGAATAAAGTTAGAAGCATTTGGATACTAACATATAGCCTTCTGGATAATTTTTAAACCTGTTAAGCAACGAGTAACTAAAGCCATCGAGTGATTTCTCTTTACTACAGAGATACGGAGAATATCAGATTCCTCGCAAAAAACCCTTTACTGTTACCGTTTTCTTTTTTGTCGAAAGGAATAGAAAGTGTTACCTCTTTAAAATTTGTACTACGTCTTCGTCAAACAGAACGTGCTCCTTACCGACCCTTTGTGGGTTATGTTTCGCTGACGCGCCCCAAACCAACGCACTAAAAACGAAATTTAATGAGGTTAAAAGGAAAACCTTAAGAATATTTAATGAGATGTATTAACAATAATTTAGATATGAAACCCTCTTCATCAATAATATATTCGAACACAACTTTGGCACTTTTGCGTTTTGCGTTCCCACCAGTGTTAATCACGAATTGCAATAAACATCACCAACAGGTTCAAGAACATATTGTTATAATAAGATTTTCACTAAATCCAGAAAGCTTCCATACTTCTTGAAATCTTTTTGCAGTGATTTGTGAATCTTCAAGCACAAGTCGTCAACCGTGTTTCGCTCCGCGTTCAACACTATCGGCGCCGAATAATCTGGTAATTGCCCCTTTGGCTTGGTATAGCTGTAATTATTTGGCATACTATAAGCACAGATGATACAGTACTCATGTCAAGTTAAAAATATTTCCGTAGTTAAGGAATAAATAAGCAAAGGAGAATTGTTGGCGTTTGCTTCAAGGAAATAGGAACCTGCTTGCTATGCAACAAGAAAGCTACGGAAGGGAACCACTTTCATTAGCAGATAATGAACAACCATCCCATATCACTGTACTGGGCTAATAATACTCAAGTTTCGAAATCTCTACATTTTAAGCGTTCTTTTACAATAATAGTAAGCTAATTCAAATGGAAGATCCCGTGAGTTAACACATTAAAGAAATAAATATGGGGAAATTGGTTTGATCGCGTGCCGAGCAATTTCCATCACACTGAGGTTTGGAATTTGGTACGAGATTTGTCCAAAAATAGAAAAAAAAGAACATTGATTTGATGCATCGTTACATCAACTCCCCGAATTATTATGTAAGCCAAATATGCATCCAATCACTCGTCGTTTAACGTTGTCGAACGCATAGCACATTCGTTCATGAAGGTCTGATTAATGCTGCCCGCTTTATCCTTTAACCTATATCGCTCGATATAGACACTATAGCATCCATTTTCAGTTCAGTAATTTCAACGATTTCCCTTACCGCATCATTTACATTCAATCGATAACTAATCGAAAGCAAATCAGAGTAGTAGGGATAAAACCAGAAAAACCATCCCCTACAATTCAATATCTACAACAAACTTTTTTCCGAAAAGTTCATTGGCCGATAATTTGACTAATAAATAGCTGTTACTTCATTTCGTGTCACTTTCACTTTCACTTTCATTGTCATGTCACTTTCATTTTATGGAACGTGCAGATATGAGAAACATCGAAACAGACTCATTATCAAGCACAAAACACATTCAAATCCCGATAGCAATGGATTTGCGTAATGTACCATAGCAACACACAGTAAATAGTACCATACACACCAATAATCCCCGCAGAACAATACAGAAAAGTCTCTTCTACAATTCCGTCCTGTTCTCAACCGCTAAAGCACTGCAGTTATTGAAAAATAATTTCTCATTGTAAAAAAATCAAAAAGGCCGCAGCCGATGAGACTCGTACTCTATTCGGAGAACCACGCTAAACGGCAAGTTTACGTTATGGGTTGAAACCACAAGGTGGAAAATTCGTCGTTTTTTTGCCTCATACTGAATCTGATAGTCGTACAAAACGTCCGAGTCGATCCTCAAACGACAGCATGTTATCTCTAGATTCTTCTATTTTTCTCTCTAAGGAACAAACCAACATGCAAGTTTTGCTGCCTGGCCGCAAGGGACGATGAATAATTTTCGGCTGCGGACGCTATTTCTCAACGACTGAAACACATGAAGACTTAAGAAGTTGACAGACCCATAAAAAAGAACTTTGATCTCCCGCCAAACAAGACTAAAAATTTCTTTACAAAACGCCATTTTACAACTAGAACTGCTCTAGGCTCAAAATTCCAGATGAAGGAGAATTTAAACTTTCAAAACTTTCTTCTCAAGTGGAGCGACTGCGCTCATCGCGTCCTGCCTGGCGAAAATTCCGCCTATTCAATTTTCGAAATATTAACATGGATTTAAAAAACGGAAAAGTTACTTAGGAATCTTCAAAAAATCAGAACTTCACCGTTGTGAAACAATGAAATATGTGCGTTATTGGCAAAGGTCTGTAGAACGTAATGCTTTTCATTTCCAAGAACAAAACCCACTATTAACCGAGTTGGTGAAAAGTTGAAAGATGAAATATCTTTGACTACGGATGAATAGATACGATGGGTTGCCTTGCCCTTTTTCTTACAATTTTCCATAAGTACTAAAAGCAATAACATTTCCTTCTGAGAGAGAATTCATCTATGAACCCAAGTAACCCAAAAAAAGCTCCAAAAGGATACATACAACAGAATGGTTTACTGTAGTAGAAGTTTCTAACCTTATAGCAAGTATCATGCTGGAATCCCCGATATGAATCAATATGACCAATATTGTATACCCATGAATAATTATTACGATTATTCCGTGTTCCAATATCATCCCACGCACTGATCCGTGCTCTATAGCGGCATCCCTTTTATACAACTCCACAATCTATGCTAAAACCATAATTTAGCAAACTTTCAGCTAACCGTTCTGCGATGGTGCTAGAATTCTAAACACTATTTGTATAGGAATTCTGGCTACTCGCTGTGACCGTGTATGAAGTGTCTCGTACAGGTTTTACAAAACTAACACTACTCACTAATCGATCATTTCCTGCTTCTAAGCTTCGCCATTATAGAACAGCATAGTAGTGTGTGAATTTCTCATAGAAAAATAAAATTGTGAAGTTTTGAAAAAATGCAAGGAATAAGAATGAAAAGACATTCTCAGCCCGAACGTCAAATGAACTTACATTCGAATCAAATTCAAATACTGCCACATTTTCTCCAGTAAATCGTCAAAGTTCCACTTATGATGAGCCGATATCGGAACACAATGCGGAATACGATAAATGATATCCAACTCCTCGATCGATATTTGATCAATCTGAAGATCCACAGTAAACTCATGCAACTCGAATAAATAAGAACATTCAATGATGAGAAGTTAAAGTGGTAAAATTAACTTACATGCAATAAACACTTTTCAGTAGATTTCGAAATATATATGTTGAGATAATTTATGACAAAACTACAGAAAATCATTGCATTTACAAAAAAAAGAAAACAGGATATGTAGTGTTGAAAACAGAGTCACAGATTGCATAGCTTCAAGTTAAGAGCTTACTTGATTACAATCGATACAAAAAGCCTACTTTTGCCACAAACGAGATGGTGATAACGCGTGGGTGTAGATGTTTTTAAATTGATTAAATATATAAATGAATTAAATATATGAGTTGATTGAAGATTACTTCTACCTATGACTTTCCAAAGTTATTGCCTAACTACATAGACATCGAGCTGTTAAGGATCAGAAAATAAAAAGAACTTGTATGGTACCTTGTTCAAAACGTATATGCAAGGAATATAAACCCGGTTTCCTTCAATCACATCGATCAGATCCTCCGATGTTGCGTCATACCTAAATTTAATAAACAAAATGGGGGTAAACAACAGATATTTGGTTTTTAGGTAAAGAAAAACCATAGTAAGAAGGTATTAACAGAAGTAATTACGGTAGACTTATAATGCTAGCAAGGACCAAAATTATAAACTAGAGCCATACTCACCTAAGCGTAATATCAGCATTATGAATTTTGTACTCAGAAAGGATGCTTTTCACCGCCTCTAAATCGAGCTCACTTTGAGGTACCTTAACAAGTTAATGATCCTACGGGTTTTGTGGACACGAATATATACACATATCCATAGTTCCACTTGTAACTATGTATTCAGGCATAAAAAATAGCAAAGTTAGACATAAATTGAGATGTCTTAGAAGTTAAACCGCTACATTGCCTTCAGTTAAGTATTACACATACCTGGGTTATCTACTTCGGAAAACATCAGTATTTTCATTTAAAAAAACACATGAATTAAGGTAATAGGTCCACAACTTCTTATGAAAACAATTAGTGGATCTGAGCAGAACTCCGGAAATTCGATCTCGTTTTCATCTCTTTTTAAATGAATTCCCGTCTCTGGCCACAGAATAAAGTTCTACACTAACTTTAGATGGGGACAAATTTTCGTTTCTCACGAAATTGACGGCTCAAGTTACATAAGTCACCTGGCAGATCTTAGTTTCAAGAAAACGAAACCATGAAATGAGTGACAAACATGTACGAGTGCCTGAAAGAAAACGAAGAGCCGGAAATGCACTAGTCGGGTTATCGCAGAACGCCACTGCTCAAATACCTTAGACCACTGTGTTCATATAATTAATGAAGATACACCACATTAAAAATTGTTTTTACAGCCACTTAAGCCAATTCTAAGTACACGTTTTTGTTTACAACCGCTTCGAAACGTTCAACATTTCCAAGCTTAGTACTACCATCCCAATCTCCAGCTATTAGAACACGAAAACGATGGCGTACGTAAATTACTGCGTTTCACTGATTAACTTATCCCTCAGCTTGCAAAACTAATGCCAACCAGAGTCTTGCGTGGATAAACGGTGTAGAGATGAAGCTTTTTTGTTTCATTATTACCTAAAACAGTATATGTCGCCAGATTGTTGAAGTTATCCCAAAAGACATGCATGAACTTGCTTCCTTTTCAAGATCGTGGAAGTCACAAACTACACTACCGCATATTATATAAACTTCACTTTACATACACTATACTTTGAAATGCACTAAAACAATTTATGCGCTTTCAAACGTAGCTGTAAAGAAGTCTTCTGAGTCGCCAGTACCAGTCTTGCTCTCTCTTGAAGTACCACTGCGAAGAAGGAAGTCTTGACGAGCCACGAAAGTGCCGTTCGTATACATTGTGGGTAATTCGATTCCCAAGTCACATGCAACAAATCTTTTCGTCACTGGGAAATCCACTATCGAGAGTGAAGATTAAAACATTGACCTGTCTGTTTGCTGACTCCAAGTGGCCCCAGTGTTAGTGTAACAGAACAACGAAATGAATCAAAAGCAGGAAGTTTAACATTTTTGTCAGCTGTGATAAAGTATAACACTTCCTGAGACATCGAACAGCAATTGTAATCGTAGCCTTGTTCCAATATCTACGAAGACAACTCATCCCCAAGTCAAATAGGCAAGCCCACCCTGTTGAAGGAGATGAAAACGCGGAGATCGATAGGAGCTTGGGAGGGTCCCTTGAGACGAAGGCTGTGTGCAAATAAAATGAATCAACCAGCACAAATAAACAAGATGATCTAAATTACTCCACTAGTATTCTTTCACTGATAAGGTAACATGAGGTTGATAAAAACACAGGAAGAAGGAAGAACTCCGAACAAACAACTCGCATCAGTCCGGCACTATGAAAGGCGAAGGCGTCGAAGGTTTTTGAAATATTTCTACACTGTGTACTCTACTCGTATTCTGCTTATCAATAATTTAAAAATCTCTCTGAGCTCTCAAAAATAGATAAGTAGAAAGAATGAAGGCAAGAAGAAAAAACGAAAGCAAATTTAAAAATCACTGCAACTGGTACCTAGTCATGCGTGTCATTAGAAGCATCGTATATCACTTGCCAGGCATTACTGCTGGTCTACATCAACGGAAATTGCCTCAAAAAAGCCAATTGTCAGCGCCATCATGCGTCAACCAATTCGATCCAGACTTTCAAACGAAATTCCTCCACAAAATTTCCTCGTATCCTTTTTTTTTACCCAATGTTAAAACCCCAACCAGTAAATCCAGCCAAACGAACTTTAAAAATCTTTACATGAATCATCGAATCACCAGTGACAAAGAGCTCATAATGACGAAGTGATCAGTAAGATGTAGCAAACGTTAGCTGAGAGATTAAATGGATAAGTAGTGAATAAACAACAGAAGAGTAAATTTCACACTATGAATTCGGGTTTCAAATGATATTTACTCAAGCCACAGAAAAGTCAGCAAATTCAGCAAAATTGCTCTCAAAATTAGTGCATCGCAGATCCGGATAGAATATGGAGAATTAATAAAGAAAAGTGATAGATGAAAAGGTTATTAAAGGTGAAGATAATCTCGTAAAATCCTGTTCACATCAGAGAGAACTATTTTTTCATGACACCCTTGTTTGTTATAGAATTTCGAACAACAATGACAGAGTATGAAATTTGGTGCGCTTTCCCTACTTCTTTAAATTACAATATCCTGATAGTAGCCGCTTATAGAGCCTTTCTCAAACGTCTTGTTGCTGAATATGTGACCTCCCAAAGGCAGAAGTCCTATTTTGCCAAATACGCATGCAGATGTGTATATAAATATACAAATACATATATATATATATATATACGCACACAAATGTATATGTACATGTTTTCAAAAGCATATATATATATATATATATATATACAGATATTTGGTAGAGCAAGCTCAACTCTTCAAGTATTTTCACATAGCATAAATCCCTCTTAATCGTCAATTATTCTTGTAACACTCAGCAAAAGACATTGCTATAGCGACTCATTTAATAGAAAATAAAATTGTAGAATTACAGAGTAATCATAATTTTCCATAACCGAGACAATCAATTGGTTTAATTTATAACCACATCAATATACGTGCTCCCGTTTCCGTGATAAAAAGTCTAAAAACAACGGCAAATACTACAGGACGTCTATACGAAACGAAATAAAATCTAAATTAATTAGTAAATTAATTATAACAAAAATAAAAAACGGATGAATAAAATAAAATAGCAATAAATAAGATAATAGAAAATAAAACAAAATACAAATTAATAATTAACAATTATTCGACAATACTGTAAAACGTCCCAAGAGTTAGAGCATCATTGCTTCTCTTGACTACCACCTTCCTTACAAATATCCTACTACAAATCCAATTAGTAAATCAAAAATGACGAAATTTTTCCAGCTATCAGACCGATTTCCAGCTATTATAATTGGTCTTCTTCAAGGCTACACAATAGACGCTTCTTCAGCACAAAAATTCAGGTATATTTCTTGAAAAGGATATAGTTAAAAATCAATGAACTCCTACCAGTGCGTTGAGATTGATGCCTCCTTTTTCCTTCTTTTTGAATCCGATGTTTGGCGGCTGCTTGTTAAGACGAATCCCAAAACCTTCCAATTCATATTCCAACAACTGCTTATGCTTCAGCGGTTTCATCACGTCTAGCACCATTAGGATCAAAGAGCATGTTCGAGCGACTAAAATCGAGTGATTTGTTTTCTTATCAGGCACTCTAATTACACATATAAATCAAAAAACTATATGCAGATTCGTCTTCTTTCGTCCTTTGTTCGCTTAATATCAATGCTTGAAACAATGATTTTTTTTTCCACAAGATTTTCTTTGTTTTCCTGCAAAAACTGCCCTCATGTGAAAAGATGAACTCGTGCCAATTAGCATCGAAGTTACGCGATGTGTGTCGACGTGCTAGAGAGGATAAACCAAGTTAAATACAGAGTAAAGGCGAGAGTATAGTTGCCATAAAACAGGTGGATTCTAAAGGATATGTGTCCTATCTTCGCCACGCTAGGCCGACTTATAACGTTGGTATTACGTACTCTTCATAGATGAGTAGGAACGGTTTCGTGGACGTCATTTCGGCCACAAACCCACAATCACGTGGAAAATTTAATTCCAGAAGCCACGTGTGACCACCATTTGCATTCGCCCATTTGATTCATTTTTGGATTTCTCAGCGTCGAAAATGTTTATCCAAAGCACTTCAGGGGTTTTTCATGTTTTCGTATTTTTTTTAATCCGGCGCTAATGGTGACGTTCATTTAGAAATCACAGTTGCATATATTTCTGCGTCCTCTGTGCACGTAATGGAGAATGTCATCGGATTTTTAGTTTTCCATCTAGAACCCCCTTTACGTGGATACAAAGTGGTAGAATTGCTTCGCTAATGAAATCTTCAAATCTTATAAGAAATCAGGTAGAAATTACCAGAATGAAAACCAAAAAAAAAATGTTGACAATCTTGTGTTGGCTTATTAAAGACAGTTCCATGGAAGAGAAAAACGAACAATATTATTTCGATGATGTGCACTTGAACCCCTTGATTACAAAGATTACATGTTATACGGTGAAGATCTTTTTCCTAGAAAGACAAACCATGGACATAAGAACAGAATGGATTGGAGGAAATAAATTCGGAGATAGTATCAATTACAAACAATAAATTTTCGTCGTTTATTACCAAACCAGTTCCACTTTATTTCTTTATACTAATCATTGTAACCTTTTAGAGCATAGACTTTAGTATTTCCTCTAGAAAAAAGAAGCTTCTCCGTGGTTGTCTTTCTTATAAGGAAAATCCTCAAGGATATGAAACATTCATCAAACACGATTTGTTAGAAAACAACGTAGAACGATATGGAAATATGGGAGATTTAAAATAGAACAATGTCATTAGTAAGTTACGTAACTCCGAATGGCTGCTCTCCACAAATCGTCTACTTATTCCACTACATTACTTTTTAGAAGAATTTGCTGTAAAAGAGTAGGTGTGAAACGAATGGGTCAGCGGCAGCACTTTCTTATTCATCTCTCAAGTGGTTTTGCAAACGACTCTAGAAGACAAAAACAAATCCGACCTAAGACTAACCATCGTTGAAAGATATAGCACTGGTTCGGAGTTTACGAATTCCTCAAGCAAAATTTTAAAAGAAACTCTTAACTTTATATAGCTGGATAAATATAGCTGTAACTTGCCCACGACATATCTACACGATGATCCAACACGAAATTTTACTGAATCGAACCGTTTTGGCGTCTGTAATGCGCTCAAAACCCATTCTTATTCCACTCGTACTCCTCGAAAAAAACTTTGTGCAGGAATATAGGGACTAACGGCATTGGTTTGGAATCTATTCAAAGAAATAATTGATTTCGATGTCGAAGCGACAATCGCTAGAGGAAACAATTACGCACATATCACATCTTCAAAGAATACCCCTTTTCAGTAACTATAAAAAACGCATCCGGAAAAGATTTTGACCAAAATAAAATTTCTAAGGTAAAAAAAATCCATGGATTAACTACTCCAAATCAGAAATCCAAATTAAAAGGATAACCACATTACTCAACTTTCTGGAATAATTTCGCGGAAAAGAGTAGGCAAAAAACGGTTGGGTTATCAGCAGAACTTTCTTATTCCTCATCTCTTACTTGGTCTTAGTAAGTAGTGCAGAGAACAAAAACAAAGTGAAACAAAACTTAACCATTGTTTCGAGAGGTAATAATAGTTCGGGTTTGATAAAGATGAAAATTTAGCACAATAGGCTATTTTCCCATCGAACATTCGCCGCTTGAGTTTCCAACAACTCTTCCATTTGTCACCCTTTCTCTACTTTTTTAACAGACAGATTTTTCACAAAGAAGAAGTATAACGCACTTGGGCAGTGAGTTTGACGGATATGCTAGCCGATCAATCTAAATAAGATAGACTGCAGAGAGCTGACCCGATGGTTTAATTTTCGACGACGTTTCCCTCGTATGAATACTTTTTCGACGAATGTCCCTTATATATTTGAAGCGAAAGCGGAGAATTCAAACAGAGAAAAACCTGCCAGCGATAACAAGAAGCAAAGAATTCCAATGTATAAGAATGGCAAGTGCACACACTTATCTCTCACATACTGTACCTCTCATAACCTTATTTGAGATTAATTCTCTCCCAACATCTGGCGTAAGCTTGAGCACCTTGGCATGTGAAAAATACCGATTATTCCAAACAATCGCTATCAAAGTCTTTTAAACGCTATTAATCCCAATTTCGAATATTTTAGTAATAAAAAAAAACAAAATCCCAATATCAACTTACTAGTACCTTAATAAAAATGTCTCTAGTTAAATACAACCATAATGGCGCTGAGGTATTTTTGCAAAACTCCGGACCGCTGGTGTCAACGCCGAAGACACCAGCGGTCAGTGTTTTGCAAATATCTCAGCATTATTGTTATATTTCGCATAATACTCCACCATTAAAAGAAGTAAGCAGTAAATAGAAAGTCCTTGATATCTGCAACCAGATTATCTATATTAAAAAAAATTGCAAAACAATGCTTCATAGCCGAATTTATTTCAACTCGGTGTGGAGGAAAAACCTAAACCCTTGCCTCTCCTTGTCAAACTAGACAGGGAAAGCTTTTATTGCTTCAAGAGCGCTGATCTATAAAACGCCAACGTCAGCTAAAGTTTCGACTTAAAATCGAACTGGGGTGGAACGCATGCACTCGGATAAAAGAAAAAAACCGAATTGCGCAGATGTTGCAGCTGCCGCTTCTGCCTAAGCCAGCCACAATATGCCGCTACACATTCAGCTAGAAAGCGCTAAAATAGAAGCTTAATTGGCAACAATTATATATAACCATATCGCTCTAGATGATGTGCTTCGAACTAAATAATTCTGCGCGTTATAGACATGCACCCACATGGAATCAAACCCACCGTTACCAATCTTTTCAATATTCCAAAAAGAAATATTTGAATGTTAAAACCCTGATAATTACCCCTTCTAATCAGTCGGACTAATAATTCGTTCCAAAAAAGACACGATAAATCTTCTAAATAAGAACTTAGTATGTTTTCTCAACTACTCTCTATATCTTAAATTCGCCTAACACACATCCACATGGTGATTTAACACGAAATTTTACTGAATAGAATCGCCTTAGAGTCTACAACTTGCTCTAAACCTATTCGTATTCCACTCATAGTTCTTTGAAAAAAACAAAAGAAATTTACCCAGCAATAAAGGGATATACGGCATTCGTTTGGAATCTATTCAACGAAGCAACTGCTTTAGATGTCTAAGCAACAATCGCTAGAGGAAACAATAATGCGCATATCACATCTTTACAGAATACCCTTTTTGGTAAATACAAAAAATGGACTGAGAAAAGATCTTAGCCAAAAAATACTTCTAAATTAACAAAATTCCAAGGAGTAATCGTTCTAGGTAAGAGATACAAATGAAAAACAACAGTTGGTAAAAAAAGGAGGAACTAAATAGTCAAATAAGTTCGAAAATAAACTTCAAATACACCGCTAATTTTGGTCGTATTTACAAATCTTTTGGTGATATTAAAAGTTCCGAACAACTCGTCGCTCTTCAGGGAATCACAAAAAACACCTCCGTTAATCATCCTTGGGCGAACATCTGCTTCCTAGCCGGGGTTTCACATTTGAGATGAACAAAGTCGATCAATTATGAAAACTCAGCCGTCATTCATCCGACATCATCCCTTCAGCGACTTCATTCACTACACCTTATGAGTTCTAAACCGTAAACAAAACAGGAAAAACCCAGTATATAATTCGAACTGTTAAAACTGACAGATGCATCATTTATGGCAGTTGCAAGCAGAAATGAGCTATTTGTAAAGTAGCCAACGTCTTTTTTATAAAAGCTAACAATGAAGTTATTAGAAAAAAGATAATCGCAGCACAATAATCTGATTGTATGGCTACAACAGCATTTGAGGACTTCACTGACAAACTTGTAAAACAAAATCGCCCTATCTAAGGACCATTCAGTTTTCCTGTCTTGTTCAAATTTTTGAACCCTAACTTCGTCAAAGTTCAATAACGTAAGATGTTAACAAGCATTTGCAGGCCGTGTAGGGAACCAGGACACTATAAAGTCTTTCTGGATGAATTCCTACTTATTAAGCCACTTCACTGTGCGAAATTGAACTATGGGGGATAGAAAAAAACAAGAAAAAACCAGTACTCAATAGACCTCTTATCTCATTTTGATGGAATAACTGAGCTTCTTGGAGAAGTTGTGAAGATTCTACAGTAAATTTATTTCACTTTGAACTGAGATAGGTGCGGTTGAAATTTAAAGTCTAAAATACTTCCGGATAGGTTCGCGCAAAATATAATTCATATCGACAATATGTTAGGATGTCACATGGTCATCGAGTTTCCGGTCGACTAATCTCATGATTTGTAGCAATCATGGAAAACGCTGTCATCCTGGACGAGCCCGAATCGCGAAGCCGCAAATATCTCTCTGAGCTGTGATTGCTGACAACTGCCTGTTGTGACCACCTGAGCACGCCCTAGCACGGCTATCTCGGATTTCCACGGAATATACGACTACCACTCAACATACTAGTGAAAATGAGAGATGCGAGACCAAGTTGTAGCCGAATCCACACTTAAACCTGACTACCTCTATGGATTGGAGTTTGGAGACAACGAAACGAATGGAAGTAGTGGTAAGACGCAGAAGGTAATTTAAAGACGGGCCACCCAAATATTTAGGCACTATATTTGCGACATTTCGTAGACAAATCGTCGGCAAAAAGCAGTGCCAATCTCTCCACTTCGTTTAAATGCACTTGTGAACTTAAATAAGTCAAAAAAAAGCTGAGAATGCCAGACCTCTCCCCCTTCTTTATCTCGTTCTTTTTTCTATGGCAAGTTTGAAACTCTTCGTGTCACTCGAACAATGAATAATCACTGGACAACTATAGAACGTGTCACGAATAAATGGAACCCATAGTAACCCTTGCCTCCGGCTCAGTCAATCTATGACCAGCGAAACCGTAAGCGATACAGGCAATTTTTTTATTTTCTTCTCCAAAATGATTGATTCTGCTGCGTTTCTCGACGTTACATTTTCAATGGAAAGCAGAAAGACCAAACAATAGCAATATTGAGAGAGAGAGAGAGAGAGAAGTAGAAGTATATAACGAGATAAAGTTGGGTTATAGACATAAAAGGAATTAAAAATCACAACGTCTTCACTTTTATTTACGGTCTAATCTTTTTCCATGGCAGGGTAGGATGTGTAATAGAAAAAGCACAGATAGAGCAAACAAATGGCCGAGAGAAAGGAAAATTTAGTGCCTCGGTTGGTATGGTGAATAGCACGCGATTCCTCCGAAAGTGTAATCGCGGGTTTGAAACCAATTTGAGGGTCTGAGTTTTGTTCATATCTCAGAATTCCATGAACAATGGGCCGATCGATTACATACTTGGAAAACGAATTTTTCAAGTGCCTTCCGCACGCCAAAGACGAAAAATGGCCACCAACGATGGCACTTTTTATACTAGGAAGAAGCCTACATAAGCGTTTTCAAAGACTCGCATTACCATTCCACATTTGTAAAAGGGAAGCAGGACAACGGAGCTGAGATATAGAATCATGAGAACAGCGCACCAGCTATCACTTGTTTACCACGACCCTTCCCATCCTTCGCTCCCTCGATGATTCCCGGCAAATCCAAAAGTTGAATTTTTGCACCCTAAAGAATAATCAAACAGATGATATACTGATACAATAACTATTTTATACCTTTTTATTTTCTGCCTACTATAATTTCGCGGTAGGGTACTAAGCGAAATACAACCACAACGTTGCTGAGATATTTGCAAAACTCTGGACCGCAGGTGTCTATGGTCTATGGTGGGGAACGAACGCGCTATTGTTCTTTCCGGGGAGTAACGCGTTCACCACCACACCATGCGGGTCCTTCATTTCGCCTGCCTCTCAGCTATTTCTATCGATCTTTGCCACAGCAATCACCCGTCAGCGGGACAATGACTATTCATGAAGAATCGTGAGAAGAACCAAGAAAGACGACACGAACCTTATATCGAATCACTCCCGGTACCGTAGTCAATGTCGTGAACTCATAAGCCGCCACTTCCGAATACACACCAGCCAGATTTGACAGCAACGTCGACTTCCCTACCGACGGGAAACCTAGAATTGTTAAACTACTTTACAAATAGAAACAAAAATAAAACACTTCCACAATCAATTTCATTCGTACGCCATATTTTTTTCTTTTGGTTGTAACATTCAGTTAGACAGTACAACATGACCTATATTAGCTCTACAAAAAGTTATGCACTGAACACTTGAAGCATTTACAAGGATGATCTCAGCCTATTCTAGGTATTCAGGGTGGCTTGGTAAAATCACGAAATTCAAGTTACAATATGATGAACATAAATTCGCCGTGTTATTTATGCATTTCTTTCATCTGACGATCATCGGCATCACTTCAGCACATTCCTCACTCACTATATACGCTAAGATGCAACCAAGTTTTTTTTTCTTATAAGTCACCTCCTCTATAGGTACACTAACAATGCAGAAAATAAGAACATGATCTGATGCTGAACTCGGAAATAAGAACATGATCTGATGCTGAACTCGAAAATAAGAACATGATCTGATGCTGAACTCGTTCGATGGCGATTCGCCTCCTGTGTGAGTCAGAGGAGGCTACTTTCGCACCTCGTGAAGAGCTCGGCAGGGGGGCGTGGCTTGGTGTGGTGGCGACGAGGCGTCTAAGGGCCACTGTGCTTCTCGTCCTCGGCATGCGCCTGGCAACCCGACTCGCCGCATGAGCTCGTCCCACACGCACTACCACCACCACCACCACCATAACGTAGAGCTATCATATCCCAGTCAAACCACCCGGATTCTACTCATTGCTATCACCATCGAATTTGTTTCCTCATCGACGATCCCCACTTCAACAAAAGCGCACTACTACGGTAATGCAAAATCCGACGGCGCTCATTATCCGCACCAAGAACAACAGCAACAACGTCGAATGGTGTGCAACAATGACACAGATTACCAGTGTATTTGTCGACAAGGTGCTCCAGATGATGTAACTGAACCAGATATCATCCAATGTGAACAATTTATTCAGGTACGGGAAAACATCCTCCGGTTAGCAGCATTTGCTTCTTTTTTCACTTTGTTACTGTTCTTTCGTTTCTAAGTTTCCTCAATCACCTCATTTCGCATGAGAACTTCAACACTTTCACATATGCATGAAAAATTGCTCGTTTCAAATTGAATCATCGTTTCTTATCATTTATGCTCAACGCCATCATTGATGATATTTGTGAATTTGCATTCAAGCACACGCAAGAATATGAGCAGTAGACCATAATTTATCCTTCGTCTGTTGAGGCAAAACAAGCCGAGATATCGACCGCTCGTAAGGTTCTCTTCTTTAACAATGCGCATTGAAGTAGTTCAGAGCTCATAACAAACACATAGAGCATTGGGTTGCCTAACCTCAACCACTTACTGAATATGAAACGACCAGGAAATCCGTATATCCATTCAGTACTTTGTGAGCACAATTTAGATCCTTTCCAATACAAAACTCTTATTTTTTTTAAACTTTTGGAGATATTCCTTGGTTTTAGACGTAACCATGTCATCCTCTAAAAAACAAAAACACTTCGAAACAACTAGTTAACATTTTTTTCTATACGAAACCAATTTCCCTAGCAGAATACCTTCCATTACTTTTCGTATTAAGTGCTTCGCCTACATAGTACCTCATTAACTTATGCAATTCGCCCTGCATTACCTTTAGTTTCTGCGAATGTGCTCCACATAACTGAGAAAAGTAGCAGTGCACCATCACAATGAAAACGAATACTACAATTTCCGTGAAAATCAGACTGTCATGAGACCGTAACGGTTCAATACCATATCGAAAAAATAAATGGAGTTCACGATTAACTACATGGATAGTATTACCAGCTGTCCATCTCCTAATTTCACTTCTCCTCTTTTCCATAAAATTAAGCATTTTTCTATTTAAAAAGTTCCGCCTTTATAGCAGAAACAACACCACAAATGTTTCTGTCCTCGATTTCATTTTCTCGGAATCAGCAGAAAGGTGCATTACAAGTGCAGTTCTCCGAGCAACTTAAAGAAGCAGCAGAACGCAAATATATATATATATATATATATATATATATATATGAAGCAGCGTAGCCTAAATGGAAAGCACTAACGCCAACAAAACTACACCTTGTATTTCCTGTTAGCTTTCAGAAGATTTGTCGTTTTGCTTCAATATTAAATCTAGATTTATTTGTAATGCTTGTTATGAAGAACTTTTGAATAAAATAACATCATTCTTCTCTAACAAAATTTTGCACAAAGATAAGCTGTAGTAAAAAAAATACATCGCGTTTATCAGAACTCGGTTCTTCATAATCAGATCTCTCCTCCTTAGCGTGTTGACACAATGTTCATAGACTGTTCATTACGAAGCCTGTTCCAATGATAATTTGTAATATTCCTCGAATTTAAAATCGTTAGGCCACTTTTTCTACCTAGACACGTAATCCCAGACAAACGGTTTTTTCATACTCATTAAAGTATCTATTTTACAAAGTAGACATCACTGATGCACTCAACATAACACTATTGATTCCTACAATCATCCTACGATTCCTACAGCAGTTGTCTGCCTTTCAAATATGTTATTTATGCTTTTCAGTCACTCGAACTACCAGTAGTTGACATGCGAATGCGACACGTTAATCTTGAAGCACATCTTCACACCAACGAAAGATACGAAACGTATTTTAAACGTCGAATAGCGAATATAGTCTCGTCATACTGTGAACATCAAGCAAACGAATGTCTTGGCACCACATTACGTCTCACACAGGTAAGTCTTCACAATCCTTATACGCTATCGTCTCTAATGGAGATACGGTTCCTTCCGAAATTCATCATGAAATCAATTCACCGCACAATAGTTTTTTTCTTCTCTGAAATGAATGCAAGAAATAGCCGACTCTCCATTGAAAAGAATTAACAGCGTTGTGTCGGATGACGTACTGCGCATAATCCATGAGTTACTTCGATAACAGAAGCCTTATTTACACAATAAACCACAATAACATAACTTTCACAATAACATAGTTCACCACTTCACTCTTGTCACTGCTCTAAGCTGACAAAAATATCATTAGTCTGTTTTTACTAACGTGCTAAATTCTTCCCATAATAAAAAAATTTTTTTTGCAATGAAAAACATAAATTCTATTACCAAAGCAATTCAAATACTCCTAAAATGGAAAACAATTTCTTAATGCTTCAAACTTTTGAACAGGAACCTGCATACCAACTTCTCAACAATTCCATATACCGACCCGCATGGTGTGTGTGGAGGTGAACGCGTTAGTGCCCTGAAAGGGTAACAGGGCGTTCTCCACCGCAGAAACCTGCGGTCCGGAGTTTTGCAAATATCTCAGGATCATTGTAATTCGATACACTCTTCTTACAACAAAAAATCCAAAAAAATTTATGGTCACGTGATCTTTCCTATGATGGCAGAAATCTATGAAATCCCGGCTGCTGCAGTGACACATTCTACACAACTTGCTAAAATAACGAAACCAAATTCTAACTTCTCTATGAAAAATACGGGTAACAGATTCTTAAAATAGGTTAACCCTTTTTAGAAAATTACCCACAATGATGGCAATTTATGCCATCTCACAATACGCCTTCTTTAAAAATTGATAGATTCTTCCATATCTGAACCTCTAACCCTCTTAATTAACACTCGAGTTTTTGCTTATTTATGCGATAACTCCACTGTTTTTCACTAACACTGCTGCTAATCTGATAGTGTCCTTGCTGCGCACTATAGACGACATCCGATGCATTGCAGTCAGAGGACGACGGCGACGACAAATCCGTCTTATATGCAACTGAAGATGAATCTGAACCGCTTCTCACTCAGAACAACATCGTTCTACTACGAGTCGAACGAGAACCAGCAAACGTGACTCGTGTCCTTTTCGCCATAACTAAGTCGGAAAACGTCGGGTCACTCAACGAACAAATGATTATAGATCCTGTTAAGGTGAGACATCAGCATCTCTGTTATCTCATAGTCTGAAGAAAAAAGCTTTGAGGATTGGACTTGCCTAAAGTCGTACCTCATGCACTTATTCTTGTGGAGCTTTTCAAAATCAAACGCACAGGTAACTACACTTTTCTACAACTTTACATTACACTACATTTAAAAGCCTTACGCTCAAGAGTTTCTTTCAAATTGAATACTCTCATGCTCCCGTGTCAAAAATGGTTCATATGGCGACAATTTCATTAAGTCTGCTCTTCTTCTTTTCATTACTGTCTAAGGACCAAAGTCACGTGTAGTCCCGTTGATCGTCGAGTGACTCGAGCACGCGCCAGTAAATCTTCCATTTTTCTCTGTCGAGTGCAAGAGTAGCCCAGTGGGTTCTCCTCGCTCTACTCTAGGGACTCGTCGAGCATGATATCTTTCTTCAAGGCTCTTTGTGACGAACTCTGACCATCGGGTCGTTGGTTTTCCTGCAGTAGGTTTGACATACCGAGGAATCCAGTCACTAACGGCTCTTGTCCATCGGTTGTCATTCATACGCATTACGTGTCCCAAGGACCAATGAAGGCTGACGAATTGAAATTTTTTCACACAGTAAGAAGCATACTCCGTTAACATGCAGATATTACAATGGTAAAGAACATGGATATCGTAACTTATCTGTTGTTTGCATTTGCAACACACAAGCTAAACTTCTAGATGACCGCCTTTTTTCAGGTGAAGTACATTCTTGGAAGTCAGGCTGGTCCATTAGCACGAATTCTCGGGGGTATTAAACTCGATAGCGTTCGAGTGTCAAGAATACAACGTCATCTGGAATTGTCAGATGCCGACAACACTAAGCTGATTACAATTATATCTGTAGTTGGCGCATTCTTTGTCATCTGCTACATCATAGGAGCAATACGATTGTATAGGTGAGGAACACTACAAAATCAACTTATTGTTCTTATTTGAATTTCAAATAAGGAGTGGTGTGGTATTACATAAGCGTCGACAGCTGCTAGTTAGCCTCCTAACGTCATAATTTAGCAGTGCTGACGATAGCCTCAAACCACCCAGTTTGTTTACAACGCATGGTGACAAAATTCCCACCACGGAAAGAAAGGACGTCGCAATCGAGCCGCTAGAGAAGATGTGTTGTTTGCATGGAGAGCCCCTCATCCCTCTCACACAATTAGACGTTGTGTTATGGTGTGCTGTTCTTATGTGTCTGTAATACAGTCGTCGCCTTTTACACAAGTACACGGTCGGACTACAATTCAAAAAACGTGATGCAATGTAATAACATGGTAGAGAGCGAGCGCTGGTTCAGAATCGTTTTCGTTTTCGCACATAGGCTTCCAGTGGCGATAAGGTTCTTCATCGAAAACGCTTAACTTTTAAACATTTCTTCAAAATAACTTAACTCCTTTTCAAAAAAAAAGGGCTACAAAATCTATAAACATGACGAAAGAAATGGCGAAAACGGTCGCAGTTAACCGAAAACATGAATTTTTCTACGAGAGAAAATTCCACTACGACTTGTACTTTTGTAACAGGCGATTCAATAAAAAGGAGACGCTAGTGCATCTTAAGGCATAAGAACGACGACGACTACATGTACAGGTGTGTGTGTGTCTGTGTAGCAAACTATATTGTAGTCGTGGTTTGAGGTATTGCAAGTGTAATCTTCTTCTTGCGATGAATACGCTATCCTCATCCACTCAACGAACGTTTTTGAATTCACCGCCTCAATCAACAGTAACAGATATCTCACACCTCAACCAACCTAACATCTGTTAACAAAGAGCCAAATACGCTTAGGATTCTCTTAGAAATAGAAGAATAGTAATAAACTAGAGCTTTGCCGTTTTCAGAGATGCCCGCCAGCGAAAACGAGAACGAAAAGCTAATGAAAACATAAACGGACTCACTACTGCTACCTCTAGTTCCGTACCCAATTACGGTTCCTGTCAACGAAAACCATCAAGAAACGGTGCGGTTCTGAAGATGATGAATCCTCTAAAAGAAGCAACGCCTACAAAACACGAGGAAATCGACGACTGCATCGATAATTGTCAACCCGAAGAGCCACGTGTGCTCACAGAGCGTCAAGCTCGTTTAATGTTCATGTGCGACCCTTCACAGCTACCTCGAGAACCTACGTTCGATTTTCAACTGGGCTTGGATAATAGTGAGCCACCTCAGTCCACTAAATCCAACTCGTCTCGAGAAGACGCCATAAATGAGGAAGAACCGCCTTCACAAAAAAGTGATGCGGCAACATTAAATGAAATAACTCCACCAGTAACTCTGCTGAATCGCTCAACTTCCAGTGATCCTGATGTCCCTGCTCTAGTACTTGTCCCGTCTATGTCACTGGACTCACCCATAACATCTGATATTTCTCCGAATGTTTTCGCAGCTCAGTCGGTGTACATTAGAAACGAGCCGGAAAGCCCACCAGATCGACCAAAGTCACGACGTGGAAGTCGTATTGGTGACGAGATTCTCGATTTACGAGAGATCACGGCTCCAATGGAAAACGAAGACAATCATAGTATGGAATTATCTATGAGAGAATTCGACGAAAACGCAGAAAAAAATCGAACAGAAAGCGAAATGAGTCGATGGTCAAGCGGTGAAGGCGAGCTGGACGTTTACTACAAGTTGAGCGACGAAGATGACATGATACGCGGTGACGATTGGACAACAAAACCAGTTGTAGCTCCTAATAATTATGCACTTGGAAATGATGATTATGAAAGTGATTCAGAGGGAGATGATGAACACTTTCGATATGGAAGTGACATGGACAGTTACGTTTACGAAAGATTACGTGAAGAACTAACACCAGTTCCTCCACCAGATAGCTAGTATTCCCAGACGTTTCGTCCGTAACTGCTAGGACAAACATTCATCACCAATATGCATTTTTTTCCACTTGCCAACACGAAAACGCTCAATCTTGGCAAACATGGGTATATTCTTAACGCTTTTTCTTGTCTCTTTAAGATATTCATCCTATCGCTAGCTTTAAAAACGGCAAGGCAAGTCAAAAATGACTGAAACCAGCCTTTGTTTTCGTTAAGATGATCTTCCATCTATCTTACCCACGATTACTACACCAATACGTAATATAAGAAATCGATAGGCTGTACGATCATTTTGCTTGTTAACTCTGTAGCATCAACGATATTATAGCTTTCTTCTCGTTGTGCCTCATTGAATACTGTATGGAACACCGTATCGCAGCTAATTTTTAGGACAGATTTCATTCAAATTTGTTACGTAAGATATTCACTACAAGACTCCTATATTAATCAGAAATTATTATTATTAAGTTGTAAATAAATATTATATAATGGTCACTAAAACAATTAAATGAAAAATTTTAATTGTAGAACAGTCGCACATTTTCAATTTGTGCACACATCTTTTATACCTACTGCTGCAATGGAAATATTCACTTTCAAAACTTGGAACCTCACATGACCACCGAACTCGTGCTTAACCTTTCCAAGAGTCAGGTGGTACCCAGTGCACAACCAAGGCCCTTGCTTTGCCTTTCTAACAGCTTTTCTTACTCTAACAGCGCCATCAGCAATCGAAAGTCAACGGGAATGATTTGGGGAGCACAGATTTTAAAAATATAAAAATAAAAAGGTATAACATTGTGATTTCAACTACAGCCGCGGCTTAACTGGGTTCTATGCCGATTTAGGCGCCCCAGATCAAACCCGCTGACGGGTGATTGCTGTGGCAAAGATCGATAGAAATAGCTGAGAGACAGGCGAAACAAAGGACCCGCATGGTGTGGTGGTGAACGCGTTACTCCCCGGAAAGGACAGTAGCGCGTTCGTTCCCCACCATAGACACCTGCCGTCCAGAGTTTTGCAAATATCTCACCAATGTTGTGGTTATCCAAAATAGTTAAATAGTCAGATGCGGGTCAGTGAAGTGATTAGTGATACCGTCGATCAAGAAGCAAACCCGCTCGTTTGATCGCAGCCCCAACTATCTCCTCCAGTCCACGTGGGAACGCCTTAGCCCGGATATTTCCAAATTTCGAAGACAAATCGACTCGACCAGCATTCTACGACATTCATAAAGAAGACGAAATCGTTAAGCATCAGTCGAAACAACATGCGAAATGTTCGAAGACCACTGTGGATGTTGGATGCAAGGGAACATCCACACAGTAGATGTTATTACGCGTCATGTAAAAAATAAATATTAAATAGTTAAATAATCAGGTGTCTCAGAAAAACAAATTTGTGCTTCAATTACAATTCCAAAAAATTCTGTAATGAAATTATTAGGATAAATATATCTTAAGGGATTGAGATACCGCATGAAACTGGAGTGCCCACTATGACAAGACCGGTGGTGAGACTACATTACTGAAAGAGAAAAAATTCCTGCTTTACTCATCACTTCTAAAAAATAGAAATTAAAAAATTAGTAAAATCACGCAAATTTTCTTCGAATAGTCAATGTTGAACACTCAATCCGTGAAATTCTTCGTGATGGATATAAGAGTGAGCCAGTATATAAAGAGATATAAGACAGATCAATTCTCCAGCACAACAACATCCAATCAATAATTAAGCCATTGCTGAAATAACTTCAGTAAAATTGTAAGCTAAAAAGTTTATGAGGTTATTGTTATGGAATCAACGAACTTGCGCTGTTAGTCAAGATTTGCAGATCTTAGTTGCTTCGCTACAACAAAGCTGAGGGAACAACAGAAATTGTGTTGCAAGCAACTTATAAGGGTTAGAGAACATGGGAATTTATAGCCCTTTTATTACTAGAGCATTCGAAATTTCGATAAAATCCGACTTAAGAAGAATAGGTACGGAATTTCAAACCAGTGTTTTTACTTTAAATTCATCTCAGAAGTGACTTTCTGAGAAGATAAATTCATTGCCCTAAAATTGGATTTCAAAACATTCTGTTCAAAAGTCAGCTTTTGAAATATAACGAAAAATGTCGAATTTTAACGGTCCTGTTGTATCAGTTTAAACTATTCCATGCAAAAAGTAGCAATGAAAATGTGAACAGAGTTCTTCGAGTCGTCACAATAACTGAAGAAGCCGAGCAGTAATGGGTTCGAAAATTTCGAGGAATACGTGAATCATTTGGAGACTAGGTGCTAGTTGGACGACTGTATCTACTGGATCATAATGTTTTAAAAGACTATCGAAAACACTTCAACAAACAACTGCAGAAACAGATGCGGTCTTTGATTGAAACTTTTTGAACACACAAAACTCGGAGAGAAAATCAGTAGCCATGAAAATAAGTTCAACACGACATTATTGCATTCGTTAAGATGGCTTGTAAAGAGCTCAAGAGACCATTTCGTTGGTCGAATGCTAATGTGATACAGAAGGACTCAAAATAGAGAATGTGCAATAAACTGAAATTAAATGATGAGGATCATTCAAAACAATGTGCAAAAATGGCAAAATAATGAACAGTACTAATACCGAGGTTAAACAATAGTCGGTTTGAAAATTACTGTTCTGCTATTCGTCATGTGATAACTAATATAACTGCTACAGCATGAATTCTCCGCTGAAAAACAACTTATCCTCAGCGGATAGTCGTATCGACAACAATCATCCTGTATAAAAGAGAACTACCAGGTGAGTATGTCTCATTCGTGAGGTGTTCCACTGACGAGATGATCCATTTCGATGCGATTACGAAGACGCCATATCGAAAAGACGAACAACTGTGGACCAAGCGCTTTGACGAAGACGAAGACATAGAGATGTCATCCGAATAAATCTCTTTATCAACCCCGTTTTTGTTTAACAATCCAAGAAATTGATTATTACTACGGAAGTTGAATGACAGTCGTTTGAAAACAAAGAACACTTTAACATGTGTTCAAATCGTTGATCTTACATGAGGTTGTTATATAACTCCTTGTCTTCTTCTGAAACAATGAACAGTGTCTGGTTGCCCACGGATAGAATACAATTGTAGGGTATAGATACATTGGTCATTCATATCTATGTTAAATGAAAGTAGGTTTACAGCAGTCTTACTTGGGCATCTGCAAGCTTACCTAATACCGTCTGCTATCGGATGGATTGTCCGTTGAAAAACATATTACTATCAACGGGTAACCAGTATCAACAACAATCAACGCCGTACAAAAGGCACTTCCGAGTGAGGTTCTCATTCGAACCGTCCTCTACTCCCGAAGATTCCACTACGAAGACCCCACATTGCGAAGACGAATAACTGTGGACTATTGACTCAGATCATCCGTTCTGAAGAAAACAAAGACGTTGAAACGTTCAATTAAAAGATGAAGTCCTTGGCGTTGATCAATCCCTGAGGAATGCGCCATGCATTCGGCTTCATTAAGCATCGTTGGAAGTGCTTGAATCCATGTCTGGTCTTTACAAAACTCGCATTGGCTTACTAATGTGTCGAACCAGTGCCTCTACCTAGACAGGTCTAGCACCAACTAGTCGACCCCGGAGGGATGGAAGGCTTGGTGAGTCTGAGGCGCGGAGATCGAATCCCATGTGTATTGCAGGGCTCTTCCGGCCACTTAGCTACACATTCTACTATAATGATGCTGAGATATTTGCAAAACTCCGGACCGCAGGTGCCTGCGGTGGGGAACAAACGCGCTATTGTCCCTTCCGGGGAGACCGGAGTTTTGCAAATATTTCAGCATCATTGAAGTTATATTTCGCAATACATACCCTGCCGTTAAAAAGAGTAGGCGGTACATAATAAGCTACAATCGTGCTACTATAGTTAGTTGAAACGTTAGTCGAGTAAATATTTGGTAAAAACTTGCTGTTAGCCTATCAATGAAATAAGATTTATTGATCATTCACATAGAGGTTAAATGAAAGTCAGTTCACCGCAGATGAAATAATTCGACTTTCTGTCCTCTAACCAGGTGAAATCCGTTGTGCTGAATTCCTACTGCATACGACTAGATGTAGCGTACATGGGATGGGAACAAATGTGTGCGGGCAAAGATGTCTACCTTTTCTCCTCATATAAACGTACACAGACTCGGAGTGTGGATATTCGAATTGAGTAACAGAAGTAGAGTTTAATCACTGTCCCCAGTACTCAACAGTTTATCACCCCATTGTGGCTGATGTCCGCGAGTGTTCACCCTTGTCTTTTTGCTTGAGTTGTTCATCTTGTCCTCCCACTTTGAAAAGAAACTCAACATTATCGTTAGGAAACGTAGTTAAAACTAAGCTAATTTCAGCGACAGTCGTCATCCTAGTAGAAACCTTGCCACAAGACAAATCACCTTGTTGCAAACAAAGTCCAATAGATGCCAATTATTGATCCTCTGTTCTGAGAACATGTTAGTGAGGCCAACCGTGTGACCTCAATAGTGATAAACAGCTAAGAGTGTGAAGGGATCTCACCTAAACCGGATAAAAATAACATAATCATTACACATCACACAGCTCGTTTCTGTATTTTAGTAGACGACAACGCTTTCTAGGATGACATTTATAAGATAGCGGGTTGTGTTCGTCACTCGCTTCAACTACTTGCCATATGATTTCAAATCGAGATCACAAACAAATTACATAGTGCCTAAATGGATGCATAGCCAAAGCGAAAATGTCTAGGAGACAGAGTTAGGTCACTTTAAAGATATTAGACTTATCTTAGAAATCATGGAGTTACCCCAAACACCTCAAGAGCATCAAGAGATACGCCAAGTTGGTAAAACAAGCAGATTACTTTCTTTGTGTCTCTTTCACAGAAAAACAAACCACATGGGTAAAACATGTCTGAAACCACGTTGTACACCTGTGAAATTTAAATCACCTTACGTAGCAATTCCCAAGACCGAGTTTCTATTAACCTCGGCATTGACTGATAATTCGCTGTTTTTCTTCAATAAGAACCCTGTCTGCTTAACTCTTTTATTTACTGCCTTTTTTCTTCTTAATGGCAGGTTATGTTTCGAATTATAACTCGTATGAAATGCTGAGATATTTGCAAAACTCCGGACCACAGGTGTAAGCAGTGGAGAACGAACACGCGCTGTTGTCCTTACCGGGGAGCAGCGCACTTCACCACTACACCATCCTGTCTGCTTATTAAAGAAAAACAGTAAATCACCTTAGTTTCCATCGTATGCTCTCATAAGCCAAACATTACAAAAATCAAAAAGTAGGTGTTAAACCTCCAGTTTTGCAAAGTGAAATATCATCTACACGATTTCGTATACTACAATATTACAAAAGCACAGCTATGAAAATGCACAGCAGTTTGGAAATTCAAAGGAAAGAAGGACCAAAAAATAATAAGATAGAACTGCGTAAGAAAAACCCGCGAAATATATCCAACAAAGGAACTGCAGGATGAAATTGGTATTATTTGGAAACATTTAAAACGAAAAAAAATGTTAGAATCTTTACGACAATTCTAAAATCTCCAAAGAAAACTGCCGACTATGCGATTACCTTGGAGCACCAACAAAGACAATCGTCAGTTTTGGGTAAAGACACTCGAAATTTTGAAGCAAGGTATAAACGTACCTACGAAACCGACGCGAGCATCCCCCGTCTTCGCCACATCAAATCCCTCGCCGCCGCCGCCTCCACCTCCTTTGGGTGTTATCAACTCCTGACGAAGCTTGGCCAGTCTAGCTTTCAGCATACCCAAGTGCGCATTGGTTGCCTTGTTCTTCTGCGTACGGGCCATCGAAAACAAGCAACATAAGTGAAAAAACAAAATTGAGCGTACTTTCATAAAAAGAATAGGGGTAACATACAGTCGGAGCCCAAGATAGAGCAGGAAATATGGCTAGCTTAACATATACTATTTTAAGAATAACATAGTCTTTGAAGCTCTGACCTCTAAACATATCCTGACTTAAAGGAAACTAATTGAGGTCGATCACTGCCGCCAAATTAGGAGGTTAAACGAACATCTTTCCGATCGTTCTAATCACCTTCGGCTTATTCTACCCGTAAACCTAAGGCTCCATTCCTACCGTGCTATTACGACCTTCCACTAACTCCACGTTATTCTGCGCAAACGCAGACCGGTATTTCGTTAAATCCAGAAACTGTATTCAAAATTCAAAACATTTAATAGTGACACGCCTCTGCAGACATCACACCGGAAAAAGGAATTACTTCCAATCGTAATTTGCTGTTATAAATATCCAAAATAAGGAATCGATCTGAAGGTTATGTCACAAAGAAACATACAGAATACATTTCGAAACCGACCTTCCCTAAACCTCGGTGTGACTAATCAATATGTATTCTTTCTTGATAAGCTTGCACGAGGTTGATAAATATATTTATTTTCGGCTAAGCCGACCTCGTGCAAGCTTATCAAGAAAGAATACATACAGAATACAAATAAAAAAAGACAAAGGATAAAGCTCTCTGCGTTGATGAGTCCCTCTGTGGTGCGCCATGTATTCGACTTCATTAAGCATCGTTGGAGGTGATTGAATGTATATCTGGCCTTTACAATGACTCGCGGTGGCCTAGCGATGTATCGAGCCAATGCTGCTGTCCTCCCAGACAAGTATGGTACCAATCTGACCACCCCGGAAATATGGAAGGCTTGGTGGGCCGAGGGCGCGGGGATCGATCCCATTTGTATTGAAGGGTGCCTCCAACCACTTCGCTAGACGTGCTTACAAAACACAAGTGCAGAAGGAAAATAAGCGAGCGTTTCTCCTAGGAAAAGAATTGACTGGCAATATCGTTGATTTGACGTAGTGTTCTCTAGCTATAACAACAAGCTGCACCCCCAAACTTTTCTCCCTCTGATGTAATCATTTAAATGGCATAACAAGCAAAGCGTTCTCATAGGTGTGAGCAAGAAATAAAAAATCTGCTAGACTATAACGATATATGGACGCCTTAGTACGTTAAGAAGTAGAAACAATGACATCCCCTGTGAATAGCCAAAATTATATAAGCATACATACATGTATGCACATACATATATACGTATATATATGTACATATATGCATATATTTATACACACATATATATACAATATGCACAGAGGCGCGTATGGCACAGTGCTCGGAGGCGGCCTACGATATACATGAGATCGATCCCCGCTACCGAGGTCAGCCAGACCCTCCATACCTCCGGGGTCGTCAAATTGGTACCAAACTTGTCTTGGAGGATAGCAGCACTGGCTTGATACATTGGTAGGCCACCACGAATCATTATATAGGCCAGATATGCATTCAGTCACCTCCAAACGATGTTTGATGAAGTCGAATGCATGGGACATCTCTCAGGATTGATCAACGCCGACAGCTTTGTCCTCTATCATTTTTGTACAATGTGTACATGTGTACAAACATACATATACTATACGTAGCTTTCACATAGAAAGAATGTCTCTCTGGATTCTAAATACGAAGGAATATACCTTACCTCATCTTCGATATCCTGAATTTTCTGAAGGATTGACATGTCTGTGCACTCTCGGACAGAATAATTAGCCTTCTGAAGAAGAAAAATCACTTTGCATCGAAAATCATAGAAATTTTATTGCAAGTAAAAAACGAACACAGTGCGAACTGACGAATGAATCCCACGAATAATAGATGTCCACGAATTTGCTTCGAATCGCTCCATTCCATCGGCGTCAATTTACGATTAGAGCGCGGCAACGGTACTCTCATTTGTTCGAATAAAAGTTCAGAGATTTAGCGGAATCTGCAGTTCTTCCGTACATGTGCAAAGTATTCTCAAGTAGAGGAAAAACAGTGTTTATTGAAACCGTCAGTGGACATGTACAAACTTGGTACTAGTACAAAGACCTTTTAACAATTCAGTAACGAAACTACAATTGAGTTCCGAGGTCAGCTAGGCCAATGTCCGCTCCAGGCCGTCACCACCATGGGCAGTCGCCGCCCTTGTGGATCAAAGGGAGATTTGCCAACATGCGACTATTATGATACCAGGACGGTGATGGACCTCGGCATTGGTTTACTCTTAGCTGGGTTTCCTGATGGAAAAGCCGGGCCTCCCTCTCAGCCTGAGAGACCTTGCTGAGGTGATGAATCCTCTCGCTGTGCATCGCAGCCCGACACACAGGAACACCTGGCAAAGGAACAGGAACGATCCAGTCATGATGAGGTGGTAAAACATTGGAAGGACGATGCTTTTACTTTTAATTTGTATATCTCATCGATAATGTCCTAAGTTGAGAAAGTGCTTGATGGTCTATCTTCAAGAATCATTCAAGCACTTGCACAATTTTTACGTCAAACACTTTGTCTGTTCAATAAGATTTTCCTCCAAGTATCCGCATCCGTGTCCGTGTTGTGACACTCCCAAGTCGTTAGGACAGGTAGTCGTCGGTCGCTAACAGGAAGGAAGTTTTCAAACTTGTAAGAGTATCTATGCAAAGACGTTGAGATTCTCCGACATTGGCTTACACGATGACGATGGATTAAGTATCTATCTGCTCTGTTTGGCACAAAACTCGTGAAATTTTGTGTTTAGTGAATCACGGAACATCGCATTAAAGCAATCTTTAACTTTAAACGGTAGGGATGTACTCAGAAGTATGAACCACCATGTGAGTGGTTTCTGCTAACGCCGGATGTTTATATAGATGATATAGATATATACCACTGCCTCATATACTCTTTGCTTGAAATTAATACGTTCTTTATCCCAGTCCCACGGTTGTCCGCTCGTAGCAGCACGGCTCTGACGATAAGTCGCCGAAACGTCAGCCATCGACCAACGACAACAACAGCAACAACAGTACCAACCTCGGGTCAGGTCAACAAGATCAGTTCATAAGAACGTATAAATAATTACATCGATTTGTTTACTTTTTTATTTAGTGCCTACTACAACTTTCACGATATGGTATTATGCGAAATCAACCACAACGATGTGTGCTCCTCAGCTCAATCCCGTTGACGGGTGATTGTTGATGGCACTGGTAGATAGGAAACTAGCTGATAGAAACGCAAAGCAAGGACCTCCGTGGCGCAATGTGTAGTGCGCGACCTCCAGAAAGGGAAATCGTGGTTTGATCTGGCCCTGGGTCCAAGTTTTGCAGATATCTCAGCATCATTATGGTTAATTACTTGATACTTGAACGGACCGTCATCACTAGTTGTGCGGGCCCTAGCATAATCACCATTTTTCGGAGATTTGCTGGTTAATCCATTGTGGTTCCTTGGAATGCCGAGGACAGCCTGGCCAAAGTCTGCCCCAGGTCGTCACCACGACAGGCAGTCGCAGCCCTTGTGGATCAGAGCAAGATTTGCCACCATTTGACCTTGATACCAGGACGATGATGGATCCTGGTATTGGTTTACTCTTAGTTAGGCTTCTTGATGGAAACGCCGGACTCGTTCTCAACTTGGGAGACCCTGCCGTGAGGACGAATCTCCCACTGTACGTCGCAGTCCAACACCCAGGAACACTTCCCAGCCACGATGAGGCGGTAAACCGTCGGGAGGACTGTGGTTAATTATATCGATTATTTATGCCGAAGCTTATAGAAAATCGGTCTTTTGAATTAATACATTCTTTACTTCACAATGTTCTTCGGCTAATGTTTTGACGAGTTCGGCTTCTTCACAGCCGAATAGATAAATTTAAAAACGTGGAGGCGTTCGGCACTGATGAATTCCTTCCACGCGACCAACTCCATCGAGCATCGTAGAGATGGTTGAAGAGATTTGTCCTGTACAATGGCTCATCATGACCTGCCGATGTAGCTTATCACTGTATTTTATCCTATTAACCAACTGTTGTACTATTTTGGCAATCCTGTTTGTACGGAGGGCTTTGTTTGCTCGAGGCATGTGATGAAAATGACGAATGCGAATGCCTCGCACTGCACCTCTATCCACTGCACTACATGCGTCCGAAATAAATATATAGGTGTAAATAATAAATACATGCCAACAAATAGAGAACAAAGGACGGCATTGATCAATCCCAGAGGGATGCGCCATGCATTCGACTTCATTAAGCATATTTGGAGGTGATTGAATGCATATCTGGCCTGTACAATGATTCGCGATGGCCTACCGATGTATCGAATCAATGCTGCTATTCTCCCAGACGGTTCTAGTGCCCATTTGCCTATCCCGAATGGATGGAAAGTCTGGCGAGCCTGGTGCATGGGGTCGAACCAAGGATCAAGTGCTTGTTGGGGATTATCTCTAACCACTTCACTACAGGCGCTCTATGCTGATAAGTACACGCATTTGCTATCCTTTATGAGCAGTCTACGTGTATCCTCACTTCCTAGACGGTAGACAACAGGCGAAATCGTCAAAATTACAGTTAATGAGAACTAAAAGCTGTTAACAACGCTGTGCCAGCTCATCAAGGACATTTCATAAGAAACATAAAATAAAAATAAGAAAACAAAGCACTACCTTAGCAATATTTAGCACCAATGAAAGGAAAAATTAGACATGACTTCCCTTTCTGGATTATTCGATCATTTTTGAGTCTAGGTACGAGCCTCTTCATAAACTTGTGAACGACTTGTGAGATACAGGATTTCCTCTGAAGGACAAAGCAGATATTATGGGGATATTTTATACTGAAACTCTTAACCATCGTCACCTTGCATCTAAGTGTGAGCAACTTATCTCCAGTCATATAACCACTAGATACTAAATTATACTCATTGGAAACCTCTTGTTCTCTCGGCCTCGGCATGAATAACTGGTATCCCTTTTCGAACTAAACCCTGCACGAGACTAGTCAGTTAGTCGCAAGACAATGTGGCGCATCCTCAGGTGGCGGACAGGAGGTTAATAGCGGACCAAAGGCGACCTTGCACACACTTTCCC
This sequence comes from Angiostrongylus costaricensis, assembly GCA_900624975.1. Classification (NCBI taxonomy): domain Eukaryota; kingdom Metazoa; phylum Nematoda; class Chromadorea; order Rhabditida; family Metastrongylidae; genus Angiostrongylus; species Angiostrongylus costaricensis. The sequence goes on from UYYA01003927.1 coordinate 128,387, forward strand.
TATTTGCGAGGGTTTATCACACATGCGTGCGAGGGTGTGTTCTTGTTTACGCAGGTTCGATGGTACGAGGAAATTCTGCCAAAAGCTTGCAATCAATTGACGAGGAAGTATGTGGGAGACGCTTAGGAGTTGTCTCCAACAGGTGAGCTCTTTGTCTACTCTGGGAGAGACTTTCAAGCTATTCGTGAGTATACCCAGCCCCACGTTCAGACCTCACCAAGCTATACGTGAGTATTAGAAAGCTAAACGGTAAAATAAACGGGACTCATTCCCCTGACCCTGAAAGAGCTCCCGATTCAGCAGTGCTGGGTAGGGCAAGTATGGACCGGTTGCTAGAAGCTCAAAGTTATTCTAAGCTGCCTAATTCGTAAAGGGCTAAGGTGACGATCTGTACCGACAAGGTAAGCACACTTACAGCTGAATCCTCGATAGAAGACTTGATCATGCAAGCAATAAAAATAAGGTACGACGTCATCGAACTGGACGAGACGAGAAGACTCCACCCATACAACGGCGTTTATGACACCAGAGAAGAACTGTTCCTCGGAACATGCGACAGTAGAGGAGTTGGCGGCGTCGGCGTTCTCGTCAACACGAGTTTTTCAGTCAACATCGATTTATTCGAACAATTAACAACTCGAATCGTGCATTTACGATTGAAGAGATATGGATCAGTGCCAGCTTTCATAATCTTCGTCGTTTGCGCACCGTCGGCAAGCCATGACGAAGACGAAGTTGAAGCGCTCTATGTAGACCTGGAGTAGCTCTACAGAGCAGGCTATACATTCTTTAAGGTCAACATTGGAGATTTTAACGCTAAGATTGGAGCAAGAAGAACGTCAAATTGGGACCCACGGATTAGAATGGAACGAACGGGGTGAGCGGCTATTTGAGTTTATCATGGCGACCAAGACAATTCATGGTAACTTGCAATTCCAGAAGCTCCACGCTCAACACTAGACGTGTGAGTCTCCCATTGGAGAGTACCATAACGAAATAGACCACATCATAGTAAATAGAATGTTTTGCCTAACCGATCTCGCTGTTGTTCCAAAATCCTACACGGGATCAGACCATCGCCTCCGCGCAAGATTTCATTTCTAGCGGAAAGGACAAAACGCCGCTAAATTCAAAAAAGCAAGTACCGGAACCGTCATAAGCTCGGACTTATTAATTCATTAATCTGCTGTCGAGAAAATGCCGTTCTCGACGACATCCACGAGCAATAATATAGGCCCATTCACCATCATCACGTTAGCGCTATGAAAGCGGAGAGTTCGAAAGTCACCAACAGACTTCTGTCTCTAAAAACACTCGAGCCGATACGCCAGTGTGGAATCGCACGAGCTGCAGACAACCGTGAACTAACGTCCGGGTCTTAGAGAGAGAAGAGCAGCAGTAATAGCCGAAGCTGCAGAGGCTGGGAAAAGCATTCGCAAAGCACACCGAAGCTTCGCCAATTATAGGACCAAGATGGCTGCACTCCAACGTCCAGACGGCACAGTTACAGCGTCCAGAATGTCGATGGAGAGAATCATTTACCAACACCACTCAGACGTCTTCAATAGCCACGTTGTCGTCCCCACATATGAAATAAAAGAGAGTGGATACGTCGTACCACTGGTTATCGCTTCCAAAATTCGACATGCTATTTCGTTGGTTAAAAATCGAGCAACGCCAGGTCCGGACAGGATAAGATCAGGCCACCTGAAGAACCTTCCGCCAGTCCTCGTAAACACGCTGACTAGGCTCTTCACACGTTACCTGTCTGAATGCAAGGTCCCTACTCAATGGAAGACCAGCAAGACCGTTCTATCGTTCCACGACATCGACAACTATCGCTCAATCTGTTTGCTGTCTGTCGTCCACAAACTTTTCATTTGAGTCGTCCTAAACAGGATTGACAGAACAATGGACGAAGGACAGCCATGTGAGCAAGCAGAGTTTCGAAGAGGATTTAGTACGATGGACGACATCCACGCGGTAACGCGGCTCATTGAAGTATCGCGAGAGGACAAAGGACCGCTCTGTCTCACTTTCATCGATTTACAGAAGGCCTTTGATTCAGTTGAGATAGAAGTAGTCATGGAAGCTCTTGATGGTCAGGGATTCCCTACTCAGTACACAAAGATTCTTCATGAGCTCTACAAAATTTTCACAACTAAGATATTATCATCCTATAACGATATTAACATCGACGTCAAAAGAGGTGTTAGGCAATTTACCTCCAACCTCGAAAACATGCGAACATTGGGATGGAATAGTATGGGAGTGGAAATCAGTGGTCGACAATTACACCATCTTCGCTTTGCTGATGACATTGCGCTTATAACACCAAACAGTGGTCAAGCGGAACGAATGCTTGCCGACTTTCATAGAGCCTGTGGAACGATTGGTCTTCGACTAAATCTCACAAAAACGATGTACGTTAGATTTATCTAGGTCGAAAAATCAACATGATGAACGACATAGCACCAGAGTTGCTCAACTGGTTTAGGCAGATTCCGAGCATCGATTTGATAAAGAAAACAGGCAAAACCCGACTCTACGCCCACCTTTTCGACTTCACGATACGTCCTACTTTAACCTATGCGTCAGAAACCTAGTCGCTGCATGAACAGGATGAAAGACCACCAGAGTTATTGAACACACGGTCTGAAGGACGATGATAGGAATATATTGCGTCACACAAACAAGGGAAGTGATCCCAAGGTCCGACCTGCGTCAACTATCAGAAATCATAGACGTCGTGCTGCGCTCGCAACTGTCAAAATTAGGTGTACCGGACACGTAATACGTATAAACGAGAACTGATGGACAAGAACAGTTAGTAAGTTGATTCACCGGGATGTCAAACTTACTGCAGTAAGACCATAGACCCGATAATCAAAGTTCTCGAAAAGCCTAGAAGCAGGATATGATGCTCGACGAGTTCCCAGAGCTAGCAGAACCCATTGGGCTTCTCTTCTACATCACAGGAAGAAATGGAAGACTTACTGGCGCCTACCCGCGTCAGCCGACGTCGAAGGGCGCAACAGGTGATACATGTGAAATTATAAACTACAGAAATTATACTTACCCTAAACCACATATTACCGCTTTCAGTTGCACTCCAAAATTCTACCGACTATAACGATGCTATACCTCTCCACATAAAAAGCATAATGTCGCTATCCTCATGTACAAACGTAAAATTCTGAAGCAGAGATTGGTGAGTATATACACATCACTCCTATCCCTCATAAATAAATACCCGTGGCACTACACATGCCACAACTGTCCTCATAAAATGGGCACCCTTCCATAAGGTAGTGCTCATATCAGCATGCAATTTATTGGAAATAATATTCTAATAGAAATTCATTAATTATGCCACATACATCCACTCGTTTTATAAAAAATAAAAACAAACAAAAATACATATCAGTGGCAAAATACAGCAACAACTGAACAGCACAGTTGTGGGCGACAACAGTGAGGATCGTTGATGATGACCACGACTGTATACTGCCACACAAAAATGCCTTACAAATCAGATGAGTACAATGAGTGAGTGTGGATCCGCAAGCCAACTACATAGCTGTGCTTCTTTTGCAACCGGCAGGGTCCGCATCTCCACCGCCCATTTCGGTTGCTTTCAGCTCCGCCTCCTTCTCGCCTTCGGTTCGACGACGTATTCCAGCCTTCTCCTCGTCCTGGCCATTTTCCGACTCTGCGGCCAATCCGGAGCTATTTGAAGCGTTCATTTTCTATAATTAGACTCTAGGAAATGATTACTCGTGATCAAAACTGAGATGTTTTTCAAAACGCAGAAAATAGGTTCAGCATATCATTCATCAGATCCTTTCGAAATAAACATCGATAATTCCAAAAGTAGCTGCACCAATGTGTTGTTTACCAAATCTGTCACATCCTAATTCATTGGCATCTTACTTGAATGGACGGCTCAACCTCACTGGTAGTGCGGGCCCCAACATTACCTCCGTTTTTCGGAGTTTTGCTGGTTTATTCATTGTTTTTCTTGAGTTCCGAGGGCAGTCTCGCTGAAATCTGCCCCAGGTCATCATCACTAACGCAGTCAGTCGCTGCCTTTGTGGATCAGAGGGAAATTTGCTATCATGCCACTAGTTTGATACCAGGATGGTGGTGGATCCTGGTATTGGTCTCCTCTTAGCCGGGCTTCCTGATGGAAACGCTAAACTCCTCATCTTGGGATATGTTGGAGGGATGAATCCCCTTCTCAAAACTACACTCCAGATATATGAAATCTGTTGAAGGAAATTGCCAGTGCGTAAAAGACAACATCAAGTGGCTGCAACTTCCTCGCTCCGCTGTATAACATCGGTTTACCTAATGCCACATGTGAATGCGATGAAATGCAGTTCTCGGTGTATATTACACATTACACTATGCCTAACATGTGGAATTGATAAAGTACCTCTTTACCCACATCGTCACCTTGTTTGGGCTCGACCTTCTGACGTCGGAAACGACGATTATAATAATAGTTATTGCGACGTCTTGGGGAGGGCTTTATAGTGATAGTAGCCTCAACATCTGTGGTTGCCTCAGCACCGGTGGGCGCATGCTCGACAACTCCATTCCCTTGTGGTTGGCGACTGCGACGCGGACGAAAGCGTCGACCGTGTCCTGTAAAGAAACTGTGGCTGCCAACAGTCACCCATAATATATCTGTAGCTATGACAAAACAAGATTAGGAACTCCGCAATGGCAATCAAAAACGTCTCCATTTCTGTCCCCTTAGTTTCCTGTGAAAACCACACTGATTCTAAGATATTGAACTAGGAAAGAAACTATATGCTGGAATTCATAAGCAGAATACTTCGACCATGTAGTGGCCCCTTCTGCCACTCTTCATCATTTGTAATTTTGGCTTGATTGCCCGTAGCGCCTCTCCTTCTGTCAGAATCCTTTCCATGCGAAACGTGATAACGTGGAGGTCGGAAGCGATACAACAACACCCTCTGGTATCTGAAATGAACATTGTACGCATAGCGATTGAAACTGCAAAACAATCTTCTTCGTACATACCTAGACCCTCTTACGTTCCCACCATTTGGACCTGTAACGTTCGATGCCTCGGGACCCTTACGTCCTTCCACAATGTCAAACTCGACGGGCTCGTCATCAGCCAATGTACGGAGGTAAAACTTTTCTGTTTGAGATTTGGAAATGGCGCTCTGTAAACAGCTGCATACGGAAAATATTCATAAAACCTGTTTTCGTCTGGAGTGATATTTCTATTTCCAAAAATAGATGCCGGTTTACTTCGGAGAAACTCTTTCAAAAACTACTATCAAAAACACATGAAGTCTTGTTTCCACAGTCTGCAATACGACTAAACCCAAGAGAATAACCTTTTAACTCCATAAGCATTTATTGCAGTAGTAAATCCTCAAAACCTCTTCTCAAAGGGAGTAATGACTAAGTAGCCGCAAAACTCTCAATCCTAGACAACAGTAGCGGACCGGTCTTTTATTCAATAGCTTTAGCCAGTCTTGGAAAGCGTAGTTGATTTCATCGCGCAATCGATCTGGTACATACTAGGGCCCTCATCACTGGCTTCTCGGCCGAGCAGTTTATCTTAAATTTCTACGACTGTAAGAAATCACCTCCGAATCAAATTAGCGCACGAATCGAGGTGGATTTAAATGCCTATAATGAATGCCGTTGTATGGATGAAATACCTGGTGGACGAAGATGTCCGGCTTGCCATCAGCGCGAGCGATGAAGCCATAATGGCCGAGTACGGAGTACCACTTCACCCGTCCTTTCAAGCCAACCTCTAGCACCTAAGAAATGAATACCAAAATCTTCGTAAACATTTCTTAATCCTATGTGGAGAAATATACGCAAAATCCATTGCATTCTGATCAGTTGCAGAGATACAAAATGTATTGAATGAAAAGGATAAAGCCTTCGGCGTTGATCACTACCTAAGGGATCCATCATGCATTCGACTTCATTATGCATGGTTTAGAAGTGACTGAATGTATATCTGGTGTTTACAATGACACGCAGTGGTCCACCGATATATCGAGCCAGTGCTGCTGTCCTTTAAGACAAGTTTGGTAGCAATTCGCCGACCTCAGAGGGATGGAGGGCTGAATGAACCACGGGCGCGAGGATCGATCCCGAGTGTGTTGTACGGCACCTCCGACCACTGCGACACGTGTGCACAACTACTTTGAATCAAATTACTGTCAAGCATACCTTCTTCGATTTCTGCTCCTCTTCCCAAACACGGCGCCTTTCCTCATCTGACATACGAGCGAACTGTAATCCACTCAATAATAAAGGGAACTAACCACAACACACTAGGGGTAATCACTCACTCGACGCTCACGACGCCCATTCTTCCTATCAGTGGTGGTCCCCTTCTTAGCCTCCATATTGTTCCCATCGACCACCTTCATCGCTTCCATTTTCTTCTCGAGGGCCTCCTCGGCAACTTCTACAGGTTTTGTCGACATCGTTGGAGATCGTACGCACCCCAGAGATTTCCTAAATCGAAACATTCAGGAGGAAAAAAGCTGTACCACAATCTTTAAATCTGCGATATTCGAGAACTGTCGACGTCTGGACACTATGCTATACCAAATAGCAGTGATTGCTAAACAGATATCGGGAAGCACGATGTATGTGAGCAGAGAAGGACAAGGCGACGAATTTTTCACGAACGGTCAGACAATTCAGAAGAGAGAGAAAAGTTAGCAAAACACGCTCACCACTAACGAGAAATCACCTTTATATACACGACAGACAACAACATGCTACTGATAAGCTCGAAATCAACGCTATCAATCCACGAAGACACGAGAATCCATGAAGATACGCGAATCCACGAGGACGAACACGTCACCGCCACCGTTAGCACGGCGGACTCATGACTGAGCGGGTGGATTGGAAGACTAAATACGCTCCGCTACAGTACCACATCCATTCCGTCCGTCTGATCATCTAATGCACACCAACCCTAACCGATACCGGCTTTTGATCTACAATCAATTATCGAATGAAAGACGACAAAATGCAGACTCAGACCAACGGACATGCAGAAGTGACTTCCTCCATGGAATGTTCAGATGAAGCATCAGATAATTATGAAGTTTTTTATTAATTAAATTACGTATAGTACCAGTAAGTGTGACAAAGAAAAGGAGGAAAACCGTGAGACGACATACGGCAGAACCCAGGTGAACAAATAGGAGAGCCTATTTTATGGAAAGTCTAGGTGAAACGTTAGATAGTTAGGAGAGTCTGATCGATATCAGCTTTTGGTCTACAACCGCTCATCGATTGGAAAACAACAAATGCAGGCTCGGGCCAGATGGGCGAGCAGAAGTAGCTTCTTTCATGGGGTGTTTGGTTGAAGCGTCAGATAGTTATGAGGGTCTGATCGATATCAGCTTTTGATCTACAACCGCACATCGATTGGAAAACGACAAATGCAGGCTCGGGCCAGATGGGCGAGCAGAGGTTGCCTGTTTCATGGAAAGTTTAGATGAAGCGTCAAATAGTTATGACGATTTTTTATTAAATAAATTACTTATGGTGCCAGTAAGTGCGAAAGAAAAAGCCTAGGACGGCATAGAGATGGGTACAGGAACTCTTGTAGGCGACAGATTACCAATAGCTAACGATATCTACCATCATTTCATAGCTAATTGACTGAATTTATACCAGATAAGTTAGAGCTGCTGATATTGTTAAGCTCTATTTAGCCTTCTAGTGCTAAATCAGATACGTATGCGCAAATTGTAGACCAGATGTCGATTTCTCGCGCCAATAATGTCGATGTTACATGTCAATGTATTTATTCGGGTAGGAAGAATCTGTTTTCTTAACAGTAATAATGGAACGATCACATTATTATTAGTATTTGGTCTTCGAATACAAAAAAGAGAAACACGACAGAAATCACGAAGAAAGATCAATATTGATTTTGAATCGATTGTGACGGTGATGAAACCACAGGTCATTTGGCGATTCTTGCTAGAGTAGAGGATTCTTAGAGAAGTACAGTTAGGTGATTTCGTTCCATCTAAACCGGATTTCCTTTACCAAGTTTTCATGCCACGTGACATGCAATTTTTTGTGAATCCCAAAACACTTCTTCCATTCGGTTTGTCTTCTCTCATCCCTACCATCTACGATAGTTTTCGGATTTGCATATGGGTTTGGCTGGTCCACAGGATTTGGCTGAATGTCGTTGATTGCTGGTGGAAGACTTCTCTGCACAATGGTGTAATAGCTATAATAGGACGTTGCCAGGCCTCCACTGTAGGAGATCACCAGTCCTTTTGCATCAGCGGGAGCTCTCCCCAGAAAAGTGGGGCACGGATTTCTAGACAACAAAAGCATAGGTGGTTTGGTGGATCTAGTGCTACGTTGAACTACGACCTTAGCGTACTAAACGGCATTTCTGACACTGTACTACTCATGCTCTAATGTAGCTATAACCATGACTTCTTACTTTGGTGAATATGGTAACGCCTTTCTGGTTGTTTATGGAGTGAATCGAACTATAACAATGACTAGTAATAATTCCATTCGACTCTGTTGTAGGCTGTAGGTTACGCATTGAATTGTACTCTACATTGTTTAATCTAATAAACGGGAAAGCACAAACTTCACTTGAGAACCATCTAAAACGATCTCTCTTTGGTGTACTGCATCTATTTATGGTATGATGGTGTTAAGCTTTATTTGTCGATCAAGATAAGTATGACTATAAAGGCATCCAGGACGCGTATAGCTCAGTGGGAGTGGTGTCGATCATCACTAGCATTGTGCTGGTCCTATTCCGCTCCGGGCTCACTAAGCCTCTCATTCTTCTTGGGTCGGGAAACTTGGTGCCGGACTTATCTGGGAAAGTTCACTCTTTGCAGTGGGAACGTTCTAGCTCGGCTATCTTCAGGACTCCAGGGAGAATCGACTGCAGCAGCATTCAAGGACACTTATGATGAAAGGAAAATCCTCAAGCAGCATCAAAAGCCACACGTAAAAAGTTGGAAGACCTTCGTGGATGATCAATTTGAGGAAACGATTCGATGCAAGGTGTTGAGATGCGCACAGTAGGTGTGGAAGATCGTCGTGCAGAAAAAAATAAAGGCATCTATTTAATGATTTCCATATTGTTTAACATTTACCGACGACATGCTCCCTAAGAGTCACTCGTTACCGGAAAGAGTGGCCGATATGACTTCTATAGATGTCATTTTTGCTTTCGGTGGTTTATTTTGGGGCACAGAACTGTTTCACCACATTTCTTGTGACCAATCGATACCTTATCGAGCACAGTTGAGAGTGTTACATCAGATGTTATGTATCGTTAAGAATCATCCCAATTGTATAGGTGTTCTATGGCCAGTTAATCCACTGTAGACTGCTAATGACTGCGTGTTGTAGATGATTTCATCAGTGTTGACAGCTGTTGCTAGCCTTTGTTTTCGTCGTAGTTAGCTCGTTCTTTGTGGACTTTTTCATTCCATCATTTTATCCACACATTTTGAAAAAGACTCTCTCAGTGAAAAATCACATCCCTCTGTGAAATAGTTTAAAGCTGCTTTATGTTAGTACTTTCTAAATTCAGTGAGAACACCATCCATCTCAGGATTGACCAATCTTTTCGAAGATTTTTTTAGTTCAAAAATACTTGAATAGTTTGAAACTATCCTTGCTTAGCCATCCGTAATATTCTACGGACGTTCTGCAACTTGTGTACGGACAACGGGTCGTCCCAATGTGAACACTCCGTCGTACATTTGAGCGTCTACAGTAATTCTGTTTGCTATTTTTCTTCTCTCCTTCATTTTTCTCTAACTTCTTTGAAGATATGATTTAACGACGAGTACACCATCTTCGAACAAGGAACAGTTATGGGTGGTACTTTCAAGATAAGAGGTCTGCTTGAACTCCAATTCATTGTTAAAGCAACTCCTCTCTCGTGACTCCGGCGTTTGGATAAACTAAGTCCTTATTAAGTAGAAATAATACGAACTCGACTATTCAACTTTACACCTTTACTTCTTCCGCTGGATCCTTTCCTAGAAATATACCTCGCTTTAAATCTGTCTCTTTTAAAGCTAAAATTAAGATATTATGAAAAGAATTCTACTTTTCCGAAAGTTTATATTTATCGACTATAAATCTGCATTGGTTTGCTTCTATCATCTGTATCATTTGTAATTCTTCTAATCATCCAATGACTCGAGCATTCCTCATTCATTTCTCGTGCACCAAAACTGCTCATTGACTTCGGCTCGTTCGAGGGTACACGACAAGTAGGCTACTTTTTGGCGACCTAGTAGCCATGAATAGCTCGTTCGGCTCTGCAGTGGAAGTTAGCTCACTCATAGCGAAGAACAGCTTGACTGGTTCTTTGGATGTAGACGGGACATATTCGTTAGAAGCGACTCAAAACTACTTTCTATATCACGCATTCACTTGACTGCACGATTTTGGCTCTGTAGACGAGGAGGACACATTCTGCGTAGACAAAAAGCATGTACATTTATAGAAATGTACATAGAATTGACTACGTATATACGGCAGTTTTCACGGGTAGCACTAGAGCAACCTACAGACAAGTGCTACAGATTTCCCCTATGCAAGCAATTTTGAGTCACTTGATTACAAGGCCATGTTTTGTGTTCTCTGGTGGCGGATAGCGGATTGAAAGTGGACTATAAGTGACCATGTAGTGTGGTCGTCTTGAGACGAAGCTGCTCAGGTGTCGTAATCCTTGGCTACGCTGCGCTCTATTGACTCATCTTACATCTTTTGCATCTACGTAATAACCATCACTAAAGTAATGACCCGATGTATATCAATTAACGGACGCTAACCGAGCTGTCCAAGTATCAATTTAATATTCGCTACAACGGTGTCCACGAAGACAGTGGTTCCTGACGCACATGGTAACATTGGTAAGTGCTCAATACTTTACTAAGCTGACAGGCACCTTTCCCTCTGACCGCTGAAAGGACGTGGGAACTTAGTTCAGACGACACTGAATCTACATGATTGCAACGTTCCATGGTATCTTCGCTACTGCAATGGCATGAGGCACTGAAATCAGCTGTCCAGCGAGAACCAACCCACGATGAACGTTTACGGAGGGTACCTTGACTACTTGGTGCCGCGAGAACCAGCTGAGACAGCTCAAAGGACAGGAACAGCAGACAAGCCTGGTAAATGGTTTCAATTCGTGTTTACGTCTGGGACCATACGTTATTTGAATCCCATCTTTCCTTAGCATCCAGGAGGGTCCTTTGCGACAACGACCTCGCGAAACTTAAGATGCTGAGAGTTATCTTCAAGAAATTCTTAACTGTGCAGCCACCACATTCATGGGAGAAAAGCATCCGACTTTTCTTGAACGTACAGCTACCAGACTAAAAAGGAAACTACACAGACCGAAAAACAGATGAAAAAACTAGGCGAAGGAGTAAAGAGATGTAACATCCAGCTAATCCATACGAAACTCGAAAAGTTACTCATGGTTGTGTCCAGCTCTTCAGAACATAAGGACAGACGAGCTACACATAAGGAAAAGAATATAACATAAACTAAAGGGCTACAATTACAAAACATTTGACTCCTCTCATATATCTTAGAGCCAAGCCCATCTGGACACATCTGGAAATCTCACCGGTCTCGGAACACTTCGAAAATCAGTAAGAAATGATTGTTTGTCACTGCATTTCGGTACATAATTTTTTATTTCACTACTGGAAACTTCCGTCATGTTTAACTTCAAAGGGTTAAGGTGGAAATTTAACAACAAAATGATTTCAAAATGGCAAGGTAGAAATAATAACGAAATAGCCCCTTGGAGAGCTAGCAATCTAGTGGTCGGACTGGGTTTTCATTAAGAAAAAGTTTAGTTTTGTGATGAACTAAATGGAAAACTTGACAGAAAATGCCTTTGAGGCCTATAAATATTGGTTGACGAATGCTTAAATTCGTTTAGAGGATACCTTTTAAAGTTTCTCCACGTCTAAGATACAGAAATGACTACGCAGGAATAAAACAAGTGAGAGGTGAGATCATGTCATTACATAATCAGTCGGAGTCCGCGTCATCGCTAACTATTCCACGTAGATTTTTAAACATATTTTGCGTTTCTTGCTTCATATGCTCCCTTTCCTCCAAATCCTCTTCGTCTTCATCCGAACTTTCTTCAAATATTATACCACGTCGACGCCGAATTGCCAGTGCTGCCGATCTCTGACCCCGTGTCACACGACCTTCTAGAACACAAATGCAGAAACATGTTCAATTTCGTGACTCCTATGGGAAAGGTATTACGAGTGGAAGATGCTGAAACACACCTTGATTTTCGCCAATCTCTATGATGTAGTTCTTTGACAACTCTGCTAATTCGGCTTCTTGTTCTCTTTGAAGTTTAAATGCTTTACAAGCCTCCATAGTGAACGGGGCTAAAAAATTCTTCCTTCTGCAGAACTCAATGAGGAATTTACTGAAGAGATCAAAAAATCGTGGCTCACGTGTTAATCCTCTTCTTTCCATTTCCTTCTCTAAAGCTTTAACTCGTTGACGATCGTTGTCAGCTATGTCTTCGAAAAACTTCTTGTATACGATTCTAAACAAACGACTTAAATATAGAAAGAAACCAAAAATCAAAATAAAAATCACCGTAGTCCAGCCAACGTCACCATTTTTTTGAGCTTAGTCAAACGGATAGCAGCTCCATCCTAAACTAACTACCATAATGTCCAAACTTCTATTTACTGCCTATTCTTTTTTCATGGCAGGGTACGATGCGAAATATTACCATAGAAATGCTGAGATATTAGCAAAACATGGAACTTCAGGTGGCCTTCGAACTCTCGATTACCCTTATTAGGGGCTCACGTGCTATCCACCACTCCAGCCGAGGCCCTCACTTTGCCCTCCGCTCAGCTATGCTTCGACTGCGGCTTCATCTTAAATGGGTTCTATGCCGATTTGTACTTAGTTATTTTCATTAACGGAGCTAATAGCATCCATAGTGTGGAAACATAGCTGCGAAAAATGCAAAGTAAGGACCTCGGTTAGTATGGCGGATAGCACGTATGCCCTTGGTAAGGGTAATCGCGAGTTCCAAGTCCAACTGACGTTTCGAGTTTTCTTCAAATCGCAAGTTCCAAGCCCAACTGAGGTTCCGAGTTCTACTCAAATCTCAGCATCTCTATGGTTGTAGCTAACCTAATACAAGCAGTAGGATTAAGTTGAAATCTACAAGTTACCTGCTGTTGTTGCTTTTGTTTCCGCATTTCGTTTTTACCAGATGATTCCTGTAAAGAAAACATAAAGCCTATATTAGCGAAGAAATAGAGGGATAGTGTCAGTTTATCACCAAGGGCACGCATAACTGGAAACGGTTCCGTGTTCTCACTACAGTTTGCAAATCGTAACAGAACATAAACCATGACAAAGACATAACAGTGATTGAAATTACTGAACACCTTTCTTCGAGATGCTCCGTCCAATGACACAACAGATTTCCGCTCTTGACGACACACTTTTATCGAAAACTCGAAAAAGTGTCAATAATGGATGAAATATTTTGGTCTAATTCGACTATAAAGCAAACAATCATTAAGAATCCAAAAACGGAGAGCTATGTTGAAGTGGATTTATTAAACAATGAGAAGACAGTAATGTAAATGTAAGCTCAAAAGACCTACGTTTTCACTTTTCTGCTTGGCTTTCCGTCTTCTTTTCTCCTTTATTGTTTTCTTTTGCTGCAGCATATTGTCATATTATATGTACTGGTTTATAACTGAGCAACATCAAACCTTCTCCAGTGCTTCATTCGTCTTTGAGTCATCCGAAGAACTGTTTGACTCGTTATCCACTTGAGCATGTTCTTCAGCCAAATCCTCAAAATCCTGTTCATCTTCCTAAAACATTGTTTCTTCCTAATACAACCCAATCCTCATTTAATATTCTACAGGATACTCTTAAACATAAAAGGTATGCATCCACTTACCTTGGAAACTTTCCTCCTCCGAGAATCATCTGACGAAGAACTATTTGAGTCCCGTTCAACTTTCGCATTTTTCCCCTAATATAACCAAGTCCGCATCTAATATTCTACAATGTACTGTTAAAAAAGATAGGTATGCATCCACTTACTTTGGAAACTTTTCTCTCCCCAGAATCATCTGACGAAGAACTGTTTGAGTCGTCTTCATCTTTCGCATGTACTTCGCCTGAATTCTCCAGTGAATGTTCGTAATCCTGAAGTACCCTTATGAATGTCTGGCTACGTCTTTCTCGAACTTTATAACCATACGATACCTTTCAAATAGAATTGTTTTTAATACACAGAGTATAGTCATGCCTCCCAACGGTCTACATCGTGGCTCGGAGGTGTTCCTGAGCGTCGGGCTGCGATGTATAGCGGTGGGATCCATCTCCCAGTAGGGCCATCGAAGCTGAGGAGTCCGGAGTTTCCATCAGGAAGCCCAGCTGAGTATGGCAATACCAACATCTACCACAGCCTTGGTATCAAACTAGTCGCATGGTGGCAAATCCCCCTCTGATCCACAAGGGCGGCAACTGCCTGTGGTGGTAACGACCTGGGGCAGACTTTGGCTAAGCTCGGGATTCCACGCAACCACAACTGGTAAACCGGCTAAACTCGTAAAGAATGGAAATGATGCTGCCACTCGCACAACCAGTGAAGAAGGACCATCCAAGTAGCCAAGTAAGTAAGTAATTGCAGTCATTACATGGCAACGAAGCTAACTCATACTGGTTACGACTAGCCGCTGAAGAACAAGTGCGTTGTCTAGTATCTAACTAACTCGATATCTCTCATACGAGGGCGATCCAGGATTCACCAAATGTAGCATAAGTTCATCACAGATCTGAATCCGTTTGTATTCACCACATCCTACAGACATGTAGCAATTCCTTCAAATTAGCATTGTTCGATCTAAAACTACTCGTAGGAGATAAAAGGATAAAGCTCTCGGCGTTGACCAATCCGTGAGGGGATGCGCCATTCATTCGACGTCATTAAGCATCGTTAGAGGTGATTGAATGCACATCTGGCCTTTACAATGACTCACAGTGGCCTACCGATGTATCGAGCCAGTGCTGCTATCCTCCCAGACAACTCTGTTACCAATTTACTGACCCCGGAAGGATGAAAAGCTTGGCGGGTATAGGTGCTGGGATCGATTCGCTGTGTGTGCTGCAGGGCGTCTCGGACCACTGCGCCACACACGCCCAGTCGTAGAACATAAGGAAGCAAAGTGGTTAAACAGTGAAGTGTGTTTAAAAATAAACCCTAAAAACTACTGTACCTGTGTTCCGTGTGTTATTTTATCGCCTGAACCATCACAGTTTGAGGTAGGTCGTTGTGCGGCATCATCCACGAAAGTTTTCTAAATTTAACAATAATTTCGTCAATCGATAAAATGCTATATTCCATTGCTAAGAAAAAGGGTTGCCACAAAAAAGCACAATTCTTTTCAGGAATTTGGCATTTGTCTACCAAAAATTCAACTCGCCGTTTACATGGTGTTTTTATTGCTAACTTACTTTGATCTCTCCAATGGGTTACCACTTCATCGTAGCTGGGATGTGTTCCTGTGTGTCGGGCTGCGACGTACAGCGGGAGGATTCATCTCCCATCAGAGTCTACCAGGCGGAGAAGTCCGGCATTTCCATCAGAAAACCCAGCTAAAAGTAAACCAATGCCACGATCCACCACCGTCCTGGCATCATACTAGTCGCATGATGGCAACTGTCCCTCTGATCCACAAGAGCGGCCAGTGTCTGTGGTGGTGACGACCTGGGGCGGACTTTGGCTAGACTGACCTCAGAACTCTAGGGAACCACAATGTGTAAACCAGCAATCTCCCAGACAATGGAAATTATGCTTCCGCCCGCACAACCAGTGAGAATGGACCGCCCAAGTATCCAAGTAAGTAAGTAATTTAATACTGTTCGCTCTCACGAACACCTTTCCTCAATGAACATATTTTTTGCTAAATATCAACAATTAATGTTTAACCTATTGAACATGATGTGTGAGCAAATTATTCACCTTTTCAGAAATACTGCGTCCTTCGTTTGACAGCGGATCTCCTCCGTTTACAGATGAATCCTCATGTAACTTAGTCTCCTCACCTTCATCATTTGCGTCGGCCAGTGGAATTTCATCACTACCAAATTCATTTTCCAGTGCCTGAATAATACCACCTTCTCAAATTTGACTGCAAGAGCATCAATGGCTTAGGAGGTAGATAACAGCATGGATGTCAGATCCAAGAAGTTCTACGACAAAACGTCACCGGTTGCTTTTTTCTCCGAGAAGCTCTCTTCCCACTTTCATCGTCATCATTCGTACTTAACTGGAAGCATTCTCACTTACTACAAATAATATTAATGCAGATGTTAAGAACCTCTACAATAGGACGATCAAAACTACAAAGGCTATAATCTACAACAAATACTGTTTAGTAAGATGATGCCAATAGACCAGAAATCCTTTAGAAACAGGTAGTCAACAAAGGGAAGCGGTTGGTGTACAAAAAGTAAAACGTTATCCACAGTACTACACTCATTCTAGTGCTCACGGAATCTTTTCTTCTATCCATCGACCAAGAGACTACGATCCGACCAAAACGGACAAAGTGCCCCAGAATCTCGCTTTGTTCATTCTTTCGAAACCAATTAACAAACTCACTTCTGCACTTGATTCGCTCTCAACCCTCTTCCTCTTCTCAGCCTTGCGACGTCTAGAAAAAGACTTTCGTGCTTTCCTAGTTTTATCCTTCTCAAATATACAGACCTTCCTTTAGGAATCGCACGTCGTCCCTTTTGTTTTGCTTTCGACGCAATGACAGCAAGTGGTTCATCATCATCACTTGAAAACATCTAAGAGGAAATAGACCAGCACAAATTTCTGAGTGAGTGTTGACTGGAAATAAGTTCTAACGATATCTTTACTGAACTGTCAGTGATATTAAGCCAACTTGGTAGTCTATGAATAAGAATTTCATTAACACCAAACTGCATACAATTGCGAACAAAATCATGACTTATAAAACTTTATATCTTAACGATCATGTCAAGAACACCTCTATCGGCCACCAATAATCTTTTCTGGATATCGAATAAGTAAACTGATTGTCAACTGTTCCTAGGAGATAGAGTAACTCGTAGAGACGAGGAATACTGAATAATTATCGCCTAAGTACTAATTACACCTTTATACCGATTACGCCATCATGAAAGTTTACTACCACGAAAAGATTTATTCGTCATAAGGCATGGAGCTTGTTATCTTCAAGGGACCATGGAAACAAGATCACGATTTGGTCAGATATTTTCCTAACACTGCTCATATGACATCAGTCTAGTACTAGCCAAAGTTATTCAGACTTGGTAAGAACTGTTCTGGCGAATGAAGCAGTAAGTATGTAGTAGTCAGGATGAGCCAAAGTCAAAAATCCACGATATATACAAATATTTATAATAAAGATGACAACTGGTTCATAGAAATGCAATGACCGTATGGTCCATACACACTGGAAAGCGAAGAATGGTGCAAAGCACATGATATAACCGAATTGCCGAAACATCCACTACACACATTTTTCTTTATTTCAACACATTAAGTTTCGAACTGTAAATACAATAATAGAAGTTATGAAGATAAATCGCTGATTTAAAAAATGAAGCTATGAAGCTGACCTTCACATATCGGCCAATTAGCTTAGAAACTCACTTATCTATGTAACGGATTTCTGGCGTAACCGGACCATGTACGAGTGTACACAGTTGTACCCTACGAATTTCTGGAAGTAGGAGTGCTTTTGCGATCACCTTTCGAATAGGTGGTTCCGGAAGATCCTTTTCCTTCCCGCCCTTTCCACTCTGTACTTGCTGGATGCTCGTATTCTTGTGCCCATCGGCTTCATCACATAACACTTCGCCGACGCCACAGGAGATAATGTGAACTGGAGTCCGATTCACAACTGCAGGTGGGTCGGTTGTAAATGTGTGCGTTAAATGTGAAACGGTCGTGTGTAAGTCATTCTGAACAAACACGTTAAAAATAAAATTTTTACTCGCATATGAATACTTGGACTCATGAATAGAACAACAGCACAGCAGATGCTGCGTACTGGTATCCTTATCTGGTATTCGCACTATGCTATTCATAGGTAAAAGTGCCCGAGCGACGTTTTAGAGTTAGTTGGACAACTGTGTACAATAGAAATGAATAACATTTCACATATACCAAATGAGCCATCTAAGAAACATGGCAATAGCTTAAACAAGTACTGACAACATCTACACATGCACTTACCAAAGAACTGCACAGCTCGAATGACCAACCTCGACGCAAATAGCCGCCCTGTCTTCTGCGAACTGTGCGTCAAATATCTTTGTCCCAAAATGCTCTCGAAGACGTTGTCTTTCGATCATTGAAAACTGAAAGCAAAATTAAACGGTATTCGTCATCAATGATAATTCGAATTCTCAAAAAAGAACCTCGGAAGTTCACGGCCGTATTTAATCACGTTTCATAAAAAATAAATGATGAACCCTTAACGTTATCCAGAAACCTACTTAGGCATGGAGTAGGCGTCATCTCTTGAAAGTGTTACAATTAAATGATGAAAACAAAACACTAGTGAAAGAAAACTGGAAATTAAAGGATTCACATACATGTGAACGTGTGCACATTTAATTGCATGAGTATCTTAGACAACTTTTTCATTGTGATGGAAATGCTAGTCCATATTCTAGTGTCTAACAGGCAAATGGAAGAACTGCCACGCCAATAATGAGTTTTACTGTTACGAAGCCTGGGTTCAGTAAGATTGGGTGAGTGGCCTCTTTTAGAGGACACAGGAGTCTGAACCTCCCTTGCACTGCACTGACTTCTACTGTTTTTTCCTCAAACCCCTAGATAAGAGTTGTTACATATTGAATCGGTGATCCAGCCAGGATTATCTATTCTCCTTCACATTATTATCTAAAATTCCTTATATAATCATATTAGTCCAAGGCTCTACTTTTTATCTGCTTCGTTGAAAACCACTGCATCCGATCTGTAATACTTTGAAGGCGGCAATGTCGCACATTGCGCGTTAGCTATGAAGTTCAGTCCTACTACTTTTTTGTGAAAAAGGATATTGCGCGAAGTACTCTGCGCTGGCTGGGTAGCCGTCCTATCTGCAGATACTATATGTGTATTGCAAATACAGCCTATAGGTAGTGATCAGCTCATAGAAGCCTATTGTCCGATCTAAGAGCTATATAAGTTGCAAGTTTCTGGCTTCAGATATATGATTCTGTGGGAAGGATTGTTGGTGGAGCTGCATCAGTGGGAATGTTTGAATCTGGTACAGGTCCCGTCGATCGATAGAGATTTGAATAGGATCTCTCTGTGTGTAGAATATTCCATGCACCTTCATCTGAATCACCTGTCGTTCCGATGATCGTCGAGCAACTCGCGCGCGCGCCGGTAAACCTTCCATCTTTCCCTGTCGCATGCAAGAGTAGTCTAGTGGCTTCTGTTCGCTCTAGAGCTGGTTGAGCTCCATACCCTTGTTCTACGCTTTTCGTGCAGAACTCCATCGGGTCGGTGGCCTTCTTGCAGTAACTTTGACATCCCGAGGAATCCCTCAGCAACGGCTCGTCTCCACTGGTTGTCGTTCATACGTATTGAGCGTCGAGTCCACCTTATTTTCGACAGTTTGGAGTATAGAACGAAGTCTTTGAATTCTGATCGGTAACGCAGGTCGGAGCTTCGGATCTCTTCACTTACTTGTGTGACATGGTATATTCCTATCAATGTCCTTCCGACTACGCGTTGAATAACGCTAAGTGATCGTTTATCCTGCTCACGACCTCGTTTCTGACACATATGTTAAACCGGGAAGTACTGTTGAGTCCAAAAGGTGGGCACGGAGCCTGGTCTTCTTTGTTCTTTACACTACATCGTCGATGATCTTAAAAGCTCCCCAAGATGCTCGTTTCCTCCTGCTCAACTCTGGAGCAAAGTCGTACGTCATGTTGATCTCCCGATCTAGATAGACGTAACTGGAGCATTCGGAGATATTCATTCTGTCGAACGTGAGTGGGATATACGTAACGAATCCGCTCTTCATGAACATCGTTTTGGTGAGATCTAGTTGAAGATCAACTTTTCCACAGGCTTTATCAAAGTCGGCAAGCATTCGTTTCGTTTGGCTGTTTGCTGTTATAAGAACGATGTCGTCAACAAAGTGAAGATGGTGTAATTGCCGACCACTGATTTCCATTCCCATGCTGTTCCATCCCAATGTTCGCATAACGTTCTCGAGTGTGGTGGTAAATAATTTTTGCGAGACGTCCAAGGATCTCCTTCACAAGAGGGACCTCGAGCCAATTGGTCGCAAGGCTACGTGGAGCATCCCCAGGTGGCAAAGAGGTGTTAATAGCGGACCAAAAGCGACCATGGTTTTCCTGAACCGCAGATTGATCCAGAGTATGGACTCCCTGTTCCTGCTATGCCGATTTTTGACATTCCTCCTCTGCTTACGAGAGTGTATTCATGCGAGCATGCGTGGGTGTGTTGTCGTTTGTATGGATTGTATTCTACGAGTCAACTCGGCCAGAAGTCTGCATCAAATGACAGATAATTATATGCCAGGTGGTTAGGAGTCGCCTCGAACAAATAAGCTTCATGTGTACTCTGGTAGAGACTGACTAGCTACTCTTGAGTATACCCAGCTCCACGTTAACAGCTCAGCAAGCTATATGTGGGTACCATAAAAATATACACAGTAAAATGAACGAGCCTTATTCCCCTGATCCGAAGAAAACCACCGATTCGGCTACGGTAGGTGGGACGAGTATGGAATGGTCTCACAGTCATTCTAAGCTGCCTAAATCCCAAAGGGCTACGTTAACGACTTGTAGCTACAATGCACGCACACTTGCATCAGAGTCCTCGATAGAACACTTGATCATGACATCCGAAACGAACCGTTCTTCGGAACATGCCACAATAGAGAAGTCGACGGCGTCGACAATCTCGTCAACACGATTTTGCCTATAAACATCGATCCATTTGAACAACTAACAACCCTACTCGGACGCTTAGATTAAAGAGATTTGGAACAACACCGGCTTTGACAATCCTTGTAGGCATGCAACCGCCTATTCACCTCGAATTTGCTAAACAATGCAGACAAGCGATAAAAGATCTTAAAGAGAGATGAGCAGCACCTATGTTCGAAGCTGTGGAAGCTGGTAGAAGCATTTGCAAAACCCAATGAAGCGTCGACAATTAAAAACAAGAATGAATGAACTCCGACGCTTAGACGGGACAACTACAGTTTTTAGTGAGATAAAGGAGCAAATCATTCAACTACGACGCTCAGACGGAACAGTTACAGCTTGTAGAAAGGCCATGGAGAAAATCATTCATGATTACTACTCACATCTCTCCAGTAGCCACGTTCTCCAGCCATCATAGGAAATAGAGGAGGATGGATATACCGTACCACCGGTTCTCGCTTCCGAAATCCGACGTGATATTTCATTGGTTAACAATCGAACGACACCAAGTCCGAACAGGATATAATCTGAACACTTGAAGTTCCTTCTGCCAGTCCTCGTAAACACACTCGCTCGGCACTTCATATGTCACCCGTCTGAATGCAACGTCTCTACTCAGTAGAAGACTAGCAAGACTGTGCTGTTGTTCAAAAAGAATGATCTCCACGATATCATTAAGTATCGCACAACCTGCTTGCTCTCTTTCGTCTAAGATTTTCACTCGAATTGTCCTAAACAGGATTGACAAAACACTGGACGAAGGACAGCCATAGGAGAAAGCAGGGTTTTGAAAAAGATTCAGTACGATGGGCCATATCCAGGCAATAACAAGACCGACTGAAGTGTTGAGAGAGTAGAGCAGACCGCTCTGTCTCAAATTAATCGATTGAAACAAAGTTTTGACTCAGTTTAAATAGAAGCAATCCTGGAAGCCTTAGACAACCAAGTCCACACTCAGTATATAAAGATTCTTCGCGATCTATATGAAAAGTTTACAATCAAAATTCCACGATTCTATAACGTATTAACATCGACATCAAAAGAGGTGTTAGGCAAGGCGAAAACCATTTCGCCAAAAATTTACTGCATCTTATGGTAGGAAATTGTAATATGCCGTGGCCATCCAATAGAAAAGAAAACGGAATGTAGTAGTCGCGCAGATCGTGATTTATTTATGCTCTTTATTTCTTGTTGAGCATCTATAGTTTTCGTTTCTCGATCTTGGTGAAGATATCACATTTCCTTGAACAAAAGATTTTGACGACCATCCATTCAATGTGTGTTGCAATAGGATCTTGTTGCAAATATCTCCTCTTTTCCAGAAGCTTTTTCGTTCTCGTTGTCAAGAATTTAGAGCCTGTCTCTGGATAAAAAGATCTAACTCGGCACGTGTTCGGAAACCTTTCAGCGATGTAGTGAATTCCTCCTATGAATCCTTCAAGGAATTGTTTCACCATAAATGAAAGAGATAGGAATGGTACAGCGACTGGTAGCAAGCTTTGCCATTGCCTTAATCTCTAAAGTGGAAACACCAGTAAAGGAACTCTGGCCATTACTGCGCTGTAGATAAATAGATGGATGATGATTACTTTGTCATTTTCTCAATATAAGAGGAAGCGGACAAATCTTTTGAGTTATTCAACGAACTGTCAGAGCACATAAAATCCGCCTGAGAGAAACCGAAAGAAAACTGGCCTTCATTTCTGGACATTTAAATTAGTCTATCCGAAAACGACTACATCACCAAGCGGTATCGAAAGCCAGGTAACAAAAATATACTGGTCCATTACCTCTCCTCTCATCGTTCACAAGCAAAGAAAGGCGCTTGTGAGAAACATGTTTTAAACAGCCATCACTGTGTGCACAAGAAGGGCAGAAGAATCCATGAAGTTGAAGCGGAAAACCAAGATCCACAAACAATAACATTAACGTTGATAAGGTCCCATTTATCCTGCTCTTCATATCTAACGACATAAGTGCAGGCATAAAACGTCGCTTAAAATGGATTGATGTAGAGAATTCGGTAGCAATGATTGAAATACCCCCGGGAACTCCTAGATATCAATTAGTTCGCAACCGCCGGTAAGACCGTCTATTTTCAACGCAAAATTGGATAGTGTGGTCTAACGGCAGAAACAGTGATTGCATGGGTTCGGGTATGGTGTACCTAATTTTTTGTAACACTTTGGGGTAGAATACGTTGGCATTACGGATAGACTACTCTGCATCCGTATAAAAAACACACATATGGTAAGCGTGAAGCTAAATAGAATACTCCACTAGTCGCGCATGCGATACAAAGAGATAACGGAGAAGCTTTTGAAGTAGAAGCTACCACCTTCGCACAGAAATCGAAAACTTCAGCGCGTAAAAGTCTCGAACTCTCCAAGCATTTTAGATAAATTTCAAGAATCCAAAAATAAACCGCAGGGAGAACTGCCTCATTATTATGCGTATTTAAATGCAATATTTAAAACTGATATTTTAATGTGAGAAAGGCAGACTACCCATACACATGAAGCTCGGTTGGGTAGGCCTCCACGTGGAAAACTCAGTGGAAGACTCATAGAAAGCAGTGAGTGTACGAAGAAGCTATTTTGTTTCCCATGCAAACGAAATCTAGGTACCGTGATTTTTCTGCTGGGGTTATGTAGGTATTTGGCTGACTAGATTGCAGCCAATTTGATCATTCTAGGCTCCGAAGAAGTCGAAATCCGCGGAAACGTCAGCTTTTGTGAAGAGTAGAATAACAACCTCGTGTTTGTTCATCAAAAAAACAGTGATCAAAAACGAAGATAATAGAAACTCGATCTTGGGAATCAGTGATTGAGATGTTCAAAATTTCATGCAGTCTAAATAAATGAGCATGCATCTTGCTGTCAAAAGTGCGTAGATGAGAGCACACCGTATTTAAATCAACGAAGGTTCGGCAGAGTAGTTTGAAGACTTTGAACACCACCACCACCACCATACTATCAGCCCGATACTGAGAAGCAGATTATGCAGCTCAGTCATTCAAACGACATCTCGCTACATGACATGTGAGAAAAGGCGTACGCGGAGAAATCTATAACATTTAGCGGGGTAATTAATATTAGAAATGAGGACGTACTCACAGTTGGTTACTAAGCGATCATTTGCTAACTGAATACCAGTCACATGCACTTTTGCTTTAAATTTACAGTAGCACAGATTCGGATGCCAATTTAGGTATACACCACAGAATGAGTCAGCCATAGAGCTTTCTACGATTTTTCGTTTCCTACACACACGTGGAATCGATCCCCGTTCCCAAGGCCCACCAAACCTTCCATCCATCCGGGATCGCCAAATTTGCAACAAACTTGTCTGGGGGGATAGCAGCACTGGCTCGATACATCGGTAGGCCACCGTAAGTCATTGTAAAGGCCCGATGTGCATTCAGTCACCTCCTTAATGAAGTCGAATGCGTGGCGCATCCCTCAGGGATTGATCGACGCCGAGGACTTTATCCCCTATCCTTTATTTACTACACCTTTGTTCTCATCCTAGTATCTTCCTCGTTGAAAAAAAACTTACCCTTTCAGCAAACGCACATAACTGCATTCGGAAACCAAAGTTAGGATTAACAACAGGTCGTTTCTTCGAAATGAATTTAAGAGCGTTGGAAAATGACAAATCACAAACAGTAATCAAATACGCAGCTACAACGGTTGCACTCCTAGAAACACCAGCGAGGCAGTGCACCAGGACGGCAGCTGAAAAAAAAACATGACTGATTTTGATTCTTATTTTGCTCAACTGTCAAGATGTATGATGGTTAACCCCTCTAATATACATTTTTGTCCATTGAAGAGAACGGAAGCTTTTCGGTTCGCTTTTCGAGACTGATCTGTTCACGAACGTCAAAGCACAAAGAAAAGAAATCAAAGTTAAGCGAGGTAGAGGAAAAACCCAGCCATAGATAAAACAAACCAAAAAAACCAATGGCAAACACTAATGCTTCAACCCACTTTGTTTTAACCTTGCGCTATGAATGAACTCATTCGTAGTTGAGAAATGAGCAGAAATATCTACCGATGAACAGTCAGACAACTGGATTCGCAGTACCTTGAAAGAACATAGATATATGAATATCTACTTTCAAAGTTTTAAAAAGTGGTAAGGACCTTCAAATGCTCGTGAGCAGGATGTTGGGCAAGCAGATCATGGACAGAGACAATGGACTGAAAGGAAAGTGTTCATTCCAGTGGAAAACTTTTCTTTGACGGAACATGGACAGAATGATGGGTTAATATGTGGTGACAGATTTACATACCTTACTATTAAAAAAGTGGGAACATTTTCAGTATGATATTCCCTAAATTAAAGAATTGTGAAAAACTCACCTGTTAACTTTTTTTACATTACCCGTCGTTATACTACCGTGGGAATCCCAGCACCTCCACCATTCGCTGTGTTTTTTCGCATCCAACATGCACAATGATTTTCGAACATTTTGCGTATTGTTTCAGCTGCTGCTTGAGAGTTTTGTATTTTTTATGAATGTAGTAGAGTGCTGATCGAGGAGATTCTCCTTGCACTCTCGGAGATAGTGGTGACAAGGTGCTCCCACGTGGATCAGAGGAAAGCGTTGGTGCGGGGTGGAACTATCACCATAGCTTTCTGATCGACGGGATCATTAACCACTGCGCTATCCTACCTCCCTACATCGACATCTACACCAAGGAATGCTGAACAGTACGAAAAGTCAAGATACTATGATGATAGTCATCATACCTGTATTCGATTCTTCTTCAGTTGCACTATGTCAACAGCGTCACGAAGGCTGCCGAGATATAAATTGGGAATGATTTCGTCCATTTCCGTCCCTAATAGACATGGAAAATAGCTTAACATTGGTGTACCGACCTATATATTCTCACCTAATCTATTTCTGAAACGCGAGAGCGAAGACAGAATATTCGCCCTCGTCGAAGTACTAGGAACTGAGGCCGAATCCACATCGTCGCATAACGACGTCGAATCAATCAACAGCGATGAATCGCTGGTAATCATTCCAATTCTTCGGTTTCCACTAAATACCATCCACTGACAACGTTTCGTCCTACTCTGTGCTGTTTATAAAATACAGGTTATGACAGATATAAATACACACTGAAAAAGTGTAAAACGCATGAAACAGTGATGGATATGAGTAGTGCAAAGTAGAGCACTTATTTTGAGCAATTGGAATGACCGTTTCCATGGAACGATAGGACGTAGCCGCGATATTTGAAAAAATCGCCAGTGAAGTGATGACAAACAATGCAAGAAGAAAAACGAGAAATTGAATACCAGAAGCAAAAAACAATTACCGAATGGTTAAACCAGTCAGAGATCTAACGCTTCCACAAGACTTTGTCCAATTTCATCCAATTGAATTCACCAAATTAAAGGCAAAATAGTTAACAAACACTTTTAACACAACGAAAACAATAACAACAACAATGGAAACTTATTTCCGTCACGCTCCAGAGACGTATTGAACAAACAAAGCTGACAGGCAACCATGACGTTTCCAAAAAAAAAAAAACGAAACGAGGGAAAACAACAAAGAGTGTCAGCATGCTGCGCCATCCTATTCATTATCCACACGTTATCTTAAACGTTTACATAGCTTGACCATGCAGCAAGAAATCCATTTAAAAGACTGGTTTAACACTAGTCCGCTTTTCGTTGCGACATACACAGTCTAATCACTAGTCGTGCACCGCGGACCAGCGCTTAAAATGACAAACTTGATGAAAAATTCACTTCAAATGAAGATATGACAACAAAAATGGCAAAATATAATGAAGATATTGTCAATATAATCCTGGATTTACTCTTCAATTTCCTCAGAATCGCCAAGATTCAACTCAAGGAACTTCTCAGCTTTCTCTTGTAACTGGAAAGATTTAATCATAATCAAATACTAATGAGATGCAATTGTATGAGAAAGAATTGAACGTACCAGCAACCGCGATTTGTCGTCTCCAAACCGTTCCTCGGCCTCCATCCATTTACGGAAAAGCGGGCGGAGTTTATGCATGCTCAGTCGTAGAGAACACGCACGCTCCAGTATCTGTCTAAAGAAAATTGTCCTCATAAATTCTCTCGGTGGTTTCCTTATAAACAGTGGTAATAATTAGAAGATAAGACAAAGTCTACAATGGGAACACACATCGAATAAACTAAGAAAAACGACCAAAATTCCATCGAGCAAAGAGATAATTCGACTACCTGGTCATTTCAATTCCCGAATGCTTGAGGGAAAGGTCGGCATAAACTAACCATAAATCAGTCTTCTTCGGATAAGCACTAACCTAAAATATATGGGTAGAGATCGATAGAGCAGATTTTTACATGTGCATACCAAGTTTTCAAACAATGTGCGTCCCCGTTCAATGTCTCCTTTGCGGAACTCCATTTGAGCAAATCGGCTGATTATAGGGACATCTAGAAATCCACTCACTATAATTGGTAAACTAAATTCATTCTTTTAAACCAGCAAAGAACCAACGTCGTTGTTTTGGAACACTTGTAAGTGCTCTCTTCATTAGATCACGTGCTTTGTCAGCACGATCGGTTTTCATTAAGTGTTCACCGTATA
This sequence comes from Angiostrongylus costaricensis, assembly GCA_900624975.1. Taxonomy (NCBI): domain Eukaryota; kingdom Metazoa; phylum Nematoda; class Chromadorea; order Rhabditida; family Metastrongylidae; genus Angiostrongylus; species Angiostrongylus costaricensis. Next base: position 156,108 of record UYYA01003927.1, read on the forward strand.
GCGTCCATACGTCATCGGCGTTTGCTCGGAACTTCTTTAACATCACTTCGTAGACCTCATCCGCTTCCTGGAAACCTTTCGATTGTAGACGCTATAACAGAAACTTGGTTCATAACAATTTTCCGACCAATGAAAACGCGTCGACGTTTTAGTACAAAATGAGTTTTTTTTTCTCATACCTCTGATTATTATTACCACTACCATTTTTATGTTTGCGCCGTGTAACAACTCGCTACACTAACGCAAACGTAACTACATGAGTTATACACGATTTTTTTTCTTTTTGGAGGTTTATTTTTCTGCGTAACAGTTTTTCTTCTTCCACAACTCAATTAATAATCAACCGATAATTTCTTCTAAATAGATTTTGTACTGGATGCAGCTCCGGAAAAACGTTTGGCTATATTTTGTGGTCTACAAAACGCTTTTCTGGAACAGTACGTTCGTCTTGCGAAACAGATTGCTGGAATGGGTTACTTGGATAACGCTACAGTAAAAATACAAGTACACTACTCCCAAAGCAACAGACTTCACTTTTTCTCTGATTTAAAAACTTTTTCCGTGAGAAAAGAGGAGACTGCAGATCTTATGCGTCAAATGGCTCGTATTGAAAAATAAGGCTTCGGCTCAAGCGAGCTTCAACGAAAATTAGGCGTAGTCGCGAAAAAAATTTAAATAAATGCGCCAGCTGCACACCGCCCACAAGTCATCGGAATTTCCCTGGCACTTATTTAGCACCATTTCATTGACCTCATTCCGCATAGAAAATAACCAGCTAATTAATAAACAAACGGCTGACACTGAATTTTCCAGCTTCAGAAAAGATGGCTGCCATCTGAATATGCATTTTCAAAGCGTCCGCGTTACCACATGACCGCTGAAATATTTCTTTGGTTGAGTTTTCATCGCCGTATGCCACTTCCATGTTTAAGTAAGCCGTCCAGATATTGAAAATTTCGGTCTCTTCTCTGCAAAACATAACACTGATTGTAAAAACAACGTAGCCATTTACGAAATATAAATTTACCTATAATTAATAACAGTAAGAGCTCGCTCTGCTGTAGCACGTGCCATGCTTAGATCGTTCTTTTCCAGGAAAAACGAAATGTACCTGGAAGAAAAAGAAAAGAATGACACTGAAAAATGTAAGATATGGGATGTGCATTTTAACAATGCTTGAAAAATAAAGAAAACAGAATGGAAAAACCTTATCCAAATTTCAGCAGAATTGGGATCCTTCCGAAGAAGGCGAGCAAAATCCTCTTGGGTTTCGGAATTCAAATCACCAGAAAGTTCTGTTTCGCGACTCACCAGTGCTCGTTCTTTTTCCATATCCTTCTCCTCTTTTGCTGTAATCAAACTCAATTAGACACCAGATTAAAAATGACAGAAAAACTGCTTAGAAACTTACTTAACGACTTTAAGACCTTCATCCGTTCTTCGAGTTCCGCTTTTATCGGCACATTATCTGTTGATGAATGTGCTGCTGATCGGTCAGAAGAAGATTCATTAGCAACATCACTGCCAATTTTGCCAACTGCCGCCAAATCTTCTGGTCGAAAACCAACATTCGACCAGTCAAATCCAGGGTCGCTTAGCTGGAGAAACAAGCACTTTTAAAACTGCTAAGGGCAGCTACACTACTACATCAATTATTTCAAATTATTAACATATAACGGATATTCTGCATTCATTTGAATGCATGTGATGCAAAAATGACGACCTCTTTTAACGTAAAACATAATTTCTCAGCTTAGAAAAAAGTTTACTAATTGAAATAACGAGCAATTTAATCTACAGGCCTTGAATACAATAGCTCCTACTCTTCCAAAATAGAAATCTGGTTTTCCGGAGCTCACAAACGTATCTTTTTCACGGGGACCCGTATTTAAACAGCGATATGATTAAATAGTCAAGATTTTGTAGAGCAGAACGCGATGGTATTCACCAACACACCGTGTTTGTGGTTAACGCAAATGCGATGAAATTTTTAAAAAATGTTTTTTTTGTGAATTTCAACTTGAAACAATTCTAAATAAAATGCTGAATCCATAGAAATTACACCTGCTCTTAAACTGATAAACTAAGGGAGGAAAGTTCTAGTTTTCAAAAAAGATTATCGAAAAAAGTATTAAAAACTGGAACTGATCGCTTTTTGCTAAACACATTTCGCTCCCAGAATTATTCAGACGAAGACAAACAAAGCCATTTAAAAGCGGAAAACACTTTAAAATTGGATATAAAAATCACCTTAACTTTCTCAATATCTCTAGTGAGAGATTTTTCTTTCCTTTCCTTCACAACGACTCCAGAATTGTCATCGTCGATTTTTCTTTTTCTGTCCTAGGCACAAAGAGGTGTCTTTTTATATTCAAAAGACATTTTACGCAGTTATTCCAAAACAAAACCTAAATTACCTTAATGAGAGGTGCTTGTAAAACAATTTTTACTAAAGAAAGTGATATACGTCCTTGACCATCAATGTGGTTCACTCGCACGGAAAGTATGGAGTTTAAAGCAATTGAGGTGATTTCACTAAAACAAATAAATATGCAGAGCTCCCTCCCTCAATCAATGCTCTTCCATTTCATCGTAACCGTAGGTACTCCTAGGTGTCCAAATACGATATGAAAACGAGACCATCTCCAGCAAAGTCACCAAAAATGTGGACAAATTTGAAATGCCTTTGTCAAGTCGTAGTTAGGAGTAAACCTGTGTCCCTTAGAGTTCAGCAAGCTATTTGCAGCTACATTGTTCCTTAAGCGAACACAGTTACCCAAGATGTCCAGCTGCAAGGGAAGAACGAATGAAGTTCATCTTGAAGTTTACAAATGACATATATATATATATATATATATATATGTACATGTGCATACGCATTATATACACATGGATGTACATATTGTTTGCTTGGATGGATCTTCACTAGTTATGCGGGACCCAGCATAATTCCTATTTCTTCGCAGTTTTGCTGGTTTAGCCATTGTGCCTCCGTGGAGCCCCGTGGTTAGCCTAGCAAAAGTCTAACTCAGGTCGTCACCAGTACAGATAGTCACTGCACTCGTGGATCAGAGAGAGATTTGCCACCATGCGATTAGTTTGATAACAGGATGCTGATGGATCATGGTATTGGCTCTCTCATACCTGAGCTTCCTGGTGGAAATGCCGGATGCCTCCCCAGGTTGGCAGAACTTGGTGTAGCGACGAACCCCCTGCTTCATATCGCAGCCCAACACCCAGTAACATCTATCAGCCAAGATGATGAGGTAAACCGTTGGGAGACATGTACATATATGTGTAGCGAAGTAAATTCAAGAAATCATGTATGTATACATGTATATACATATATGCATATGCACGTAAAGATATATGTACGTGTAAACAAATTTAAGGAATCGTACGGATGATGGCTCTTTCGCAGACGACCGACAACTCCAGGTCCAATTTCCACCAAGACAGCCTCTAGCGTATGTTTTGCCAAGAATCCATCACACTAAGAGAAAAAAAGGCTGATAATCATATTCAATACTTACAAAAGGAAGAAAAACTCACTATGAGTCCAACTACAACTTCGTTTGGATCAACAAGTAGACGTCGACATTCAAGATACTCATTTGATTCCTTCTGCTTCAAATAAGACTCATACCGTCCTTCAGTACAAACATAATTTCGTTGAGGATTATGATCTTGACGAAGAGCATATAGATGGAAAATCTGAAACGTATACAAACACTTCTTTATAGCGAACTACTATGTGAAAAACGAGTTCTGTAACCAAAACTGTCGTCATACATAGTGACTTTTCGAACCTGATTTGTAAAAATTTCCAAATAAAAACAATACTTCGTCGGTACGAAACCTACACCGTTGCGTCTGAAATGTGTTACGTGCTCCGTAACTTTTTCGTAATTGTTAGCAATAGCAGTAGCACATAACGTTGCTTGTTGCCCATTAGGAAGTTGAAAAAGCACCGAAATCGGATGAAGGTTTATGTGTATTACTCTACCAGTTAGTCGGTGGCCAACATCGAATCTCTAAAATATCTTAAAATCAAAAACATTTGCTAAATTCTTCGTGCTTATTCAATCCAGTTCGGTTTTTTAAGAAAAAGAAAATGTAGGAAGAAAACCAATAACAGCTAAAAATCAGAGAATAAGCGGCAGTGAAAACCACTGCTAACTTGTTATTTTTCAGAAATATAAAACGACACATACCACTATACTAGCTTGCATATCGAGTGCCAAATTCAGTAACCCATGTCCGTGACTCTTTTTCAATTTTATCGCACTTAGTACCTCTGCTAATCGCATTTCACCTGGTTTTGGCAGATATTCGAACACTTCGCCATCGCGATCAGGAGCCTCAGCCTTAAAATATTAACGGTTAGAAATCCTCAAGAAAAAAAATTAAAAATATATCAACATTATATTTAACTTCCTGGAACAAAGATCAGTGACGTTCAAGTGGCGTACAAAGAACAAACATAAGAAAAGCTCTCGACGTTGATCAATCACTGAGGAGTGCGCCTTGAATTCGACTTCATTAAGCATCATTGGAAGTGATTAAATGTATATCTGGCCTTTACAATTACTCGCAGTGACCTATCGATGTCAGTGCTATCGAGCCAGTGCTCCTTTCTTTACAGTAAAGTCTGCTAGGAATTTGCCGACCCAGAAGGGACAGAGGGCTTAGTGGATCTGGGACGCCGGGATCGATCTTATATGTGGTGAAAGACGCCTCTAACCACTGCACTACACGCACCTCAGAACAAATATATACATATGAATCTAATAGAAACACCATAAAATGATCAACGGGCAGTATTAAGCAAGGAGAACATTTGCTCTATATAATATACGAAATCTGAAACATTGCACTGAAATTACTCAAACGAATGTGACAAGACGTGACCTAAAAGAATGAAAATAATGGATAAAGCTCCCCATTTTCACCAGTCCCTGAGGGATGTGCCTTTAATTCGACATCATTAAGCATCGTTGGAGGTGATTGAATGAATATCTGGCCTTTACAATGACTCGTTGTGGCCTAACGATGTATCAAACCAATGCTACTATCCTCCCAAACAAGTCTGGTACTAATTTTCCGAACCCGGAGGAATGGAAGGCTTGGTGGGCCATGGGCGCTGAGATCGACTCACTGTGTGTGTTTCAGGACGCCTCCGACCACTGCGCCATACGCGCCACTACGAAATGACAGAGTAACGTGGTGCGAAAATAACCACTTTCAATTTTATTCCAACATATCCCGGTTCATATTGCACTTAATTGAAGCCACCAAAAAATGTAGATTTTTCTTATAAGAGACACATTGTCCTACTCTGTTACGACGAAATTCTAAACTATTGCAGCTCACGAAACGCAGTCTAATTAAATTTTTGCGCCAAAACTTATGCTTCGAACACGGGAAAAATTGTACATGTGGAATCTCTTCAGGTCACTGGCTTATATCGCTGCTCCGCTTGAGAGTCAGATTGTAAAAAATCAAAGTCGTTTTAAGTTTTCTAGAAGATCCAGACCTGGATAAATTCATGATCAGCAGAGTAATCAATAAGTTTTATACAGCCTTATGGCTAAAGAGCAAGGCTTTTTCCAAATGTCTGCAAAGTTCTCAAGTTGCACACTAATCCAACAATGGAGAAAGTGCTTAGTTATGAATAAACTGGCTTCACGGAGAATGTGTCGAGGAAAAAATAAGTCAAAAGAGTTAACAATAACAAGTATATTAACAATCAACACATCTTTTATGCTACTACGAAGAACATCCGTTCCTACTCTTAAAGGCCACTAATCGTTTTTTTTCCACTTTTCTGTAGATACTCATATTTTAGGAGAAGTAAGTGAACAAGCCGTAGCTAGATATCTTCCAACAGGAGAATGTCATCGAATGAGTCCTTTTACGGTAAGATATTCCATGATTTCAACTTCGTAATTTCCTAAAGTTGAGTTCTCAACAAATCCATTTGCCCTTACAGCGATAGTGAAAGCACTTCTTATGGCTTTTCAAAAGTAGTAGGAAAACTATCAGCAGTTGTTCAAAATTTTGTGCTATCTTGAGAACATCGAATCAAATTACTTATCAAAATCTTTATAAGATACTTATAACGACAAAATACACAAAAAATCTAAAGCATACCTTCAGATCCTCACTAGAAGCTTCAATCGCAATTTGACCAGACCAAAGAGGGTTGACTTCAACACGAATCTTTTTCTTGGTGAGGTCTTGATCTGGTGATATAAAACAACGAAGAATTTCTCCATGCTAAAGAGGTAAAACTATAGCAAAATAAAAAGCAACCTAAGCTTAAAAAAAAGTGTAGGAACATATTTCAACATAAGCGATGAAAACCACTAGTGTTAATGTATTTCTTACTGTAAATACTGTTTGGAAAGCAACTGCAGTGGCTTTCTTGCGTGGCTCCGCGATTTTGGTCTCATTCATAGTCAACTCAGCAACACGAATCTAAAGAAGACTGAAGAGGAATACGAATGGCAAACGTTCACCAGATATCGATATGTTGTCACAATACTCTAAATAGTACCCGATAGGAAAAGAATCTGAAGCACCTTAGCGTCTTTCTTCTTTATTGAGATAAACTTGATAATCTTCACGACAACAGATCTCCTTCGATATTTCTTTAAGAAATTTTCAAGAGGGAAAGTGTTTTCAATCAGCAAACGAGAAGGTAGTTCGGACACATGGAGGCGTCCTATAATAACATATCTTCATTTACTCATCCAGTTCATAAAAAGTGTCTGCCATTAGATAACTACACTATAGGCGCATTCATATTGCGGATTTAGAACATTAACCCGGACATTTTCATGAGTTCTGCAGGACTTCAGCTCAGTCCTCATCAGTTACTGTCGCGATACAATACACATAATATAGAAAACCCACTGATGAGCGCGTACACTCACGCTTAGAACGCTTAAGCTCTTACAACCAATATTTTTGTGTATCAAGTATGCACCAACAGTAAAAATACATCCATAACAAATCTCCTAAATGGTTTATGTTCTCATCCACGCGAGGCGTATAGAGAACTTCAGGATACTGAAGCAGCAGAGAGGTCTGAATACCTTCCTCACCATGAATAATCCTATTGCAGAAAGCAACCAGATGAGCAATCTGGCCCGAAAAACTGTCTCTTGTGCATTATTAGAGCGTAAAGATGCAGAAAACATTTCTAAATCCATGTTGAACATATTTGGTGGACAAGTCACTCACTGCTTCCTCAATGCTATAGATTTCTTCCACTTTGCGCACCTTCAATAGTTAGCCATTCATACAGGTATTGCATCACCGCAGATTTCGTTTAGCAGGTGTGAGTACCCGATTCGTCGATTACTGGACTTTAAGCTACTTCACTGACTAATTTTTAGACAAATTGAATGTTGATCTTCTTAACAGCATCAGCTAGAGTAGTCTTACCTTTCATTAGTAAAAATCAAATTCGCAAAATTCACGTTAACGCCTCCCTAAATACTGTTGTTTAGATGTTAAGAAAGAGAAATCAACAACATTCAGAACATAACTTTACTGACGCTGAGGTATTTGCAAAAATCGGGACCGCAGGTGTCTGCGGTGGGGAAACATATATTTAATACCCCTTCGTTATAATATATACCCTGCGGTTAGAAAGACAGTAAATAATAAGCTAAAATTCAGAACATAGTTTGAAAGGAAGAAGTTCCCAGGCAATAAAAAAGGGATAAAGCTCCCTGAGGGATGCGCCAGGCATTCGCCTTCACTAGGCATCGCTATGAATGCATATCTGGTCTTCGTAACGATTTGCGGTGGCCTACCGATGATCGAGGCAGTGCTGGTATCCTCCCAGCCAAGTCTGGTACCAATCTGCCGACACAAGAGGTATGGAAGGCTTAGTGAGCCTGGGGCGCAGGAATCGATCCCATGTGTATTGCAAGGTTCTTCCGAGCATTGCCCTACAAGCGCCCTTTCTAGCTATTAGTTCCAGGCAATATTTCAGAAAATGCGTCAAAATTCTAAACATCCCAATTAAAACCTAGTACTAGCATTGCCTCTTTTTTTACTTCAATACTTTAAAACACCTGCTCTAAGCCTGCATCACGTTAAAGAAATTCCATAAACAAAAAAAAACAAAACAGCAAACATTACCTATATGACCTCCAGGCAATTCTATTTGAGCAGCGAGCTTTCCATGATCACGACGGTCATCACTAATCCACGGTCCAAGCACAATACCAGTATATGTGCTAAGATTCTTTACGCTTTTCGTGCGCAAACCCTGAATTTTGCAAACTCAGCAACATTCCTGGGTTCTTGTAGTAGTCACGAATAGATGAAGCTTAGACAAACAAGGAAAAAAAACCGACCAATTTAGATTTCGACTTCTTTGCCAAACCAATTTCGCTTTCACTTAGCTTCGCTGATTTCTTCTCTGAAGAGCGCAAAGTTAACTCACTAATAAAGGTACCGCAATGTAGTAATAAACAATCAAACGCAGTTGTATTTGTAAACATTACGGTTATTCAGACGATAGGACTAAAGTATGGAACTGATACTGACCAGGAAAAGATCTTGGCAAATGTTGCGGAGGTATCAACTCGTTAATCAAGTCAGTATCCTTTTTAAGAAGACCGATGTGCACTTGGTCCGTTATAGGAATTATGTCTCCAATATCAACTTCATCGCCATAGGAAATTCGTACTAAAAGACTTTTACGCTAAGAACCTGCCAACAGGAAATTGCAGGATGTTGGTTAAGAAGAAGACGAACAGTTTTTGATTTCTATTACTTGATTTGGATGGAACCTTGACGGAATGAATATTAAGTGGGTTTTCTCACTAGGTAGTACAGCAATATAATCTCTCTTCGCAAGCACAACGCGGTTTGCAGGAGGTTCAGGGTTCTGAAAACAGTTATTAATCAGCAACAACTAAAAACAAGTAGAATAAATATAGTCACCTGTTTCACTAGAGATTTTTTCTTAATTTTCTTACTCGCTACTGCAACTGTACTTATCATGTCTACCATCACTAACTCAGCATCGTTTTGGGGAAAGACGTAATCAATGACCAGACATTTGATCTTATCACCAACCTATAAAAAGATTACGAGGGTTAGCCGTCAACTTCATGCTAATTTAGAACATCAAAATAACCTTAACGCCATCTGTGTAGTTACCCTTACGAACACGACCTGTTAATTTGTCGTTAAAAATCACGAACAATTCATCATCGACGATTTGTGATATTGTCGAAATTACAGTCGATCCTTAAACTTTCTAAATAATTAATCGACTCGTCGAACGTATTCTAACAAACCAGTGAAGTAAAGGCGAATATGAAATGAACCATGAAGTGGTAGTTCAACTTTGGATGACCGAGCAATTTGAAGCATTTCTTCAACACAGGACCGTACAAGTTGTAATGCTATGCTGGCAGCTGGCGATGAAGTCTTTGACGGTAGATGTTCGTGAGGAACACAGTCAATAAGCTAAAATAACTATGATACTAGGTCGATATCCCGAAGCGCCTTTTTAACCCCTCAAACACTCATTCCACAACTTGCTTGTTCAGTATTCTCCTAAAGTTATTTGCAATATCTACATACTCATGTGTAACTCTAGAGAGCTTACACCTCTATAAAAACCTATACACTCTTCGGACCCCTTTCTCTGCAGGAGTCAATTGACAGGGTAAACAAAGAAGTGATCGTTCAGTAGCGAATAGCTAAAAACTAACACTATTTTCATATGGGAGATGTTCCTGGGTGGTCGAGCTGCGATGTACTGCGGGAGTGTTTATCCCCCAGCACAACCAGTGAAGACGAGCCATACAAGTATCCAAATAAGTACTAACAAGCTCATAGACCCAAGAAGAAAGTAGTGATTTATACAACCAATTATGGTACTCAAGGAACTTATAAAGATCACAAAACCGACACACTTAAGTGCTAAATTAGACGAACAGTCAAGTATCCTCATATATTAGCAAAAACGACTAAACTGCGACCACCAACGACAGGCGCAGCTACTTTTGATCACATGCAACTGTTGGTACATTTTTTCAAGCCTAACACCAGGACTAATTACATGCAAAGTTTGAAACCAATATGGGTGCTAGTCTAAGCAAAATTGACTGTGTATTCAAAGCTTCAATGTATGTAGTAACTATGTTTTTAAATATTTATGTAATCGCGAAACTGTGATACATGGTTAAACTAGCGAATGCAAGCAAACTGGAACCACAACCTGCTTAGTGAAAAGGCTCCTTAAAAGCAAAACAGACAAACGTAAATAGTTTACCTTTAAACTAACACGGAATGTCTTCTTCTCCGAATGAATGCTACGTATGCGTCCCACCACTGTTTGCCCTATCTGTAGACTAGAAGCTCCATCCTTACCTATAATATAATTGGCTGAAAACGGCCCAAAAACAATTTGGACCGAAGTATACCTCCATCTATGTCATCGAATGCTACTTTCCCTAACAGTCCACTGCCACCAACAATCTCTACATAAAGACAGTCATCCGGTACTCGTTGAGAAATAATTCCACAAACCAGCTGCAACGACTATCAACTAAGACACAATTATATTTATGGAAACATTTCCACGTGATCAATATATTAGAAAAGATAGAATCATTAACCATAAGACTATAAAACTGTCTCAACTACTGAAATCAAACCTGAAATGGCTTCAAATTAGCAAAGCACTTCGGAATGTCCATTTTGAAACATTCAAGCCACGTGCACACAAACCGCTTTGAGATGAACTAGAATATTCTCCATAGCTTATAAAAAATAAATGGGAAATTATTGTGGTACAAGGAAATGTAATAAAGAAACAAACCTAAGCCTAAGCCAGGATTTCATGACAGGATTACTAAACTCTTAACAAGATTACAAGTTTATAACAACCTGACATATTGAACTCTTCAGTTTATACACGACAAGGTAGAAAGCTCTCTGTTTATATTTCACAAAATAAGCCATACAAACTTTAATACATATAACAATGCCTTAAAATCATTTACAAATACTCACTCGATTATGACCACCAACAGATCCAAGTGGAATGACAGGGGACAGCTTGAGTCCTTTATACAGCAACCCCACCATTGACTCCAATGGTAAATCAAGGAACTCAGAAAAATGAACAGGTTTGAGATATCCTCTCACGAATTTGTCCTGTAAACTTCCCTAAGCGAACTCATTCACATGCGTCAGCTCTAGTTCTCCTTCTACAACTTACCAATTCAAGGTGAAGTAGGACTTTTTCCAATTTTCGTCCACCGATTGATGATTCATCTTCACACACATCGTCAACGATACCAGTAAACACCATCTTCCCATTAGAATCAAAATTGACAGGCTGAAAAAAAGAAACTTGACACAGTTGGTGACAAGCAAAAGGAAGAAAAAAACCTTTGGATTAATTATATGATTTGGCGCTGATATTGACTCATCGGCTAAAGCCAACGTCATCTTTTCTTCTGAAGCGTTGACTGACATAACACGCACCTCCAGAACCATTCCTTGTCTGTATAAAGAAACTGAACAAGAAGAAGAACTGAAATAAAGACTGAAGAACAGAATATTGTCGAATAATAGCTCAACTTGCGAAAACCACAAATTCACATAAAAATCAAAGGTTAATCAAATAATCGGCACTACTTTCAAAAGTAATACTTCCGAGTAACTTTAACACTATTTCTCAACTTTGTTAACTGCGCTACTGGCCAGTGTTTCTTAAATTAATTGGAATAATGTTGGACAATTTCCCAAGCACAATAGAAACCTCTAAATCTTACAAAAGTTATGATACTTTCAAAAACCCGTAAACCCTTTGGCGAAGACTCGACTGAAGTCCAGGCAGGAAGCAAAATTTTAAAAAAAAAGATCTGAATGAACTATTAAGATGAATATACACCGCAGCATAGCATAGAAGAGTTTCAAAGAAAAAAAATTTGACCCTAGATGTTATAAGAAAAATCTTGCTTTTTTGAAACATAGGTCGACGTATCCCGAAAGTTTGCCAAGTACCAAATGACTACCAATTTTAAGAGTGGGTAGAAGGGGCACATTTCTCGACGTCAAAGTAAAATTTGGTCCGCTTGGGTTATATATTTCAATCTAACGGTGCTTAAGACCTTCACCTGTTTTGTGCATGAATTCCTCACGTTACACGTCCTGGTAGACTATGTACGTATCATTTCTTAGATATTAAACAAATTTAGTTCCTCAAAACTGAGACTATTGATTTCTCTTGCTAAATATCAACTGCTTGACAATAAAGTACTATTGATCACTTACCTAACTTCATTCGCAATCCTCTTTGCTTCACTGGCTGAAAGAAGGCCACGAACTGTCCCGAAAAACTGCACAATTGCACCACCGGTTTCCAAAATCTTTACGACTACACCAACTGCTACAACCCCATCGTATTTAGGGCTATACGACGAAATCAAAGTTCCCTGTATATTAAGCAGAAGTTAAATGAAGATAAAAAGCAAGAGTTAACTAGGAAATTAAAAATTAGACCTTTCACGGGCTAAAAGGAAAACAAAATTGATAAACTGAGGATAGAAACAAGTAGTAACATCTTAGAAAAGCAACTTAGCTTACCATGTCATACAACTAAACGTTTCAACTGATTTTTAAGTTTTTTTGTGGAAAGAATTAGTACGCCACTCAATGATACCTTGTAGTTTACAAGAGATGGACGAGCAGTGAGCCAAATTTGTTTCTTTTTCGCATTCACTAACCACACGCGGCATTTGACGTTGGCACCTGGAAATATAAAAGAAGGGTATTACACTTCTTGTAGTACTATTATCTTTTTCCAAAAATCATAGCAGTACTGAAGATATTATAATTTTAATTTGTGCTTACCAACTGTGAAAGCTTTTTCTAGTGCAACTTTCTTGTCAGCAACATGATCCAAAGGAATAAATCCCTTTATCAAGTCGCTGACAGTGACTTGTACTCCACGAGGATGAACATCCGTTACTTTGGCAACCACAACTTCGCCTGGCACAGCATCCTAATTCAATTTTCGATGTAATTGTTTCTAATAAAAACAAAATAAAGTTTAAAATTGGGAAGGCTCCATGGTTCTAACTTGAAAGAAATACTGCCAGGCACAAATATCCACACATTCGTGACTTTCCGAATCATACATGATTTATACTGCGCAAAAGTAATGGCTGATTTCGGCTTCAAGTGAACAAAACAGCTCTTGAAGCATAATAATTGAGAAAAAGACTGTAAAACGTACAGATCTTCGCCAAGCAGAAACAAAATTTTTCATTATACCAGGAAGAAATCTAAACTTCCTAAAACCCAAAAACTTTTTTCCTCACTGATGATCGTGTGTGGAAAACATAAGCTGTTAGAGGTTATTTCCTTGCGTACGACCGGATGATGTTCCCAGGTGGTCTTTGCAGCCACCGTGATTTTGCTAAACACTTTGAAAATCTAAACTTTAGTTTCAGTTTTGCGGAAGATTTATTACCAGAAAAGTTAAGAATGGAACAATACTTTATATCAATTGTGTTATTCCGAAGTCGATGAGAAACTATCTCTTCTATAGGTTACTGAAGTCTTCAATTCCTCAACCACTCTAGTTATTGAGAAACCAGCATGGTCACGATAGTATTAAGATAAATAAACCTATTGAATTGACATAATAAAAAAATGAAAAACACAAATAAACCTTGTACGATACGAATTTTTGATTGAGGACTTCCTTACGATTACAGACAACTATACAGCGATCAGCATATCGAACACTCATTATTCGACATATGTGTTCCGACCCAATTGAATAAAAAGTTTCTGTAAAGTGAATAATAGTCGTCTAATCAATTCCAACAACGAATTTGTGAATATGGGCGAAGATTATGAAATGATTATATAATATTTAAAAACAAGCGACTACCGTCTTTCTATTTATTTGCTATTATCTAGCTATCTTTCTGTTAATTACAAATCTTTTAACCTCAAAAGTGATCAATAACTCACTGATGAGCACACACGAGTTTGTTGTTACAGCACTTATTTATTCCCAAGGGGCGTGCGTGGCGCTGTGGTCGGAGGCGCCCTGCGATACACTTGGGATCAATTACCTCCCTCCTGGCCCACCAACAGAATTGGCTGGGAGGATAGCAGCACTCGCTCGATACATCGGTAGGCCACCGCGAGTCATTGTAAAGGCCAGATATACATTCAAACACCTCCAAACGATGTTTAATAAAATCGAATGCATGGTGCATCCCTGAGGGATTGATCAACGCCGAGAGCTTTATCCTTTATTTATTTCCAATAGAGACGTTTCGGCAGTTACTTGGAAACTTACAAAGAATAAAACTTCTCTTAAGAAGGCGAAATGTGGAAACGCCACCTATTGTGAATAAATAAGCTCTTTAATAACAACCTCGTGTTAGCTCATCAACAAAACTGTGAATTATACATCTATTTTTTGAAAAAAAAAATTAAAGATGTCTTGCCTAAATACTTTACAAGAACTGATAATAGCGAAGCGTAGAACCCAAACACAACTAAGTCTACAATGGAATTAGAAGAAGAAAAGGATAGAGCGACAAAAATTTCGGTGTTAATTTACTTATTAGGGGAATGCGCCTGGCATCGCTTAGACTGACATTATAAAAGGAGAAAGCATTAAGCTTCCGGCTTTGACCAATCCTTAAGGTCGCCATACATTCGACTTTATTAACCATCGCTGGAGGCGACCGAGTACATAAGTTAACCAACAGAGTGATTTCCGGTGGAATACCGATGTACCAAGTTAGTGTTTTTATCCTTCAACACAAGCCTAAAACTAATCTGCCAAATCCGGAGAATTAGGGTTTTGGTGAGCCCGCGGCGCATCATCGAAGCAACAACCACGTGCGTATTGCATGGGACCTCTAATTGCTGTGCAACACTCATCTCCAAGTTAAAGTAAGGTTATGTAAGATTATAAGTCTTACCAAACTTTTCTAGTTTCCTGAGATACTGCTTGTACGAAATTGCAGCTATTAAAGGAACCTTCCCATCTTCTGTCGTCGGTAATGAGAAACAAACAAAAAGCTTAGATGGTATAACATCGATAACTTTGCATTTGAGGCGATCACCAATAGAATAGCCCTGAAACACTAATTTTAGACCAAAAATTCTCTCAATCAGTATTACTACTATTCTGTAGAAGAACATGATGGAAAAGTACAATTTCTTCCTAACTTATAAGGAAGAAATGTGAGTCAACAGTTCCTTCCATCATCTTGCAACATGAACAGCACGGTGCTTCAGGAATTAAACAAGATGGAAATAATATGAAATGCAATTAAATTAACAAAAGTAAATTAATTAAACAACTGACCATAAATGATGATCGTTTTTCCAGCTTGCTTATAGCCACAATATCAGGATGAGCAGAGAGTACAAGTAGAGGGGTATTTTGTTGACAAAACATAACGACACAGCGTAATGTCTTTCCAACTTTCGTAATATCGCAACGAAGACGAGGAGGTAGGTTACTCTTGGCCACAAATCCTCGCACACCTAAACTGAGATGTGAAATCTAAACTATCACACCTACAATTTTTTGGAACAACATAAGTTATACATATAAAAAAGTATGTATTCAAGAATGCTAAGAATACCGTTTCCCAAAGTCACATAAACACCAGCTGATACTGGTGGTTGGGGATCAGCTACACACTCAATAATCGTACCAGGCATTAAGTGGTTGAGCACCAAACTCTCACATGCCTCCAAGCAAAGACTACTCTGCAAATATATTACGGTCAATAATCTGCATGAGCTCGGACATGTCAACTGCTGCGGGAAAAAAATAAAGGAATGACCATATAAGCAAGCTACCTGTTCGACATAGGAAGTGACAACCACAACCCTAGAAGTTTTTAACGAATCAATACCAACAATCACTGGCTGTCCGACTTCAACTGGACGTTGTTGCTTCTCAGTCGGCAGAAAAGCCTGCATCGATTGCATACCAATATCCATTACAGCTCCTACAAGAAATGAATTCCTTAGTAACTAAACGAGGAATTACGTTATTCTTAAGGAATAAATGCACCTTTCTCTTCCTGACTTGTTACAACAGCATGTAAAACTAATCCTGGCATCAAAGTTAAAGGTGTTAAATGAGCATTGAGTTTTGACGGATCACAGGTAACAATAGGTAGGACTTCCGAGGTTTTTTTCTTACCAGCAAAACCACGTTTTTTCTCGGCTAAAAAATTAGAAGTAACAATAAAATGAAAATGAAAAACATGTACACACTATAGGTGGCGAGGAAAACAAAACATGGCTTAAAAATCTTAAAAAATATGTTAGAAAATTTCTCACCTGTTTGTGAACTTCGCTCAATAACGCGAAAAGGAACCATCTGACCAACAACAAATGTAGAATCCAGCGAAATTTTCTCTGATTTCAGTAAATCCGTGAATTTCTTGGAGATCTATGATGAAAGTGTAAATATGGTATCAAAGAAAGGCATGTAAATAAAATGAATATAGACGATGTCAAATATGAACATACTTGTGTGGCGGGTAATTTTACCCGACAGGAATATGCGGTTTCCAACAACACATAATCTGCATAAACCTGAAGCACGTCGAAATACAAAATCAAATTATTATAAGACCAAATATAACTTCTGAACCATAAATAAATCTTTTACTATTGTCGACTGGCGTGTGTGGCGCAATGGTCGGAGGTACCATGCAATACACACGAGGTTGATCCCCGCGCCCCTCGCCCATCAAGCGTTCCGTTCTTCCGGGGTCGGCAAATTAACAGCAGATTTATCTGGGAGGATAGCAGTACTGGCTCGACACGTCAGTAGGCCAACGCAATTTTTGTAAAGGCCAGACATGCGTTCAACCACCTCCAACGATGCTCAATGAAGTCGAATGCATAGTGCATCCCTCATGGTGATCAACGCCGAGAGCTTTATCCTTTATCTTTATCGATCATTTGTGCCGAGGTTTATAGAAAGACGGTCGCAAGTTGTGTCATAAATAGCCATGCGCTGGACCAACAATTTCGCCCCCTATGGCATCCTTGAATACGCTTTCAACAGTGAGGAGTGATCCGCTTTTATTTGAAAACAGCAATTAATTTAAATAGAGTTAAAATGGATCCGTTCTCACTGGTAATGCCGGCTCCAGCATAATTTCTATTTTTTCGGAGTTTTGCTGGTTTATCCATTGTGATTCCCTGGAATCCTGAGGTCAATCTGGCCAAAGTCTGTCTCAAGTCGTCGCCATCAAAGGCACTCGCCGCGCTTGTGGATCAGAGGGATTTTTGCACCATGCGAGACTAGTTTGGTACCAGGATGGTGCTGGATCCTGATACTGGCCTACTCTTAGCTGTGCTTCCTGATGGAAACCCCGGACTCCTTGAACACCCAGGTACACCTCCCAGCCACGCCACGATGAGGAGGTAAACTGTTAGAAGGCTAGTCTCTTACTATTCGGTCAAATTTTAGTCCAAATAAAGATGATAGTTAGGCAAAAATACGCTCCATAAAACTGCACATTTCTCGTAGTTATCGAAAATCCCAGGTATGATATTAAATGTTTACTTATGAACGAACTGTTGAAACTATTTGACATCATTACAATATCTCTCTTCTAACAATGAATCCACTAACCTCCGTAACTACTCCTAGCCCCATAACACCATCCGTAAGCAGTTTTTGCGTCACTGCTTTCGTCCAAACCACTCCATTTCCATTACATTTTCTTTTCTTCGCTGGTATTTCAGCGGTCACAGGCTCCTTCCTTTTTGTTCCTCGCTAAAGATTTCATCTCAAAACAGTATTGTGAGGCCTAGGAACAACGGTTATGACTCAAAACATTGCTTCTAAGACCTAGACCTTCTGAGACCCTTCTAAGGCACTTCTAAGACCTCCTCTTTGAAATAACTAATAAAGTAAAAGTAGCAATAGCGATTGTAGGGAATCTTATGGCACTATTCACCATATCAACTAGTTATAAACGGCATAAAACAACAATAAACGCAGATTCAGCTTGAAACAAATAGCTGTACTCAGAATTTTCCGCTATATTCCAAGGATTCGGTCCTGGAAAGCTCAGAAAATACTGTTGGGTAGATCCACAAACCTTTTTATCCACACCGAACAACTGATTTCCGGCCTTTCTAAATTTATGTTTACTAGAGTAACTGGAGTCTTTCTGGTGAGGAGGAACTGCCGCAGCACCGCCTCGTGGGAAATCAATCTCATGTTCTAAAGCGCCCATCCTAGTGTATCTACCTGGAAAAATGGCATAAGCGTTAACTTCTGCGCAAAACATGAAAATACCGCATAATAGAGATACTAGAGATTGAGAGATACAATAGATACAAACATTACAAAGCTTCACGACAATGACTGAAAGAATCTAACGAACGGTGCTTGAAATCCCCAGTACACAAATGTGTTGTGATGAACTCCAAGGTGATGCCAGTAGTAACCCGCTGCTGGTGGTACATGAAAACTCGTACTGCTCTCCGCCCACTGAAGACGTCGGCCGGCGCTGCTGTGTGGCTAAAACGGCACAGTTCTCAATCTCAGGATCCATCGTTCATCCGTGCACAAACATAACTCTATGTAGTAACTTTTTTGTTTACTGCCTATTCTTTCTTCATGGCCGGGTGGGATGTGAAGTATAACCACAATGATGCTTAGATATTTGCAAAACTCCTGACCGCAGGTGTCTGTGTTGATGATCGAACCCGCTATTACCCTTTCCGTAGGGTAACACATTCACCACCATACTATGCGGGTCCTTCGTTCGCCTTTCTGTCAGCCGCGTTCTGACCTGTAGGTGCTATCAGCAATCACCCATCAACAGGATTGATCTGGGGGGGGCACAAATCGGCATTGAATCTAGTTAAGCTGAACCTGTAGCATAAATCACAATGTAGTCACCTTTTTACTTAATGCCTAGGCTTCTTTCATGGTAGGACGTGATGTGAAATACCTCTGCCATAACTGTACAATTTAGATTTCTATGAATGGCTCTTAGCATATATCGCATAAAACGCAGGCGCTAACGATTCCTGAACGATTTCCTGTGGGAAGTGCCATGCACTCGATTCCATTCGTATCATCCTAGAGATGAATGAGTGCATCTTTGGCTTATACAATGACTTCCAGTGTCCTTGCCATGTATTGAGTCAATGCTGCTATCCTCCCAGACAAGCCTAGGACCAATTTGACGATAGCGAAGTGACGGAAGGCTTCGCGATCCAGTGGCGTGCTATCGAGCCAAAAACCTACTGTGCATTGCCCGGTACCGCAACCACTGTGCTATACGCGTCACATATAGCTGTCTCAAAATTCCCTCTTTTGCCTGCTGCCTGCCTCATCGTGTCGAAAGGTGCTCTCGGGTGCCGCATTGTACACATGTACCACGGGGTTCATACCTTGCCACGAGGTCATCCAACTTGAGAAGAAATTCGACATTTCCAGCCTAGACTCCATCTACATAGCACATCTATGTGAGGAATCACCACCGTTCTGGAAAACGGAATATTCACATTGTGGGAAATTCCTCTTCGGTCCATGAAGCAGTACGATTGGCTATGGCGACGACTTGAGGATCCTCTGCCGATGGTACCTTGGAATTCCAAGAAAGAAACGTTCGCTTACATCGTCATCTCTTAAAACCAACATTGACAAGCAGTCACGTTTTGGGTTGCGAGTTTATATATATATATATATCGCATAGTATATCTTATTACTATTATATACAATATTGTTGTTATTAATGCGTGGTTTTCTTGTTCAGCAATCGCGAGGTTTTTAAACAGCATACATTTACTTCCATAGAGAAACACAATACAATACAACACTGGCTGACGTTTCGGCAGTATCGCCTTCTTCAGAGTCTGGAAGGGCACACTGATATACAATCTACTAGGCCAAACGCTTCAATAACACTTACAAAAAGACGAAAAACTCTTTGGTAATTACATAATCAACAGCTTCTCGAAAAACCCACCGCTTTTTTGTGACTTCCAATGAGGAAGTTTAGAACAGCTGATTATAGTCGCATGTGGTTGACGACTGCACCATCCCACATCAGAAATTGAAGCGACGGTACGAGGCCAGGTCTCGTGTGACCTCTGGGTATTTCATCAACCATATGCGAATACAATCAGCTGTTCTAACCTTCCTCATTGGAAGTTACGAAAAAAACGGTGAGTTTTTCGAGAAGCTGTTGATCATGTAATTACCACAGAGTTTTTCGTTTTTTTGTAAGTGTTATTGAAGCGTTTGGCCTAGCAGATTGTATATCAGTATACCCTTCCAGGCTCTGAAGAAGGCGATACTGCCGAGACGTCAGCTACTGTTGTATTGTATTGTGTTTCTCTATGGAAGTAAATGTATGCTGTTTAACAACCTCGCGATTGCTGAACGAGAAAACGACGCATTCATATTCCAATGCCGAGGTTAATAAAAAGTCGATCCTGGGAATTGTTGTTATTTTTCACATTACCTACCGGTTATTACATCCACTGTGGCAATCCTAGCACTTCCTGCATCCGAATCTTTTTTCCTCTTATTCATCGTCCACAAAAGTCTTCCAACATTTCGCGTATTATTTCGGCTATTGCTTGAGGATTTCCTCTTCTCTATGACTGTCGTAGAATACTGATAGAGTCGATTCTTCTTTCAATATTGGAGATATCCGAGCTTAGGCGTTTCCACATACACTGACGGAGAGCGTTGAGGACTGGAGAGGGTGTCGAACCAGCAGCTTGCTTCCTAATAGATTGCACCACTAACCATCCTCCACCCCGAGTATATCACAGAGTACTTTTTATTTCACACAACACCTGCTTCCCAATTGTATGGCCGACCCGTCTTTACGAGTTGTGCGGGTTTAAGGACACCTCCTATTCGTTTCTTAGCAGTGTTATCGTCGTCTATGGTGGTGATTTGATTCGGACGTGGTGGCGGGTGCCAGTCTGGTAATGTGATTTTTAAAACAGCTGGAGCTGCGAGTGCGGCTATTTCACTTTGGTTACAAACACCTGTGGACCTCTGCACAGCAATTTAAGTTCGGTGTCATGACGGTCCTTAAATACTTCACCTGAAATGCTTTTGGTGGGCGTTGTTATTGTGGCTCGGGAGTTCTTATTTTTGGAGATAACCGATATGCAAAGCAGATTATTGACATCAAAAATGAAGCTTGTAGGGATGCTGAACTAAGGGCACTGGTTTATTAAATGTTAGTGACATCTAACGTACAGCAAATCGATGATTTTGTGTAACCATTGTCGCTGTTGTACTAAATTTCCAAAGGTCATCAGACCGCCACCTCCTTCACACAAGATTCCATTTTTCGCGGAAAGGAGATAAAGCTTCTAAGTAGAAAAAACGAAATCCCATAACGACCATAAACTGGGATATTACTCGGCTGTTGGAAAAATTCCGCTATGCATAACACCGACGAGGAAATACGATTAGCTCATTCAATATTTCCACGTTAGCGCTCTGAAATCTGAAGGTTGAAAGTCACCGAGAGACGTCTGGCTCCAGAAGTTCTCGTGCTGACAACATAGCGTGGAATTGCACGACCTAAAGACAACCGCAAACTCACGTACGAGATTAAAAAACGGTGCAGACAGACAATCAAAGAAAAACTTAAAAGAAGAACAGTAGCAACCATGTCCGAAGTTACAAGTGCTGGGAAGAGCATGAGCAAAGGCCACCGAAACTTCGCCAATTACAAAACAAAACAAAAGATGATTGCACTCCGATGCCCAGATTGTTCAGATTTCATCAATAGCCACGTCTTTCCCTCACATGAAATAAAGGAGGATGGGTATGTCGTGCCACCGGTTCTCCCTTCCGAAATCCGACATACCATTTCGTCGGTGAAAAATCGAACGGCTCCAGGTCCAGACAGGATAGGATCTGAACACTTGAAGAACTTTCCGCCAGTCCTCGTAAATACACTAGTTCGGCTCTTCATATATTACCTATCTAAGTGCAAGGTCCCTACTCAGTGGAAGGCCAACAAGACGGTGCTATTGTTCAGGAAGGGTGACCTCTACGATATCGGCAACTACCGCCCAATCCGTTTGCTATCTGTCGTCTACAAAATTTTCACTCGAGTTATCCTAAACAGGATTGACAGAACACTGGACGACGGACGGGCATGTGGGCAAGCAGGGTTTCGAAAAGGATTCAGTACGATGGACAACATTCACACGATAACAAGACTCACTGAAGTATCTCGAGAGTACAAAAGACCGCTCTGTCTCACTTTCATCGATTTAAAGAAGGCCTTTGGCTCAACTGAGGTAGGAATAGTAATGGAACCCATGGACAGCCATGTAGTCGCTTCTTCCAATATATGAAAATTCTTCGTGAGCTGTATAGAAATTGCGTAACTAGAGTATCACTATTCTATAAGTACATTAAGATCTACGTCAAAACAAAGGTTAGGCAAGGCGATACCATCTAGGTAAAATTATTTATCACCACCCTCGAGAATATTACTTGAACACAAATGGAATAACATGAGAGTGGAAATTGATGTTCGGCAAATACACCATCTTCGTTTCGCTGACGTCGTCGTTCTTAAAATACTAAACATTAGCTAAGCGGAACGAATGCTTGACGAATTTAATAACGCCAGTGCAAAGATTAGGCTTGAACTGAATCTCATAAAATGGTTTTCATGAGAAACGGATTCATTTTGTACGACCCATTCGCTTTCAATGGAAAGAATAACTCCAGATGGTCCAGCTACGTCTATCTAGGTTGGGAAATAAACATCTTGAGTGACTTGGCTTCAAAGTTGAGTACGAGGAAACGAGCCGGTTGGGGATGTTTCAAGACCAAGAGACATATTAAACAGAACAAAGAACATCTGACTCCACACCCACCTTTTCGACTCCACTATTCTTCACAACTTAACGTATGCGTCAGTAATCTGGTCGTTACGTAAAGTGTGAGCGACCACTCAGCATTACTGCACGCACAGTCGAAAGAACGATGTTAGGAGTATCCCGTATCAGAAATGAAGGAAGGGATCCAAATCTCCGAGTTACGTCAACGATAAAAGATCAGAGACGACGTTCTAAAAGCCAATTTATCGAAAATAAGGTAGGTCGGACATTCTATGCGTATGAATGACAATCGATGGGCGAGACCCGTTAGTGACTGGATTCTTCGGGATGACAAACGTATAATAGGAAAACAACAGAACCGATGGTCATAATTCTTCACGAAAGCCCTAGAAGAGAGGTATGATGATCAGCGAGTCTCTAGAACAATCAAAACCTACTGGGCTTCTTTTCCACGCGACAAGAGGAAACGGAAGATTTTCTGGCACTCGCTCGAGTAGATCGACGATCAGTGGGATGTCAGCTGATACAGGCTATACAGTAACACTTCATCCATTCTTCCTTCTACGTGATATTGGTGGGTCGGACATGTAATGCGTATGAATGACAACCGATGGACAAGAGCCGTTAGTGACTGGATTCCCTCGGGATGTCAAACGTACTGCAGGAAGACCACCGACTCGATGGTCAGAGTTCTTCACAAAGAGTCTTGAAGAAAGATATGATGGTCAACGAGTCCCTAGAGCGAGCAGAACCCACTGGGATACTCTTGCACGCGACAAGGAAAAATGGAAGAATTATTGGCGCCGGCTCCAGTCGGCGATCAACAGGACTACAGGTGATACAGGTGATACGTGATATTTAAGAGAGTTGCCCAAAATCTCATCAAATATCTTCAATATTCAAGTGATATCTATCATAAGAAATCAAAAATATAGTGTAGAGAGTTTCATTTCGGTAACTCGACGACCAGCTTGTGGCTGGTCGAAGTGAGTTCGTTATCACAATAATGTTTCTTCTAACACTAGGAAATGGAATAGTGCTGGTGGAACGATTACATGTTGATTTGCTGAGTAGGCTCAGCACGTGTCAACATTCTTCGTCTCTGTATTAACCAGATCGAAACAGACACTTAATTTTTCAATGATTCTTCTAGGAACGAATTATCTCTTAGCACATAACGCCTTCAAACTGGCTGAAATGTCCAAAGTCAATGTGAACACAATAAAAGATCTCAAGGATTTGAAGGCACCAGAAAATCGACAAAACCGCAGGAAAAACATGGAAAATCAGCAAGATCGTAAGATTTTGTTGCAACGTTTGCACAGTGAATAGTGAAACAACTAAAAGAATATGACGATTCTGAGGTATTCTCAAAGCTTGGACTCCCTACCAGGTCGAACCACGATTTCCTTCCCGGGGGCTCGTGCATTACACACTGCGCCACTGAGGCCTTTGCTCTGCGTTTCTCGCAACTAGTTTTATATCTATCTCCGTGGCGCACTGTGTAATGCGCAAGCCCCACGGAAAGGGAAATCGTGGTTCGATCTGGCTCGGGGTCCAAGTTTTGCAAACATCTAAGCATCGTGGTTGATTTCGAATAATACTCTGCCGTAAAATTGGTACCAGGCAGTAAATAAAAAAGCACGAGAGTGTACTTCACTTTCTCTTGAGGCTACAGTTTTTTATTTCACCAAGCACATTTAGTACATTCGTGCTGACGCACACTTTAGCGCAGGTAACAAAAGGAACTATAACTAGCCTTTCCTGGCACTCGCTGTGAATCATATGTGACTCACGTCCTTCGCTCTTTGTCAAATGAGTAATCCGACGCTTTTAACTCTGCTTTTTAATGTATAAATCGGCTTCATTACACATTTTTGAGGTTATTCCCATTGTTTTGCAATGTTCTACATCTCCACTATGCTTTGCTATGCCCCATACTTCTGAAAAACGAGGGAAAAACTACGAAGAAAATAGCTCATCTTGACTCATGTCCTCCATCGCGCATCGCAGGAATGAGTCTGATATGATTCTTATCTGAACCAGTAGGTTAAATCCTCCAACATCTGTCTTCTGTGAAAATCTTAGCGGTCTGTAAGGATCAAATTAAAAGTAAGTTTAGTTAATAACTCAGAAGTATCTCCATACGCTAGCGATTTTTTTCTAGCAAAATGCTATGAAAGAAAGCGTACTGATTGACGGAACTAGTTGAAGGTCGTAAGGCGTAACCAACCTCTATATGATCCAAAACGTATTTTAAAGCTGTGTATACAGATTTTCAATTGTTTACTGCCTACTCTTTTTAATGGCAGGGTATATTGCGAAATATAAGTTCAATGATGCTGAGATGTTTGCAAAACTCCAGACCAAAACTTATATTTCGCAACATACCCTGCCATTAAAAAGAGTAGGCAGTAAATAATAACTTGAAATTGTGATTATAACTACAACTTCAGCTTAACTGGGTTCATTGCCGATTTGGACTCCCAGATCAATTCCGCTGAGCGAAACGAAGGACCCGCATGGTGTGGTGGTGAACGCGTTACTCCCAGGAAAGGATAATAGCACGTTCGTTCCCCACCACAGACAACTGCGGTCCGGAGTTTTGCAAATATCTTAGTAAATAAAAAGGTTAGGATTGTGATTATAACTATAGCCTCAGCTTAACTGGGTTCATTGCCGACTTGGGGTCACAGATCAATCCCGCTGACTAGTGATTGCTGATAGCGTTGATCGATAGAATTAGCTGAAAGGCAGGTGAAACGAAGGACTCTCATGGTGTGGCGCTAAACGCGTTAGGCTCCGGAAAGGGTTATAGCGCGTTCGTTGCCCACGGCAGACACCTGCGGTCCGGAGTTTTGGCAAATATCTCAGCATCATTGAGGGTGTATACAGAGTTTGAACTGTTTGAGGTCGTAATTATTGTACACCATTTATCTTTCTTTAGCCAACACTGCTTGGCCACCATTTCTGAAGCAACTAACTCCAACTCCATCGCCACCACGTCTCGCCACTGTCAATCCACTCATACTCGTCTTTGACGGTGCAGGGAACACAGAATGCCAAAAGACACTGAACATTTCGTAAATTCAGCACAAGTTTTACATTTATGATTTTAATTTGAAAAGGGATCTTATTTCCTTTAAGATGGGCATTAATTGTAAAATACGTGTTTTGTGGATAGATAATGCTAGTGTGATGTATGGATAATGGTGTATTTTCACAAATTGTCAGCATTTTTCATGGTCCGTGTTGTAATTGCTCACAAGCCAGGTATTTATTCTTGTGGAATAAATAAAAGTAAAAAGATAAAGCTCTCCGCGTTCATCAGTCCCTAAAGAATGCGCCATGCATTCGACTTCATTAAGCATCATTGGAGGTAACTGAACGCATATCTGGCCTTTACAATAACTCGCACTGGCCTACCGATGTATCGAGCCAGTGCTGCTACCCTCCCAGACAGGTCTGGTACCAATTTGCCGATCTCGGAGGGACGGAAGGCTTAATGGGCCATGGGGGCGGGAATCAATTTCACGTGTGTGTTGCAAGGCGCCTCCGACCATTGCCCCATACGCATCCCTTTTGTAGGGCAGGACATGTTTGAAGATGTCAGTACTACACGAAGGCATTAAGAGTGAATTCTTTTAGAAATATCTCAAATGAACGAATAGCATGGCGGATTCTATGCAATGCTCCAACTCGTTACGTCGTTACTCCAAATAAAGGGTTTCTATTCAGACAGGAGAAAATTGACGTCAGTTTTTCTGGATTGCATACTTTCGAGAATTATTGTTGAGTTCAAGTGAGTCACAAACTACATTGAATGCTAAGATATGAAACGTTCATTCTCAGATGATGATAAAGTTTATAAGTCTTTGATTAGAAGAAGTCATGGGTGTTGATTGCTTGCACACTGGTTAAAGTTCTTCTGTCGTTCCTGGTCGTTGTACCAAGTTGAAGGTCGTCTGCTTATTTTGGCAAGCGACAGTCTCTGAACGACGATGAAGAACTGAGTTACCCCAGCAACCACCAACATCATGGCTCCGAAGGCCGAAAACAGGATAAGCTGACTACTTAGATCCCATAACATAGCCCAATACGCATTCCCGGATCGGCTAGCTTGATCGCATTTTGTTCTGACAGATCTTATTTCTCTCACTGTTTGTTGTTTTAGGTTAAAGTGTTGCTCTTGAACAGCTTGAAATATCATCGTCGCCATGCATTTGTTGTACAAGCGAAAACAGCGAAAATAGATGAAAGTAACCGCAAAGTTAGTTTCACACTGTGATCTGTCAACTGCTTTATTACTCGATTCCCGATCTTTCTTGCTAGAGAACGCGTTCCCATGTAGTGCTTATCAGAAGTTCATTTGACTGATATTTTGCTGATCGGCAAGGTTAAGAACGGATGTGCGTGAGACGATTGAACTGAATTTCGTAAAATCTCCATATTGACCCGAAATTCATCTTCCGACCTTTGACGATTGGTAGGAGCTTTCTTACCTCATTACGAGTACTTTTCCTTTGGAATGTTAATGATTACTACTGAGTAAGAATTATGAGTAAGAGTTATATTGCCTCCGATCACGTATGGAGATTTACATTTCTCTCGCAACCCGTATGACCTCATTTGGAGATCTTTGAGCAGCTCACGGACCAACATAGAAGGCAGCAAAGGGAATTTCGTGAAAAAGACAAAATCTTTGCATAGCATGAAGCAAATGCTATCTTACTTGGAGTAGAATGGCAGAAAACGAATAACAAAGACATCATTCGTAACAGTTTCCGTAACATCTGAGTGAAAATTGAATAAACGAAAAGGTTTATCCAATATTCTAGGAATGATAAAGGAAAACTGAACATATTTTTTTCTATAAATTCACTCTCAATGAGGAAATCCTAGACCATCGGTAGAATTATCAGCGGCTGATCGATTTTCCGACCTCCTAGGGGAATGAAAGGCATAGTGAGCTTGGAGCACGTAGTGAACCCATGTGTATTGTAAGACACCTCTAATCACTGCGCTATACTTGCCCACATTTAAGCATGACTTCCTCTAATTTGCACCATATAATTAGCTTTTGTTTTCAAGCACCTTCAAGTTTCTTCCATTTGCAGTTGACGTGGAAGGACCTTTCACAGGTCGAGATGAAAATGGTGCAAAGTGTCAGAGTGTCAACGCTGTAAGCTGTTTTCACTTTTATTTTACCACCTATTCTTTTATTTCACTACCTATTCTTTAGAATAGGTAGTAAAATAAAATTTAAACATTATGATTTCGACTGCAGCTTCAGCTCATCTGGGTTCACACCGATTTATGCTTCCGAGATCAGTCCCGTTAACGGGTGATTGTTGATAGCATCAGTGGGATAAAAAACTAGTTGAAAGGGAAGGCAATGGAAGGGCTTGAGGAGGTGTGCAAGATAGCACTTGAGCCTCAGGTAATGGTAACCGCGGATTCGAAGCCCATCTGAAGCTCCGAGTTTTACTCAAATCTCAGCATCCTTGTGGTTTCAAGTTTTATTTTTCGCACTGTACATTACTGTATCACGAACTTCATGAACAATTTCAGCTCACCAAATGACGACGTGAAGACTGCAAAAGGTTGGCCTACAATCTACGGCTGGCATGATTTCTTTCAATGTGTGACTTTATGTGTAACGCTACACCGTGCTATGCATGCATATTGATTTCCGCTGTCATTCGATCAATACTGCCATCCCCAGTGCAATTCGACGTGTACCTTAGTTAATGTTCATGACTATGACTGTTAGTTCCAATCCGTCCAATGTCTTCATAATATCACTCATTTAAGAGCATCTGGAAAGGGTTTTATTCTATCCACCAAATGGAAACCTTATCCAGGATTGACTTTGTGTTAACCTCGGCATTGGAATATGAATGCGTCGTTTTCTTGTTCAGCAATCGCGAGGTTTTTAAACAGCATACATTTACTTCCATAGAGAAACACAATACAATACAACACTGGCTGACGTTTCGGCAGTATCGCCTTCTTCAGAGCCGCTTTTTACGTGACTTCCAATGAGGAAGTTTAGAACAGCTGATTATAGTCGCAGATGGTTGATGAGTGCACCATCCCACATCAGAAATTGATGCGAACATACGGGGTCAGGTCGCGTTTGACCTCTGGGCACTATCCAGAATGCCTCAAGAAATTTTCGCGCTGGTGTTTTAGTCTCCTGTGCAAGGATATTGACTTTTGCTTCAAAATCGTCTCCGCTATGCTTTTGTATCCCATGCGTGCCTAGTGGGGTACTTTGTCTTAGTTTTCGTTTGCCATCTAGGCGTTCTTTTATACGGATACACAAAGGTCTGCCCGTTTCGCCAATATATTCGTCTCCGCAATTATTACAAGAGATCAGGTATATCGTACCTGAACTCATGCAATCACCGTCCCTGCCGTAAGGGCAAATTACGCAATTTGTTGTTTCACATAGACGGTCATACAGGCGGTTACGAACTAATTGACGAAGTAGAGTAGCTGGTGGTATTTCAACTATCGCTATCGATTCCTCTAGACCTGCCCTTCTTAAGCATCGTTTTATAGCTGCGCTTACTTCATCGCTTATAAAAGGCAACATAAACGGGATTTTCTGTTGACCAAGTGTTTCGCGTGGGCGCGTCGCTTTCCTTCTAAACTTATCTCGTGGGGCTACTATTTCGTACCCATTGGAGATGGCTATCTGCTGAGCCAAGTCGCGCGACTCTTCCTTTAGTTCCCTGGCAGTGCACACAGAAAACCTTATCGATTGAAATCACCCCATCTTTTCCTAAAGATAACACTATCGATTCGATTGCTTGCACTTTCGTTATTGTTAAACTTTCGGGCGGTCCATGGGTTCTAACGTTACGAAAAAACTCGCGACGTCACCACTATGTAATGGAGGTTTCGGTGCTGACGACATAGTCGAAGAAGTGGCTATAGTTCGAAAGCACGGCGTCACCAAAGTGATTGACGGTCCGACGTATCGATATGGATTAGGTATTATTCTTGGCGATAGTGGTTTTTCTATGTATATTTCCTATTAGAATTTCTTTCTTGTGAAAAACTAACCACATCAACCACCATAACCGAGTTTTCTTCGTGAAAAATTTTGCCAGTTAAATGGAACTTTGTTGGAAGTATGGTTAACCAGCTAAGTGCAGAACCAGAGATTAGAGCTCCCAACTATACAAAATATTAAGCGCGAGGCTAATCTCACAGGAACGGCGTATGTAGAACTAGTGCATATCGATCGGCTAAAAAAGTTCAAATTGAAGTTGCTTGATCAATATTCCTGTCATCAACGACAACTGGCCATGCACGAGTCGTCGTCATTATTAAAGATGAGATGTTTTAAAAAATATGACATTTTGTAACGTTCGAATACAACGCTTCATAGCCGATGTTTCTCAGGAACAACCAGTACATCGAATACTTCTCAGAAATCTGACATATCAACAGCTAGCGGTATGTTGTGTATTTTGTATCATTCGTACTCATATATATATATACATATAAACAAAAAGTAGGTAAGAAATATCGTGTTCGGGTTCAGTATCACGATAATTGCTCTCGCTGGTGAATCCACGCGAACCTTATGTTTCTATAGGGGCCAATTCCTATCTTATCGATACATATATATATATATATATATATATATATATATATATCAACAAAAAGTTCATAAAGGTGGATAAATCTGGGGATAATATAAGAATTGTATTACATATAATATGTTATTAGTTAGTTTGAAACGTTCTCCTAACGGTTTACCGTCTCATCGTAGCAGGGAGGTGTTCCTGGGTGTCGGGCTGCGATGTGCAGCGGGGATTTATCTGCTGGCAGGGTCACCCAAGCTGAGAACGAGTCCGACGCTTCCATTAGGAAGCCCAGCTAGGAGTAGACCAAGACCAGGATCCACTACCGTCCTGGTACTAAACTACTCTCATGGTGGGAAATGTGCCTGTGATCCACAATCGCAACGACTGCCTGTGGTGGTGAGGACCTCGAGCACACTGGCCAGGCTGTCCTCGGGACTCCAGAGAACCACAATGGCAAAACCAGCAAGTCTCCGAAGAATGGATCCAAGTATCGAATTAGTTCGAAACGTATTTAAGTACACCTGGTTTTTTTTTCATGCGATGCAAGCATTGAAATTTCGTCTGAAAAACATCCACTTATAGACTATTAAGTGCAGAAATAGCTTCTCAAGGGTCACAACTGACCTCTGAATTGAATAAGTTGTCGATTGAATACAAAATGTCCTGCAAAACAACTCTTTACAACAAAAGGAAGCGAGAAATTGTACGCATTTAAATCGATGCATGCATTCTGCTCTGCCCACGCACAAATGTGTCTATATTAATGTGTAGATTTAGGTGCTCAATTACTAAAATCGTTAGTCGTAAATAAATCACTTAAAGAAATTAAGAGTGCGCTACTTCCTCCAATTCGACAGCATCTGTGTCGAGTTTGAAGGTGAGCGAAAAGGATCACGGCGAGTTCGCACCGCGGATTGCTGAACTGACGGAACTCGTCAAACAAGCTGCTGGTTCGTCCAAATCACAATGCCTAAGTTTTTATTCAAAAAAAATTGAGAAGGATAAAGCGTTGCTGATCGGCGTTGATCAATCCCTAATGGCTGCGTCATGCATTCGACTTCATTAACCATATTGAATGCACATTTGGCCTTTACAATGACTCGCGGTGGCCTACCGATGTGTTGAGCCAGTGCTGCTATCCTCGCAGACATGTCTGGTACCAATTTGCTCAACCGACAAGGATGGAAGGCTTGGCGAGCCACTGGAGCGGGGATCGATCCCCTGTGTGTGTTGCAGGGCGCCTCCGACCACTGCGCCACACGCGCTCAACGTTCTATTTTTGGACTTTTTATTTACTGCCTATTGTTTTTCTTTCTATCTTTCGTCTAGTCTTCGTACATAAACAAATTTGCTTTAGAACAAAAACAGATAAACACACAACGTATGGTGGTGGCTGTGAACGAGGTGAAAAAGTTGGAAGTGGAACTGGATCGAGCCGGACAAAATCTCAGCCAAATACAGCAAAGATATAGCGAATGTGAAGCGTCTGTGATGGTTGGTAGAACTGCAAGCTGTTCTCACAGTGTAACAACTGATTCGAACGATTCATGGCCATATGAAATATAGGAAAATATATGAATAGACAATCTCTTGAAGTATGAAAGAAAGCACTGGCTGAGAGAAAGGCAAAGCAAGGATTTCGATTGGCGTGGTGGATAGAAAGTGAGCACTCGGCATGGGTATCCACGAATTCGAACCCCGTTTGAGGTCCAGAGTTTTGTCCATCTCTCGGCATCCTTGTGGTTGTATTTCAGATCACAACCTTATATGGAAAAAGATTACGTAGTAAATAAAAATTGATGAATCATCTCTCACTTTATGGCAGACGGCGTCTGATAATTTCTTAGTTCTTCATTTACTTGTTGAAATAAACAAAACTGAATAAAAAACATGAATGCTCGACAAATAAGATTCTGATAATAGGAGTTGCGTGTACGATTGAAGAAAGTTCGTGAACAGTTGCTAATCGTCAGAGAAGCGGAGCGTCGTCGTAGTCCATGAGCTCGTCAGTGAAGCATGATAAATTCGAAACTAATGACGTACTTCTTAGCATGAATGTGCTCTCGTTTCTTAATAATGTCAGAATAAACATAATTCTGAAGACCTTAAAAGACTGTACCAGATGGCTCTTTCTTCCTTTTTCTTCTCTTATTCGTTTTTACTTCTTGACTAGTTCACTTCACATTTTCAATTTCCCCGTGCGAAAAGCCGAAGTTTACTGTAAATTATCTATTACTGGACACATTGGTAAAGTTCCCAGAATCGCGAATCAAATACAAATAGGTTCTTCCGGTATGTTCTATTGCCTGTCAAGGTGTTGAACTACCGGTGTAGGTTCACTGTTCAATATGGCCACCAAAAATGAGAGGGAGATCAACAATCACTACCCACCCTATCGATGAGGGACCACGACGGTCTGGGAGGTCGACTTGAGTACCATGCCTTGTCACAGGTTTCTTGGAATTCTTTGGGCAGTATCTTATTACCTAACCAGTGTCAGTGGCAAGTAGAGATCCTACAGAGTCCGTGAAGAACAGAAGCAAGTATTTTCATACTTCTTCACTTACTTTTATAGGACTATCTTCTCTTAGGAGGTACACCGGTAGTGTTTGTATCCTTCTCTGAACAGAACGTATTACGGCTCCCAACATCTCAACAAACACTTTTTAAATCTCTGAATCAGCTCCAAATCTCTTCCACATATTCAATCCTACCAGTAGATCAACTCTAGTGATTATTGTATCTTCAGGGCGATTTGTGACCATAAACGATAAGGAGGAAAGCATTAGGTGTTGATCAAACCATGAGAGGTGCAGCATGTATTGGACTTCACCAAGAATCGTTAGGGATGATTGAGTGCATATCTAAGCTGAGCAATGGTGTCGATTTATCGGGTCAGTGCTATTATCCCAGACAACTCTACTACCAATTTACCGACACCCTCCAGATGTAAGGTGGCCGTGGTGAGAATCAAACCAACAACGATACAACTATCCGTGGACTGCAGGGCACCTCTAACCACTGGGCTACACGTGCCCGCTTTTTTAAGCACACAAATCGAGCATATGAAAAATTTCACAACAGCCCTTTGTCTTGTAAGGATATTTTTCCTCAAAAACTTTCTATCGGAGCGTTACGTCGGCCACTAATGCGAATTGTCCATCGAAAATCAATATTTGTTTGATATTTAATATTTACCATAATCGAGGCCAGAAATAAAAAACTGGAAAAAGGAGGACGTTGAAAAGGCGTTTTGTGCAGTTAAAACTGAATCCCAACTAATCACTGATATCGTTTATTGTATTCAACAAGTAATTAGTACCATATGACAAGAATTGTACAAGCGATCGATTTTTGCCTAAGTCAATGCGTAACAACAACCAGGACGACAACGTAGAGGCAACATGAGGCTAACAACAGAAATGATGGATTTCAATGTCCAGAGAAACAATGGCGATTTTAGACAGCACTACACTCATATATCGTTTAGCTAATAATAAAGAATAATACTAGGAAACTTAAAAGAATGAAACCGAAACCATTGGACTAGCCGCCGGCACCCTGACAGACTACATTATCGCCTACCGCCTACAGCAATGTCGCAAATGGTAAAGCGCGTTAACTGTCGCGTCGTAGGGTAATATTAATGAATCGGATCCAGTTTCAGGTGGAATATTTTTCCCACTACTACTAATTCTTGGGCAATAGTAGGGAAGGAAGATGGTGAAGTAGCGAAAAAAATAAGGGGGAAATGATGAGCCTAACTTGCTTTGTAAAATATTTCTGGGTAAACGTTGCATCACCATGCAGACACCCGTGGTTTATGGTGGGACTGTTCCAAAAAATGTGCCTGGGTTATTGTAGATTTACTGCGGTAATTTTATTCCTATGTTTGTTCCAAACATCAAAATCTTCAGTATTTTCAGTCTTTAACTTCATTAATCAAGGCGGTCTATGCAAAAATCTCAGAACTTATGAATAAGCAGTGTTCGTGAAATCTTGTGGGAAGACGTCAAAGTGAGGATTCGATAGTTCGAGAACATGTAGGGAAATTGTCCATCCGATTAGCACACTGTACTTTCAGTGCTTGGCCTCTTCACACTCGTATTCCATTTCAAGTTGCTATTCGCGATAACGACCTCCCTAGAAGGATTACGTATTATTAAATATACACTCTTTAACCATTTAGGACATTTAGATAGCTATTTCTATTTTAATGATAAGCAAAAATGTTGAATGGTAAGCACAAACATTTCATGAAACATAAAGACATTTTGTTCTTAAGTGGTGCTGGGTGCGTATCAAATCAACGCATATATGCATCAAATGAAGACAATCAACTGGAACGTTCTTTCACAAACAAATGGTTCATTCTATCGTGCTAGTAAATATTAACGTCTTCGACTCGACCATATTATTATGTTTGGTCGTCAATAGGTTAGGGGTCTACTGTCAAGTGTTTTTTTTACATTACCTAATATTACATATATTGTCTGGATCCCAGCAGTTCTCACATTCGATTCATTTCCCAGGACCGATCATCCACCGAGGACGCTGAGTTTGTGTACATGGGTTCGGCAACACTTGAGGATTTTCGTTTTCTTCATGAAGATCCTTGAATCCTGGTAAACTTGATTTTTCGTGGAGTCTCGAGGTTGACGTGAAAAAGCGTCTTGACTTGGAATGAAGGAAATGAACGTATACCAGAGAAGTCTGTCTCTAATTTTCCGACTCTGGAGGAATGGAAAGCATCGTCAGTCTAAAGGGCGCAGTCAAACCAATGAATATGTGTGGTGTTGTAAGGACCTTTAACTACTGAGCTGCATGCATCCCTGTTTCATGAAATTACGCTTAACAATGTCAAAGAATTTGCTCAGGATTTGGTTTACGTCGTTGCATAGAATTGCTCCGAAAATATGACGCGAACGGATTGGACAATTCACCGCATTGCAAATGTATAGCGAACAAATACCTACTCTTCAAGAGTTCGTTGTCCGAATCGACGCGGCACTCCTCTTACGGGAACTTCACGCTCTCCTTCGGCTACTCTCATGAAGTTGTCCACCTAAACAATCCATCCATATATAGAACCTACTGAGATGCACTACTACTGCCTCAAGAAAAAAAGTCGATTAACTGCAGCCGGAAGTAACAGTGTGCGACAACTCGTCCAATGAGGTTGTTCGTACTGATAAATGGCGATAGCAAACTATTCGAAATCAAACCATGGCGTAACGAACCCCTTTTCTTGCGTTCCCAATGGAAACGCTATTTGTGCAGAAATTTCAATAGATAAGAGTCATGGTGCAACACGACTATAATCGCCACTGTGGTAGAGCGGGCGTCGGTACCGTCTATATTTTGAAATGTAGCGGCTAGCACAAGCGATCAATAAGGTGTGGCATTTAAGAAAGAGAAAGCGCCTATCTATACTAAGTCTATTAGTGCAAATTCTTCCTTTCAAGGTCCTAGGACAAAGGATGTAGAAAGCAATGAGTAAGATTGTCTTTCAAGCTGGAGCTATTTTACAAGTGAAAGAGAGAAGGCAGCCGCTATAAGTCAACATTTAAGCTGCGAAGATAGAAAATTACCCTAACAAAGCGTGAAAATGACACAGATGAGAGAATTTATAAGCTTGAAATACTTTGCCAAACATGACAAACAATGCTAAAAATTTTAGTAACGTAGTACTATAACTAAATGAATGTATTGATCAATTCTGGACACTAATCAATACCCACGTTTTCTTTTCCGATGGTCTACGTTCTGAAACCTGCGTTCCTCACATCAACAACGAACTGACGCGTGTTTCATATAACTGTCTCCGATCTACTTTATGTGTGAAGTATACCACCACTTTATGGACAAGACACGTAAACGTTTTTCAATAGAAACGAAACAATTACGCAGACACTGCAACAGCACTTACAATGATGGTTATGGGAAGTGCAAGCACAAGAACTCCACATGCGATAGCACCAGTGGCAACGAGTTTACCGGCTAAATAGAAAGATTACTTGTTGTTGAACTATCACGATTTACTATGTTAACTTCTATTTTGGTTTTGTTATTTTGTTGTATCACAAGTTCACATTGTGATTTCGACTTCAGCCTCAGCTTAACTGGGTTCATCGCCGATTTGGGCTCCCCCCAGATCAATCCCGATGACGGGTGATTGCTGATGGCACTGATTGATAGAACTAGCTGAGAGACAGGCGAAACGAAGGAACCGCATGGTGTGGTGTTGAACGCGTTAGCCCTCGGAAAGGGTATTAGAGCGTTCGTTCCCCACCGCAGACATCTGCGCTCCGGAGTTTTGCAAATATTTCAGCATCACTGTGGTTTTAACACGGTTTAGTTACACTAATGAGACTTCTCTTTCGTATGTGATTGGTTGCCGCGTGAGAAGAGAAGTTGTGATTCACATAAGGCGAGCAAGCCCACAAAAATGAGGCAGTGTCTGGCCACTATCTCGTCAATAGGCCGTTATCATGAACAACGAAACTTACAGTAACATTACAGTAACCAAATATGCTTGATTGTCGATTTTTCCGCGTGGGTGATGCTTATTGAAATGATAAAAAAGAAAAATCTCAGTCAAGAATGAGCTCCACCCACCGATTGTAGTCGGGGTCAGGTCTCCATAACCTGAAATAAAAGTGTATACAATAACAACGTCTGCCTAACTACTCACTCATTGACTCGCAAAAGTAAATCTGCACATGAATACAGATGACTTTTTGGTACAGTTGTTATTATTTGTTACCATAAGCGTTGCATTTATTCAGTGAACGACGCGTATATGAAAAAACAGTGAAGTAGGACGAAAAACAGACTAGCACAACCAAGTGTTGGCCAAGCTTAAATGGCCATTCGATTTCGATCTAATTTAATCCCGTCTTAACGCATAATACGGATTTGGGGAAATGGACAATGCGCGTTGGTTTCAGTGCCATGCATAACAGGTGAAAAATTACCTTTCATGGCACAGGAATAGAAAATTAGGTGTTATTACGAATGCGTTAGGCACAGGAATTTTCAATCTTACGTTTTCAGTGCAACCCTTATAGCGTTGATTTGCTTTGATAAATGGCCTGTCGTTTTAATTCAAAACAGAATAGTTACGATGCAAAACATTTGGATTAAAAATATCCTTGATGAAACGACGTCTTTTCCATGAAGTTTCTGTTTTACGCAGTTCATAAGGTATTTGCAAATTGACAACTATTTGACGTTGCAAGATAAAGGTAACACAACAACGAACACGACAGCCAACTCACCAACAGTGGTCATTGTTACGATACACATAAAAAATCAATATCAATCAATAAAAAATCAGAAATGATGGAAATATGAGTACTAAAATAGTGCTATTATAGAACTACAATGTAAAAAAAACAAAAAGGCATTGAAATCAATTGACAAATTAGTTGTCAACTACCTACCACCAACATGCAGCCGGAATGGAATAGAACTGTGAACCTGGTTCGTCTTTTTCGAGAAAATACACCAATGTTGAGAAGAAAATCACACCCGTAAACACAACCATCGCCATCATTCCCAGTTGACGAAAAGACGACTGAAATGAGGGTGGTTGTTTCGTTAGACAGAGTAGATGGAGTGATCGGATTCGGGCGTGAGTTCCACTGTGGGTAAATCAAATGTTTGGGAGGTGTCGTTTCTGAATGGCATGGAGATAATCCTGTTACATTGTTCCTCTGAGTTATACATTTTTTACTGCGACAAGTCGTGGAGCTTCTTTTGATAATAAGGAGGTTTACGGCCTTGCGACTAGAGATTTATCCAATACCACAGCGATTAATGCAACAAAGGGACCGCCGATTGAAGGCGATGCGGACCAAATTCATAATGACAATTAAAGCACAAGAAACCTACTTAGCTACTTGTATCGGTCACGCTCACAGGCAGTCCGGGCCTCAAGACAGTTTCCAATCGTTTCTCTATCGTGCAATAGTTCTCCGTGGTAGTGGTTTGGGTCGTGAATGGTGGCGTCCGCGACCCATGTTCGGTGATTCTGGAAACGTCGCTTCTGCTAATGAACACCGTTGGCTTTAGCAGCGAACACGTCCGCCCGTCATTTAGGGATCGAGGGAAAGCTGTGTTTTTGCACTGCATTTCCGATAACAGTCAGCTAGTGTTTGTACATAAGATTAGTCCACTCCTTGGTCGATGAGCTCTGATGGAACTGTATTGGTTTCGACGATGTCAAACGCTTCCTTTTAGTCAGTAAAGGTTAAGACAAGATACAAGTGGTACTACCGACAGAGTTCTATAACCTATAAAACGATTTGCATGTGGTATATGCAATTGGAACTGCTTGCTCAGCTGGTTTTGCAGCATCAAAGATTTTGACATACACAACAGGATAATTTTCGCGAACAACTTATACAGCATACTCACCAAGCATATTGGGCGATATAATGAGTAATGCGGCCGTGCGCAAGATCCTTCGCTGGTTTGGGATTTTCACTTTCTGGGTGTAAGATTCCATGAGTGTTGCCAGAAGTGCATACAGTCCGTGTTCTCCATTGACAAAGTATTATTTAATACCGCATTATTCTTATGAGTGAAAGGGGCTGGCATCACTCACCAAAAACACAGAATAGATGGCTACAGTATGATGAGCAAACCTACTTGCTCCATCTACACTAGTTAATAACCTGAATCGATTCGCAAAAGTCTGCAAATATATTAGACAATAAAGGGTAATAACACATATAGGTTTAGTTGAATTCAGCTTGTTACATCATCTTCAAACAATCGGATCACTAATCAGACAAAGCCCTGGCAAAATCCGAGTCATAAGGCCGCAAACACCTTCCGATCCCCAAGGGTAGGAAGCTACCTGTAGTGACTATCTGACCATAATTATCTTGGGTTTCCAGGGAAAACCATGCTCGAGTAGTATTCATCGTGCATATGAGGATAGAAGGCGAGAAATCCCCAAGTTACAGGAAAATCCAAACTCGTACTCGACCACTTCCACTCGTGAATATTTGAAGACAGTGAAGGAATCGAAGAATTTCCGGTACCCGCATTACACTTGGGGACGGGTTGTCTAAGTATCTGGGTGTCTGCCCAATATTTTACTAAGAATTATATTATTAGCTGGATAGAAGCAAAAAAATGTTAAGACACTACTTGCGATGATATCGCGTCCGATAGCCAAAAAACTTTTTAAGTAACCTGGAGCGTTTTTCCAAACATCTGCAATCCGCTACTATATCGTCCGAGCTTCAATACCCGAATCACTCGCAGAACCCGTAAAATTCGAATGACCAGAAACGCACCCTGAAACGATCATGTCTAAGGAGGTATTTGTAAAAATATTTTTAAATATAATTAAAAATATAATAATATACTGACTGTGTTTACTTTTTATTTTCTGCCTTCTATTATTTTTATGGCAGGGTATTAAGCGAAATACAACCACAGGATTGCTGAGATATTTGCAAAATTCCGGAGCGCAGGTGTCAGTGGTGGGAAACGAACGCGCTATTGTCCTTTCCGGAAAGCAACGCGTTCACCACCACACTATTAACTACAGCCTCAGCTTAACTGGGTTCAATGCTGGTGTGGGCTCCCCAGATCAATCTCGTTGGCTGGTGATTGCTGATGGCACAGATCGATAGAACTAGTTGAGAGACAGGCAGAACGAAAGACCCGCATAGTGTTGTGGTGAACGCGTCACTCACCGGAAAGGACAATAGCGCGTTCATTCCCCACCGCAGACACTTGCGGTCCGGAGTTTTGCAAATATCTCAGCCATCTTGTAGTTGCACTGACTGTTTTCAATTTCAAAACAAACTGTTTAGAAATCACCTTTTTAAAGTTGCATTCTCGTGCTGTTTTGGTGCGCTATCGCTCTTAAGGACCTTTACAGACAACATTCTACAAAAATAGCGGGTTTTGTCTATAAGTTACAATCATTTTCGTTTAAGTATAGTGTACAAACCACTCAACCACTATCTGGTTAAAGTATTGTTTCTCTTCCAGATGAACTTTCGGTACAAGTTATTGCATCGCCTACAGACGAACTTTCTGTGCAAGCAGCGCACGAGGAATCTACTAACTTAGAAGCTTTATAGAATTTCTGTATGAGTATTAACTCTAGTTTTAACGTTTTGTTTTCTGCCTTCTATAATTTTCATGGCAGGTTACTAAGCGAAATACAACCACAATGTTGCTGAGATATTTGCAAAACTCCGGACCGCAGGTGTCTATGGTGGGGAACGAACGCGCTATTATCCTTTCCGGGGAGTAACGCGTTCACCACCACACCATGCGGGTCCTTTGTTTCGCACGTCTCTCAGCTATAACATTGTGATTTCAACTACAGCCATAGCTTAACTGGGTTCTATGCCGATTTGCGCTCCCCAGATCAACCCCGCTGACGGGTGATTGCTGTGGCAAAAAGATCAATAGAAATAGCTGAGAGACGTGCGAAACAAAGGACCCGCATGGTGTGGTGGTGAACGCGTTACTCCCCGGAAAGGATAATAGCGCGTTCGTTCCCCACCATAGACACCTGCGGTCCAGAGTTTTGCAAATATCTCAGCAACATTGTGGTTGTATTAACTCTAGTTTTCGCTCCCAACTCCCCTCCAACCACAGGAGGTATATAAACACCACCATCATTAGTCATCTCTCAGTCGGCTCAACTAGCACTTTTACAGTCTCAGTCTTCTCATTTTCTCATTCAACGTAGTAGAATTAGAGTGCTTAGCTCTCCATTAATATACGCATCTTTAACCTTAGTTGTACGTTATGCTATTTCCGCTGTTATTATCGATGAGTCAGTTATTCCTTATTTGTTGCTACAACTGTTTTTCATATTTCACTTCCATGCCTTCCAGTGGTACACCGCCTCATCATAGTTTGGAAGTATTCCTGGGTGTTGGGCTGCGATACACAGCGGGGGGATCTATACTCCCGGCAGAGCATCCCAAGGTGAAAGAGAGCTCGCCGTTTCCTCCAGGAAGCCCTGCTAAGAGTAGACCAATACCAGGATCCACCACTACGCTGATATCAAACTAGTCGCATGGCGGCAAATCTCTCTCTGATCCACAAGGGCTGCGACTGACTGTGGTGGTGACGACCTAGGGCAGACTTTGGCCAGTCTCCATCTGGAGAATTCGGGACTCCAACAAAACACAATGGGTAAGCCAGCAGAACTTCGAAAAATCGAGATTATACTGGGGTCCGCACAACCAGTGAGCACGGGCCGTCCAAGTATCTAAGTAAGTAAGTATTACACTTTCATGAGCTACCTCACTACCAACCATTTACTCTTATCTCCTTCCACGTCACCACTTGCACGTTGGTGTTCTTAGCTGAGTTGTGTTCAGTATGAAAGTTCTTATAATGCATCACCATTCTATTTCAGAAGTTGCTCTATTATTTTCAATGTAATTTAATGCTTATTAGTCACGTATACTATAATCTTTCCGTCCTCGAGATCAAACGAAGAGACCATTATCGTCTTCGCGGATTGTTTTTTGTCAATAATCCACTTTCTTGCGCTTGAAATCTTCGGTCAAAGCTAAATTTGAAACGTCTCTGAATCACAGTGGTAGGGATACGTGTAGCCGGAAAATTGTTCTGTCGGATTTTGAAAGGGTGATCATCATCTACACAACAGTGCTGCTACGCCGCTTAGCCACGGGCTTTCTATAAAGCTTGTGACATTTCAACCCTATTGTAACAAATTTCATATGCAGTTATCTATCTGACCTTGAGATCCCTTAACTGATTCGTGTTGAAACCAAGTAGGAACAACATCATTTCGAAGATAAACGGTAGAATTGTCATCAAATCGATGATGTTTAGCAATTGGAACACCGTTTTCCGTCGATTGGATGTCACCAACATTTTCATGCCTGTAAATGAAGTGAGTGTGTGGCATTACTAGAGTAATTGCTGATAACAGTGATGAGCAAGTGCTCTGGAATGGCCACTGAAAAAAATCACAGAATGATATTTTCTAAAAATGGCGTACCGTATTCTAGTATGAACCATGCAATGCACACATATTCAATGTAACCTAAAGCCGGATGCGGTTCCATGTCGATTAGAAGTCCTAAACATAAACAAATTAACCTTCTTTATATAAAAAACTTTCAAAGAACCGTTACGAATGGTTAGACGGGAAGCAAGCCGAAACAGATTATTGGAAGTGTTCTTCTATGATATCTATCACTCGTACTTCTCCCATTAAAGACATTTGTTTAATTCTAAAAATGATTCAAGTATCTGCATGAATTAGGACACGTTTGTACTTCGTTAATCCCACGTCTCTGCGTCAACATTTCATCGCTTCACTTTGACGATATTTTGTCCCTTGTTGTCC
Source organism: Angiostrongylus costaricensis (assembly GCA_900624975.1). NCBI lineage: Eukaryota > Metazoa > Nematoda > Chromadorea > Rhabditida > Metastrongylidae > Angiostrongylus > Angiostrongylus costaricensis. Next base: position 198,990 of record UYYA01003927.1, read on the forward strand.
GGCTTTGCTTTACAAAGTAGATCCATCACCCGACGTGATTATAAATGTAAAGGAGGTTGGCATATCCATCGGTACACACAACTGGCAAAAAATTAACGCCAGGAATAACTACAGCTTAAGGAAGAAAACAGTCATATGGTAGCGAGCCCCTCTCTATTGAGACTAGCAACCGAAGGTGATAACGACTTGGTACGCAACAAGTTTCTCTTCACTCCGTGCAATTAAAAGCGCTCAACTTCCAATCAGCCCGGTGTGAAGCACCAAGTAAGTGAAAATCACGGTATTGATTTATGAAGTAATTGAAGAACTAAAAACCCAACTAAGATATGTTTTGAAGGTTTCCGTACCTTCCGTCGTGTTTTTCTGTATAGGAATCTGTAGATCTGGCAATGAGCCAAGCACGAGTCCGGAAATTGATATCAACACGAACAGCACAGAAAATGTGGCGAACACCTGTGCACAACCAGAACTGAAAACAGTGTGATACGGTAGGGAAAGCCTACACGATTGCAATACATCAAAATCGAGAAAACTGGAAATGGGTGAAGAAATCATCGAAGTGAAAGGAGGTGGAAGGTGCTTCAAAAATTAATGAAAGGTGATAAAGTTGACAAATTAAATAGTTCGTAAAGAAACACTAAATTAAGAAAAATTACCCAAAAATTTTAGACAGCCGATACATCGGACTGCCTTTCGAGCATCTATTATTTCTCCCAATATTACATGTATATATTTTTTATTACTTCCTTGATACCTAATACTTGAATGCCCCGTCCTCACTGCTTATACGGGCCACGGCATAACCACTATTTCTCGGAGATTTGCTGATTAAGCCATCGTGGTTCGTTGGAATCCCGAGGTCAGCCTGGCCAAAGTTTGCCCAGGTTTTCATCACCACAGGCAGCCTTGGTGGATCAGAGGGAGATTCGTCACCATGCGCCTAGCTTGAAATTAGGACGGTGGGGGATGCTGGTATTGGTTCACCTTTAGGTGGACTTCCTGGTGGAAACGCTGGACTCCTCACTTTGGGAGACCTTGCCACGGGATGAATCCCCCTCTGTACATCACAACCCGACACTTGGGAACACCTCCCAGCCACGATGAGGCGGTAAACCGTTGGGAGAATATTTCTTATTTAATTTTATTTAATTTGATCCGTGCTCACATTTGCTGTGCGTATTCCAGCACTTCTTTTCTTGCATTCTATTAGCTTCCAGGTGTTCGTTATCCAATCATCAAGCTTACTGCATGTAGGTTCCGATGCTGTTTGAGAAATTTCGGCTTCTTTATGAATGCCACTGAATACTGGTCGACTTGCTTCTTCCTAGTGTTCTTGATATAGCCGGATTGGAGCATTTTTCAGTTAAAGTGAAGGAAATCAGTTAATCGCAGACAATTCTGGTGCCAATTTCCCGACCCTGGAGGAATGAGAGGCCTTGTGAACTCGAAGCGGAGTCGAACTACTACCGCGCTCGTGATAAACGATATCACTAGCACTGCGTTATCCACACCTCATATATATATATATATATATATATATATATATATATTACTATTTAAATATGGGGCATGGGTGGCACAGTGGTTAAAAGTGGTGTTGAGTACACTGCCCCTGCCGGGCCGATCAAGTCCCACTCTTTTGAGGTAGGGAAACTGTTATTCTGCGGCAAGCCACCTACAATTCACTATAGAAGACTGCTTGTGGTTGGAACCTTCAAAGTTTCTAGTAGAAGTACTCCAGGATTCCATGAGAGTTACTCGACTCGATTCAACGACATTAGTGAGTGGGGAAATGCTCTCAAGTGGCATCCAAACCCAGACGGTAAAATCGGGACACCTTAACGGACGACGTGTAAAGGACAACAAGCCGGATGAAAGAAGTGCTGGGATTGTCACGATAGATGAAATTACCTTACATAACTACTATAAACAATGAAACAAAGCCATAATGCTACAACGATTATTGCTCTGGCAATCAATATGACTATCATAATCAGTTAATAGTACTCGTCCCAACACTTTACAGCCTCATCGGTGGCTGAGACGCGTTTCCTGGTGTCAGAGTGCAATATACAGCGGAGTGATTCATCCCACCAGCAGGGTCTCCCAACGTGAGAAGTCCGGCGTTTCAATCAGGAAGCTTAGCAAAGAGTAAATCAATACCGGGATTTGCCACCGTCCTGGTATCAAACTGGTCGCATGGTGGCAAATGTCCTTCTGGTCCACAAAGGCCGGCGACTATCTGTGGTTGTGACTACCTGGAGCAGACTTTTGATAGTCTGACCTCGGGAATCCAGGGAAACACCATGGCTTAACCAACAAAACTCCGAAAAGCGTAGAATGTGCTGGGGTCCGCACAACCAGTGAAGGCGAGCCATCCAAGTATCTTAGCAAGTAAGCACTACCAGTGCTAATATGCTACTCACCTACTTGGCTGCTCAATCATACACCAAATTCTTTTCCGTAATGCGCCGAATCGCACGTGCTTGAAGAGGTTCAGTGATTCCTCAGACGTAAACGACGACAATGAATCGAGGTCATTCTAAAGCCTATGTGTTCTTACAGTTTTCTTTTGTTTTTACACTTCTCTACCTAATGTTTGAAATCATAACAACACATCTCCTTTTTTATTCTTCTGTTTTCATGTCGCTTAAAAACACTAATAAATAATGGAGTTTCGTTGTTCTACGGATTTCCCTTAATAAGTATTCGAGTGGTAAGATTAAGCAATTAGTTTTCTGACTGAATAGAACACAAATGGAAACAAATCAAAGACGATAAACATTTTTCAAAGTGAAGCCAGAAATATCATGAGTACTTAAGAAACAGCGAAAAGAAATGCTAGGATAATTCAAATTCCTCGAAAATTATTTTTTGAAGATGTAATTCTACTTCCTATTAAATTTTAAAGGCTCGCTGTTATCCACCATGTCCGGCTGCACATGTATCTTTTAGGCTTAGAAATGTTAAACGGCTGCTAACATGATTTTTAAGAGGAGTGCGGCCTGAGCTTGAGAAGGGTTTCTACTCCGCTTCTGAGGTATAGGAGCCCAACTCCATTCCACTTCAAATGCAGATCAATTCTCTTCTATTTCTCCTAAAATAAGCGCACTAATTCTTTCCTGGATTTCGATCTATGAAGTTGTGAGCACATCTACTGGGAATCTCACTTAAGCTGAAATCAACTTCGTAATCTTGTCCGTAAATCAACAATGAATAGACTGGTGTTTGAAATCACAACCACCCTGACGAACTTATCTTTTCTTCCGAACAACAGCATGGCGCTAGGCAGTCGTCGGGGACGATCCCCCAGTAGTCCAACTCGTCCAATATGTCGTTTGGACAAAGATGTGATGGTTGATGAATTTGTCCTGTAAAAATGAGGTCCAGGTTGTTTTCGTTAAGCTCATTTTAAAGTGCTTTTTTCTCATTTTCATCCCCTACTTTTCTTCAGTTTGATGGTCTTTATAGCACTTCTTCAAAGATTTTGTCTCATCATTATTCGCACTAAGAGAACTTATAAAACTTAAACCAAACCTCTGTAGGAAAGCTGCATGAGGAAAAATGTTTCCAGCTGGAATATTGGATTACTGGCTGACTTAAGTTGATACTAATATATTTTTCCTTTTGATCCCTGGCGATTAGCACAGCTGCCGAGTAGGTTCCTTTCGCTTGAGAATCACCCAAAGTGTGAAATGGAGAGAGTTTGTTTACTCATGCGACAGCCATTCTAATGAGGTTACAGGGATTGTAGGTGATCTCTTATAGCACTTTTCAATATGGAGATCTTACATTTCTTCACTAATAACGCATAATAAGAAAGGAATGGATTATGTAGCGCCTTATTGTGAAAAGCTTATGATTGTCCTACCAGTCATATAAAACTGATAAATGATATGAAACAAGGCTGGCGGTCGCTCAAAATAGTACTCGTTTGTGGAGGAGAAGTACGCATCGGCTAATGAGAGTCGTTCGGATATCGTTGTCAAGTCCAGCAACCATACCAGACGTCCTAAACCGTAATATTAGCATAAGTAGTAAAATCCGAGCACAGCAGAGAATAAGCAATGGTGATCTGTGGTGAAAAATTTCACAAGAATCGTGTAGGTTACCGTCGGCAGTGCAGATGAAGAAAAAAAACTATTGAGAGCCAGCAAGTTTACAAGTAGAACAACTACTCGTCAAATTTTCGGCCGCGCTATTTATTCTATAATTCATCTTATTACTCTGTAGATTCAGCTAAATCTAACTGTGACCTTCCTTTTATGGTTTCTCGAAGGCTGTAAGAGGAGTCCTCTTAACAGGAAAAATCGATGCCCAAAAAGTCAACTTACCGACTTTTCTTGCGAATATCGTCTCCTTCAACAGCAAAAACTGTTGGCCGCCGATGTTCAGTCGCAAGAACTCTGCCGAATTGGCGCTGTCAACCAAAAGACCCTAAATTATCGGAAAACAGACTTCTTTTCTTCTATAATGCTGAGATATTTGCAAAACTCCGGACCGCAGGTGTCTGCGGTGGGGAACGAACGTGCTATTATCCTTTCCCGGGAGCGACGCGTTCACCACCACACCATGCGGGACCTTTGTTTCGCCTGTCTCTCAGTTAGTTCTATCGATCACTGCCATCAGCAGTCACCCGTCAACGGGATTGATTGCGTCCTATAGTAAATAAAAAAGTTAGGACTTCTTTCTTATTTCTTTTCTATTTCTATAAGGGCGCGTGTAGCGCAGTGGCTAGGGGCGCCCTGTAATACACATGGGATCGATCTCTGCGCCCCATGCTCACCAAGCCTCTCATTTCTCCGAGCTCGGGAAATTGGTACCAGACTTGTCTGGAAGGATAGCAGCGCTGGCTCGATGCATCACTAGGCCAACGCGAATCATCGCATAGGGCAGATATGCGTTCAATCACCTCTAGCGATGCTTAATGCAGTCTAGTGCATGGCACATCCCACAAGGACTGATGAAGTCCGAAATCTTTATCCTTCATTTATTTGTTTACATTCATTGTTAAATCGCCGTTAAAGAATTTTATTAACGAAATACTCAACAGACACCAAACTATCCATTGAATCAAATAAATCAAACCATAGACTTGTAAAAAAAATTTCATAATCAGAGGAATAATAGAAACAACAAACAACTCCCGTATTTCCTTGCTCCGTTAAAATCTGTAGAGACGACATGGAAGCTAACTATTGTCTTCAGCCGCCAGGGATTTACCAACTTTTTCGTTGCTGCCACTTCATATTATTTTTTCCATACATTTTTTTTGGAAACTAGAGTTAGTGCAGAGGAAAATGACAAAGTAGATGCATGAATCACATAACCAGAGGCTACTGAGAATAATCAACTGACCCTTGAGGTGGTGCCAATATCAACTGGATGCGAACAATTCTGTAACAATGGTGGTACTTCTATTGATGTCGTTGAATCAGTACGACTACACCTAAATACGAATACGTTGAGGATTTACCATAATGGGTAAAATATCGATTAAGCTATAAAGAAAGTGAATGGAGGTATTTTACAGATGGATACCGTACCGTCAGCCACAGCGCATATATTTGCTTACTATCCATTAAAAATTTTGACGTAATGTAAGAGATCTGCGAAAATACGCACAACACATGAGATTTTGTGCTATTCAAAATAATATTGTAATAATAATAACAACAATAATAGTAATTACGTGGAACGTGCGGTGTGATTAAATATCCAGTTCAATAATAGTGGCGACGTCACTGGCTCAACTCCGTAACAGTGTCCCCATCTATCCATGGTTGAAAAGTCTGTGGCGAAGATATAGCATCACTAGGACGGCTATTCCATGATTCTAGGAACAATCTGATTGACTGGCATTCAACGAAATTCATGAGGCGGAGCAAATCTCCAACGGCAACCGCACCTAAGCGCCAAAACGAATGCCTTATAAATTAACTACTCTGACTATAACTGTAGAAAGAGAAACACATTCCTACATAATAGCGACTGCACCTTCCTTTCGAGTTTTGAAAAATCTAGTTACAGCACTCACCAAGATGTATTATTGAATTGAAAGGCCACTCACCGTGACGTTACGTGCGGGACTGGCCCACATGTAGTTCACGTGGAGTCGCGAGCAAGACACACCCCGGGGTCAAAATATCATTTTGAAATAGGGCGCCAGGTCACGCGTGATAGTGAGGCATTCTTCCTTCCTGTTCATCTTTGGATTTTTGAAATTTTTTGAAAAATGAAATGAAACTGCCACGCATTTCATTGAGGTGCACACAAAACGAAATGTTTTCTCTATTAAACAAGTGTGTGTACAAAGAAAACCATTGTGCTCAGCATTTGGAGAGAAATCTTTGGAAGAGAATAGTAGCTGGGTCTAAATCGGTATGCAGAAAGATTCGGTGTGATATTAAGAGCAAGTTAAGGAAAAAGTTTGAAGATCTATCACGCCGCTCAAAAAGGTCAAATGAAAGGACCACCGCTGGTCAAGTCCCAAGTAAAAGCCCTAAAATAGACTGCGCACCAAGAACATCCAGAGTTACTGTGCTAGGAGGCATAACGCTTCCGGAAAATGTGCGTTCCTTGTTAGAATTGGGTCCGAGTTTCGAACCTAGTCAACCCATTTCTAAACCAATCCTGCGCAGGATCACGTGTAGTCTACATGAACTTCAAAATCAGCTACGTTACAGGGTTAGGCTAGAAAGGTTAGGTAAAGTAGTACCAAGAGGAGAACTACCACCAATACCCTTTCTTCGAACATTCTTTAAACAAGAGCTACCAAATAGCGATATTGACCCTACATTTCGGTTATTTTCAGACGAAATTCTCCGCATACTTAATCACTACCAAAAACGAGAAAGAAGCTCCAACCTCACAAACCAACAAAAATATGGTATGCGCCAGGTTAGAGAGCTTTTGAATTCAAAATCTATTAGACTTTCTATTAGTGATAAAGGCGGAGAATTTGTAGTTCTTCCTAGTCAGTTGGATATTAGGATAACAGAGAAGCACCTCAGTGATGTTTCTCTCTATCGAGCATCCTCTGAAAAGGAATACAAAAATCAATACCGAAAATTGAATCAAGAATGGGTCAGCACGGCAAAGGCCGCGGGTTTAGAGCCTTCAGTTATTTCTCGACTTAAGAACGAACACCCGATTTGCCCTGTCCTTTACTTGCTTATTAAAACACATAAGCTTACTTCAACTGATGATATTACATCAACGAACCCATCATCATATAAAGTTTGACCTACCAGTTGTATAGGCGGGTCAACGGATAGAATAACGTGGTTCCTAAACCTTATCCTAATCCAGCTGCTAAAATTCATTCTAATCCATCTACCCAACACCAAAATATTTCGGGATCACCTAAGGCGCGCGCAACCAAACAGCACGCATATAATGGAGTCATTTGATGTTAGTTCACTTTATACCAACGTGTCCAATGACTCCGCCATGCAAGCCATTCTCGAGTTGCTCGTAGAGCATGAAAAGAAAATAAAAATGCACGGCTTGCCGATTGCACAACTAATGACCCTCTTAAAACAGTGTCTTAGCTGTTCAATCTTTAGGTGGTCTGGAAAATATTTTGCACAAATTAGAGGGTTGGCGATGGGGCAGCGTTTAGCACCAAGCCTTGCCATCGCTTTCATGTCTAAGGTGGAAGCTCCAGTTCTCGATCACCGACCCTTACTCTACTGTCGATACATAGACGACTGCTTCATCGTCTGTTCCACACAAGAACAGATGGATGAGTGATTTGAATTATTAAACCGACAGTCAGAGTATATAAAATTTACACGAGAAAAACCTACCGAGAACTGGCTTCCATTCTTAAACATCCAAATAAAGCTCTCAGTAAGTGGCTATTTAACAGAATGGTATCGCAAGCCAAGTAGTAAAAACACTCTAGTCCACTGCCTCTCCTCTCATCTTTCACACATGAAAAAAGCACTTATCAAAAATATGTATCGTACGGCTAAAAATGTGTGTACAGGAGAAGAGGAAAGGAAGGAATCGCGAAAACTGGCACAAAAAATTGCCATTTCCAATGGCTACGAAGTAGAAGCCACTCGGGTTAGAGGAGAACGTTGGGTAGTTTCCCAAAATAATATTTCAGATGAAAGTAGGGTCCTCTTTAAGCCACTCTTCAGATCAAATGAAGTAAGTCACGCCATTAAAAAGTGCTTAAGGAAAAGTGGTCTTGAAAATTATGTAACGATTGTTGACATCCCAACTAATACCCTACGCCGCCAGTTCGAAACCGTCTCTATGATCGTTTGTGCAGCTCAGAAAACTGTATAATGTGTCCTAACGGGAGAGACGGGGATTGCATGAGTTCGGGTATAATATACTTGATCTCATGTAATGCATGCGGCGAGGAATATATCGGGGAAATGGGTAGACCACTTTGTGTCCGCATAAAAGAACATTTAGATGGAAAAGCTAAAATCCGTTTAAACACCCCTCTAGGTACGCATAGGGCACCAAAGCACAACGGCGATGATTTTGAAGTGAATGTGCGGATCCTAGCGCAGGGATCGAAAACATCAACGCGCAAAACTCTTGAGGCGTTTTGGATAAATTTGAAAAATCCAAAGATGTACCGGAAGGACGAATGCCTCACTATCACGCGTGACCTGGCGCCCTATTTCAAAATGATATTTTGACCCCGGGGCGTGTCTTGCTCGCGTGAACTACGTGTGGGCCAGTCCCACACGTAACATCACGGTGAGTGGCCTTTCTGTTCAATATGGCGTCTATTTGAAAGTTTGATCTTCATTAATACTTTAACCTTCTTTTCAACCGAATAATAAAAAGTATTCTAACATAAAGTACGTCCAGGCTCTGAGGAAGGCGAAGTCTCCGAAACGTCAGCCATCGTTCAATAACATCAAAAACAACGACAACGACAACGACAACGAAGATTTGTACCAACCTCGCGTCAGCTTAAGAAGATCAGTTTATAAGGTCACATAAATAAATATATCTCTAAGCTCGACGCGTCAACGATTTCCAATGGCTACGAAACGGGAGCAGCTCGTGACAGGTTTGAAGGAAAAACCAAACTCCGAAACGATATGTATAAAGAAAATAAGGCCCCGTTTATCCTGCCTTCCATTACCAAAGAAATAAGTGCCGCTATAAAACGTCCACTGATTTCGATTCGCGTTCCTCCAATCATTAACTGTAATTTTTTTCTGATTGTCAAGCACTTTGTGCGATTAAAAGCAGAATGAAAGCAACTGCAACTCAAACTTGAAGTTGAGTTCGCTTCATGAAACTCAATAAATTCTCTTTCCTACAGACATCTTAAATATCATCGAAATGTGTGGTAATATGAAAATGAACAATAAAAAAAGATATGAGCGCACTGAAGTATAAAGAACAAATGACATTATTATGTTATGACAAGCATATTTATGTTAAATTATATTTAGTCAAAAGGGCTCGAGTGGCGCAGTGGTCGGAGGCGCCTTGGAACGCATATGGAATCGATTCCCACGGTCCTTGCCCATCAAGCCTTCCATTCGGAGTCGGTAAATTGGTAGCAGACTTGTCTGGGAGGATAGCAGCACCGGCTCGATACATTGGTAGGCCACCGCGAGTCATTGTAAAGGCCAGATGTGCATTCAATCACCTCCAATGATGCTTAATGAAGTCGAATGCATGGCGCATTCCTCCGGAATTGATCAAAGCCGAGAGCTTTATTTTTATGTTTAATTATGTTTTATGTTTAATCATTAATTATGTTATAACTATATTACACTAATTTTGTTTTTTATAGTGGGCAGAATTTGAAAGAAAAGTGGTTTCAATTGCACGAAAAAATAATGAAAGAAAAATTACTGCAAGAAGAAAACGACGTTTAAGAGAAGATGTAGACCATTTAAGATTGTTTCAATAGAAAAATTACATTACAAGCTATAAAAATGAAGATGAGTTAGAATAATGTTCGCAGAAATAGGACTTCAATAATAATATTAACAAGAAGAAGTCCTTTGTATTTAGCAACGACCCTGAGTAATAATAATAGTAATAATAATAATTATAACGAACAGGAAGACGAAAACACTAGTAGTGGCAAAAATATGTGACATCTATCGAAAGTGAAGAATTTGAAACAATTATCTTATTGGAAGAAAAAAGGCAAACCTCACTTTCAGAGGAGAGTTTTCCAAAATTCGGAATAATTAAATGAATGCAAATGAGATTTGGTCACGGAATTGGAGCTGCTTTATACCTTCTCACTCTTCCCAAGTTGACGTCACGGCAGGTAAATGCAATGGAATCGATGAAGTTTTCCACTTGGAGTTGAAAAGAGGGGTCGAGAAAAAATCTATGAAAGAAAGACGACAACAACGACGACGAAATAACACTGATGGAACAAGAACTACTTCAAAAAATTTTATTTTTTCAAGAACAAATGACAACAAATCGTTATCTCATGTGTGAATGGTTATCAGTGATTTGTATCGATGAATATTATTGCTACTCCATCACTAACAAAAAACTCGGCCGGGAGGCCAGCGTGGCCACCAATAACGACAGAGAACGGACGCAGCATGAGGGCGTGCCCACCAATAGGAACGCAGCAGTGGTGAGAACGCATGAAGGCAGTTATTGAGGTCCGTGTTTTGGAACAAAATTCAAGTTTTTACTTTAATCTTTTAGGGCCATTGCAGATATGCATACTCCCACACCCTACAACTGTATATCCTGAAATAGCGTTTGGTACTAGTACTATACTGTAGTGTAATCAACTCATAAGATGAAAAGAGCTTTAAATGGCTATTGTTTACCAGTAATCAAATAAAAGAAAACTGCGTAATCTGCGCGAGTCATACGGTAGAGTAACAAATTAGGGAAGTCGGAGCAGTTCTAAATGAATACTTTGCATTGAAGTAGAATAATCTAATCTACTTTAATCTTTCCAAGGTTGCTCATTTTTTGTGATTTTAACCTTACCGCTTTTGTGTTCTAGTATGATATCACGTCTACAAGATATTTCGACATAAGTAGAACTTATGCTAAATAATTTAATTTATCCTTAGTTTAACTTCAACGATGCTGAGATATTTGCAAAACTCCGGACCGCAGGTGTCTGTGATGGGGAACGAACGCGCTATTGTCCTTTCCGGGGAGCAGCGCGTTCACCACCACACCACGCGGGTCCTTCGTTTCGCCTGTCCCTCAGCTAGTTCTATCGATCTTTTGCCATCAGCAATCACCCGTCAGCGGAATTGATCTGGTGGGCCCAAATCGGCAACGAACCCAGTTAAGCTGAGGCTGTAGTTATAATCACAATTTTAACTTATTATTTACTGCCTACTCTTTTTCTTCGATAGAACTAGCTGAGAGACAGGCGAAACGAGGGACCCGTGTGGTGTGGTGGTGAACGCGCTACTCCCCGGAAAGGACAATAGCGCGTTCGTTCCCCACCGCATACACCTGCGGTCCGGAGTTTTGCAAATATCTCAGCATCGTTGAAGTTATATTTCACAATGTATACCCTGCCGTTAAAAAGAGTAGGCAGTAAATAATAAGTTAAAATTATCCTTAGTTTAATCTGCAAATCACCTAAGCAATAACGACTTCTGTTATCTAATGATAAAACACTTACCTTTTTCTGAGGTGATATCCAAGCCGATTATGGGAGGCGATATGAAACCCGCGCTCGTGTCGGTGTCGATTCAGTCGACTGATGCCATGTGAAGTGGCCATTATAGAGCCTTGCAACACGGCCGTATTCATCTCGATCGATTAACAACGACACGAATCGATCGAAAAGCAGGAAAAATCGTTACTGTCACGTTTGGCGAGGAGTCGACGAATTGAGAAATACGATTGCATTCATTGAGGGTGGCCGCTAGGCAAGAGAATGTGCTGAAAAGAATCTATCACTGGTCGCGATACGACGATTGACGATGAAGACCGCGACACGTAGCGAGAATTGAGACGGGCAACATTCCAAGCTTACATCCAATCCTGAATTTGTGTTCAGGTTTAACCCTAAGACTAAGCTTGAGTTCAAGCATCTTAAGAGCCGAGTTACTAAACATGCTATGGTAACTTATACTAGGTCTTTACGCAAAAGTGGCTTATCTCAACTCGGCACCGTTATTTTAGAAGAAATCCACTTTTCTGGTAAAAGCAAGCAGTAATGGCTACAGAAAGAACTTATGAAGTAGTTTTAGGCCTACAAGAAACTTCTCATTGGTGAAGACACAGCATCGAAGCATTTACGAAATGAATGACAAAGTGTTTAGAGGAAAACATAAATGAATAATGGAAAATTCGCACCATGAAATAAAAAACGTTCCGAAACTATTTTTGTACTCTCTGTAACTTGCTTCTTCACAAACATCTCATGCACCTACTTCGCATGTACGTCGAAGGTGCTCTGTAGTACCTTTGTGTGCTTACTTCTACTTGAATGGCCCGTCCTCACTGGTTGTGCGCTTTGGACTGCTTTAGAGCTCGCTAGAATCGCATTTCGTTTTATCTGACGGAATCCGAGGGACAGAGCATTTTCACCTATTTGGAACCCTCTGTTAAAGTAAGCCGAGTTCTGTTTCTTTCATTCAGCAGGTTTTTGTAACTGCCTAGAATTTTTTGAAATTGTGTCATTGGTTTCTTCTTTATTTGATATTTGATACTTGAACGGACCGTCCTCACTAGTTGTGCGGGCCCCAGCATAATCGCCATTTTTCGAAGATTTGCTGATTAAGCTACTGTGGTTCCCCAGAGTCCCAAGGTAAGCCAGGCCGAAGCCTGCCCCAGGTCTCCGCTATGGGCACTCGCTGTCCTTATCGATTAGAGAGAGCTTTGTTGTGGATCCTGGTACTGATTTACTCTTATGCGGGCTTCCTGATGGGTAAGCGGGACTCATTCTCTGCTTATGAAACCCTGCCGGAAAACGAATCCCTCCGCTGTACATCGCAGGCCGACATCTAAGACCACCTCCCAGCCACGGTAGGCGGTAAAGTGTTGGAAGGTCCTTGCGTGCTGGCAGTGGCAAACTTATAAAAGCCCTATGTAGGAGAGTTTCTATCCTTCCAGTAACCTCTTCTCACTCCAAAGCCTTTATAATAATGACCGTGACCTTCTTGTGAATCTTTAGTGTTCTCCTGTTTAATCCACTTTTGATTAACACAAACTCGATTAACCTCATTCATAGTCCCGTATTGTTAATGTATTGAAGCTATTCTTTTTAATCCGCTCTATAGCTGCACAACTGTTAATCTATGCTCCGGTGCTAACACTGTGGTAGGGTATAGTCGACACAAAAGCTCAATTACCCAAGTTCTACAAATTCAACTACAAATTTAAGACTATTACAACTCACATGATACTCTAGCACTATGTTTTCTATATGACGTAATCGGAACGCATCAGCGCAATGTCATCGAATCCGCTTAATATATAATGTAAGCCGATTAAACCGACGAAGAAAAACCGATACTGATGAAATGAGCTCGTCATAAACGGTTTTCCGCTGATTCTCACTCAATTATCTCAGTTATTTAACAAATTTGAATAGAAAAACTTCGATTTACACTCACACTCAAAGCGTTGATTCGAAAAAAACTGACGGCTATTCATTTTACTTTTTTTCATAAATGAAACACCAACCCGGTTATGGAAAAAACCCAAAGAAAGGGAGGATTTTCTGAGAAGTTATTAAGCCTGATAATGAAAATGTCTCGAGAATGTGAGCTCACTCCTTAATCAACTCGCAATGGAAAGCCTCATCGATCAATAAGTATTGCTTGTATATGCACACATTTGTACATATGCATATATGTATTTACATAAATATATATATATATACGCAGATATCTAGACCTAATAGAAAAGCTGAATACCCAAGTGCATGTATATGTACATAGCAAATATAGTAATATAATATAAACCAACATTATTACGATAGTAGTACAATAATAGTAATAATAGTGTGATATATTTTATATATACAGTATATACACATATATATATATATATAGTAACAGTAAAAACAGGCTGGAAATGAGTGTTGCTGCCGACTTGTGATCATTAGCAGCCAATTCGACACCTCGGCGCCATGGCAGCATAGCAACGAGGAGCATAAACCACTCACTCATTTACTACTTTCTGCTACAATATGTGTGCTAGTAGAATTGAACGCGTATAGCGAAGTGATTAGAGGTGTCCTGCAATAGACACCTGGTCTTTGGTTCATCCAGGCGTCATCCATCCGAGGTAAACAACTCTGTTGCACCCCTCCATGATCGCCACATTTGGTACGAGACTTGTCTACCCTGCAAGTTCCTGCCCAGACCAAATATGGATTCGATTATTTCTATGATGTTATGAGCGAAATAGCATGCTTAACACACTACAACGGAATTAATTACTCATCACTGAACGTTGTGACGCGCTGCGTTCCTTAATAATCCAATAGAAATCTAACGGCAATCCACTGATATCAAGGTTGGACAGAATTAATTTAATAATTTAACCGTCGCTGTTGCTATAGAAATGTCTTCACCTAAAAAGTACTCGTGCCAACCGGCCGCTCGTGAACGGAATATTTTATGACTTCTGACAACGGGAGAGAAATATTTGACATACTGGGATAATTTCGGAACGAGGCCGAAATTCTCTGACAATGAAATTTTGCCCGGTAAGTAAAAATTCCTTAAAGATTTGAACAAGCTGTAACTAAGCTGACGGTCTAGCAAGAGTGAAAAAAGGTTGATCAGGCGAAATTCGTTGAGAAAAAACATCAAACGAGACAACAAAGAACGCCTTAATTCTGTCTAACGAATGCTTTTTGTCGGACTCATTTTGCCACAGGCGGCAAAACAATGATGACGTCGTTGCTAAGCAATCAATGAGAAAAATATACGTCGTGTAATTAGATTGCTTCCATGGCATCGATGTCAGCAAAGAAATATGGTAAATTAATTAGAAGAATTGTATTGATGAGTTTTGTGAAAACTGCCGTGTACAACAAAAGGTTTCATCAGTCTCACCGTGAAGATAACCCAAACCAAGAAAAAAGTTTGAGTTAAACTTTATCAGAAACAGTTATGCTGGTTTATAAGCGATTTACTGACGATTGCTCAAAAGGCGACGAACCTTTGTCCAAACTGTTTCCCATTGGGAAGGTGAAAACCCTTTTGGTGTGGACATACGAGTGCTCCAGTACGCTCTCAACAATGCATACCACTAAAAACGTTTCCGGCACTATAATTTGGACGTACCGTCAACAGGCGACCTATTTCAGGTGTTATAAACATAAGTATGAAACTTACTCATAAGGAGATGAATCTTTCTCCAAACCGCTGCGAGGTCCAGTGGCTTATGCAGAGCTGGAGAAGCCCTCGCAGGTTAACAGGTGGCTCCAGAAGGGAAAAACGTGCAAGCAGTGGAGCGAAAATTGTGTTCGGTCTTCGCAGAACGTACGAAGAGAAGCTACGAAAATTTTTGAGTAAGTGCAAGAACTTATGCAGATCCAAAAAAAACGTTCTGCAATATTCCCAAGGATGGAGCACCACAAAAAACCACCGCGGCTTCGTGTCAGCAAAAAAGTGCATTGACTAGAATATGCACATAGCTGGACGATGAATATTGTATATGTATTCATATATATTATCCGCATGTATCACACATCATATTATTTCATATCATGTACATCCATATGTATTCAAACAAGAGAGTACAGAGCAGTGTTTGGAGTTACCTTGTCGTAATACGTGTTTGTAGGTTCGGTCCAGCTCTTAGGGCACACCATGCCTTCCATCATTTCTAGATTTTCGAATTAATCCCAGACCTGCCTCGAACGCTGAGAACACCGACTTGATAAATTGGCATGTCAGTGTAAGTTATTGCATAGTCCAAATACGCATTCATTTTTACCCTAGCGATACTATTAATGGAGCCGAATGCATGTCACACTAGCAAGGGATTGACGAAATCCTAACACCTTAGGTGTTCAGCTCATTGTGAAGGGAGTAACTCACCACAATTCCGCAACCGTCAATGGTCGAAAGGAAAAGAAAACAAAGTCCAAGAATCTCTAATAAGGACTGTGTTATCAAGTGACATTTTCTTCAGTATGTGGTTTCATCAGCTGCTTTCCTAGAATGGTTATATTGTTCGTGTAGTATTTATGAGGAATATAGAGCAAAAAAAATTCAAGCGAGTGAGAAATCACCAGTTTGATTAAAATCAAGCAATCGAGAGACTGGAAATTGGGCGTGAGTGAAGTATGCATAACACACAGATGAGTGGACGCTTCAGTGTGGTCCGCAAGGAGAAGATGTCTCACATGATCATGGATGGTGCAGACGCGTATAGTGCAGTACTTACAGATGTCATGCCATATGAACAAGATCTTTGGTTCGATCCATTACACACGGTGCAACCAAGTATTCCATCTTTTTGTAGTCAAGAAATTAGTACCATCAAACTTCTCTTGAAGGATAAAAACCCTAGCCTAACAGGACACAATTAGGTTTCCGTAGGTAATTGTACAGGCCATATATGGATTCGATTATCTCTGTAGTGTTATGAGTGGAGTTAAATGTATAGCCTATCCTCTAAGGATCGATAGATCGCTGAACAACGTAGAATACTTTATCCATTCAAAGGTGATACGGGTGATACGTTCGTTGTTCATCCACATCTTTGACGATATTGTTCTCATCCATTTCTGAGGAATTCCATAATTAAAATTCTAACGTACATCTGCACTTTCCGCACGCTTCTCATATTACCACAACATATTCCAATGACATCGTCACGCTTCATAAAAGCCCAAATCCCATATGTGGCGACAGGACAGAAAGAAAAATAAGAGATGAACTATAATTACAAAACTTCACTTCATTTCATGAGAGCTGTTTCAATCTGGACAGGATTTTCTGTAGTGAATCTAGTTTAGTGCTATATTAGAGCAACACCAACTTATCTCGACTTATCGAAACATAAATCTGATCACTAGCCTTTTAGCCCTATTTACAGTGTTCTTAGTGACACTTAAAAAATCTCCCTTAGCATTTTATGTTTTTTCTTCTTTTATTTGTTAATTTTCTTTGGTACCAATATTCGCTTTAATATCTTACTTCTGTAGTGTCCTTTGCGTGGCTTCGTGCGAACGAGGTCTAATCTTACATTAGTTGAACAGACGATTTTTTAACAATAAACAATATTTTTTCAATAACTGGACGATTGATGGGTTGTAAACATGACAAAGAAAACTTACTCTTTCGTTCTATAAAGAGCTAAAAGCTCTCGGCGTTGATCACTCCCTGAGGGAAGCGCCATGCATTCCGTTTCATTAAGCATTGTTTGGAGGTGATTGAATGCCTATCTATCCTCTACAATACTCGCGGTGGCCTACCGACGAATCGAGCCAATGCTGCTATCTTCCCAGACAAGTCTGGTACCAATTTGCCGACCCCGAAGGGTTGGAAGGCTAGTTGGGCCATAGGCGCAGTGATCGATTCAAAGTGTGCGTTGCAGAGCGCCTCCAACCACTGCTTCACAGGCGCCCGTCGTTCCATAGGTGTGAGTATTACGTGCGCCACTGTTTCCTAATTTGTGCTACGTCCATTTATTGAAATATGTTGCTGTCAGCGTTTGGAAGCCTTTATAGCTTACGTTGAACCTGCTTCTATATTTTGAATACTAGTCCATTTCACACACTGACTATGATTCATCATAGAATCAAATAATAGTCATTTAAGAGGCAAGTCGTCCATCGATGAGCTCATGTAAAGAAAAGTTTTCCTTCGTGAAATTTCAAGTGTGAAAAACAGCTTTCCACCAGCCACTTATGACCTAACATCTGTGTTGGACAAGCTATCGAATAGAAGCAGAGAGCATAGCAAAAAAGATCTGCGTAGTAAACTAAACCACTAAAATTGAGATGCACTCAGCGCAATGCACTTCGACCTTCTACTAATGCATATCATTCAATGCATATCGATTGGTAAGTGTCAAATGAAGCTTATTAGTGTGAAACGATTTTCATTTGTTTAAACATTCACCACATAAATCTTAATTTTACACTGGCAGTTGTATCTGGACGTGAGTCGTTGGTAGTATAACTGCTGCTGCTGTGAGCCATTGTTGTTGTCGAACTTCCCACTTGTGTCGCATGTTACCGCAGAGCTTTTCGTTTTATGGCGTAATCTTAGGTGGTAGATTAGGAGTCAGGTACAAAACGAAAGCAATCTTATGCTTATACTGAGATATGCGGTGTCGGTAGATGACATCCTTGTTGTTGCTGCACATCGTCGACCTACTTTTTCCGTATACACTTAATCCTATTCGTAATACATCAATGCCTAGAAGTGCTAGTGTAAGGATTACACACACAAAATCGATTTGGCCAATACAGAAGTACGTGAGAGACGGTTTGGTATCGCCTACAAAAACAAAACAAAATACATCAAAACAAAAAGAGACTATCCTGTTGCTGTGTTCTTAGCCGTCTGAATGTCTTAGTCTTCGACACCAACGAATACCTCCCAGCCACGATGAGCCGGTGAACCGTTGGAAGGGTCATCAATGCAACAAACGGGATTAAGTTCAGACTTTTGCCTACAGTCGCTCAATGAACAAGTAGAAGCTTTTGAAATGTTATTATTGTCCGTTAAATCTCTACCACGGCGAACGCTCACTGAAGCTTCTAAAAGAAGAAAATGGGTTGTCTATGTTTTTGTTGTTTTTGTTTTGTTTTTCGTTTAATCTTCATTCCTATTTTTTACTTTCACTCTTATTTTGTTCGCCTATTTGTTCTCATTTTTGAATTGTTTTTTATTACTTTTGGCGTGCGTGTAGCGCAGTGCTCGGAAGCGCCCTGGAATACACACGGGATTGATTCCACGCTGCAGGCTCACCAAGTCTTCCATCACTCCGGGGTCAGCAAATTATTACTGGACTTGTCTGGCAGAATAGGAGCACTGGCTCGATACATCGGTAGGCCGCCGAGAGTCATTGTAAAGGCGAGATATGCATTCAATCTCCTCTAACGATGCACAATGAAGTCGAATGTACGATGCATCCCTCACGGATTAGTCAAGTTCCAGAGGTTTGTCGCTTATTTTATTTTTATGTTTTTATGACTCCAAACCAAACCAAATGTTATTATGTCTTTATGATTCCAATCTAAATACAGAAAGCATGTTTTGTTTTCTTTAAAATGATGAAGAGATAGTAAACCATACTGCAATTGACCAGTAGCTCAGGCAAGATTGACATTAAATCAAGTAGGTAAAGGACAAGCCGTCAGGTCTGTGTGCAAACGAAAGAGAAAAACGTAGTGGAGGGGTTGTCGGTAGAGATTCGTTTCATCGATTTTTCTGAGAGAACGTACGCTTGAAAAACTAGTAGTAAATGTAAAACTAGTAAAATTAATGGTTGTGCATTCTCTAACAATATTTCGCACTCATGGAATGCTTTTGGTTGCTACGAAAGAAAAGCGCGTTATTTGACTAGTAGATTAGTGGAAATGAATCGTAGCACAGAAACTAAAAACAAATTAGACTGATAAAAAAAGGATAAAGCTCTCGGAGTTGATCAATCCCTTAGGGAAGCGCCATGCATTCGACTTCGTTAAGTATCGTTGGAGGTGATTTGAATGCATATCTAGCTTTCACAATGACTCGCGGTGGCCTACCGATGTATCGAGCCAGTGCTGCTATCCTCCCGGGCACGTCTGGTAAAAATTAGGCCACCTCGGAGAGATGGGAGGCTTGGTGGGCCATGGCTGCGAGGATAGATTCCACGTGTGTCGCAGTGGCGCTTCCAACCACTGCGCCACACCCGCCCTTAAATTACAATGATGCGGAGACATTTGCAAAACCTTGGACCGCAGCTGTATGGGGTGGAGAACGAACGTGCTATTACTCCTTCCGGGGCTAACGCGTTCACCATCACACAATGCGGGTCCTTCGTTTCGCCTGTCTCTCAGCTAATTCTATCGAACAGTGCCATCAGCAGTCACCCGCCAACGGGATTGATCTCGGGGGCTCAAGTCGGCAGTGAACCCAGTTACGTTGAGGCTGTAGTCGAAGCCACATTATAAGCTTTTTATTTGCTGAGATATTTGCAAACAAAACGGAGTTTTGCAAACATCTCAGCATCTTTGTGGTTGTTTCACACATTATACCCTGCCGCGAAAGATTGTATTAGGCAGTAAATAAAAGTTAACATTGGGAACAAATTAGTTTCGCCAATCTGTGAACGAATAGAGGTGTGAATAATATGAAGGTTATTCAGACTTTGAAGTGCAGTAAGAATATACTGAGATTAGAAAGCGCAAACTTTTCCGTTTACTGTGAGACTTTTGAACTGAACTAGTCCGTAAAATCCAAGAAATTATTGAGTGTTAAGCCTCTTTAGTGAATTATGTGGTGTATAATTACCCAGTTTTATTGAGAAAAACCCTCATATCTGCAACATGTTAAGAGAAAAGGACTTCGTTGCTCGCTCTGGGACGCTTCAACGAAGTGTAATACCTTCATTATTGACAGTCATCCAACGCCCTAGGTAGTTTGCATAAAGTAAGCTGTTGATAATAAATACCTCACGTGTTGGTTTATTCTGGACAATCTCGTATATGCATGGTTTTTGTTGGCTGTCATCTACCATATTATTCGCTGAGAGTCTGAGATTTAGTCTGAGAGAGACCGAGCACCCTTTTATACTTTCCGGGGGATAACGCGTTCACCACCACCCCATGAGAGTCCTTCGTTTCGTTTTCTCTCAGCCATGTTATTGACCCTGACGTTTCGGCAGTATCGCCTTCATTAGAGCCTGGAAGGGTATACTGATATACAATCTACTAAGCCAAACGCTTCAATAACACTTACAAAAGGCGAAAGACTCTTTGGTAATTACACGATCAACAACTTCTCGAAAAACCCACCGCTTTTTCGTGACTTCCAATGAGGAAGTTTAGAACAGCTGATTATAGTCGCATGTGGTTGACGACTGCACCATCCCACATCAAAAATCGATGCGAACGTACGGGATCAGGTCGCGTATGACCTCCGGGCATTCATCCCTGCTATTCATTGTAGGGTTTTTGGCATTGATCCAAAAAGCCTCAAGGAGTTTTCGCGCTGGTGTTTTGGACTCCTGTGCAAGGATATTGACTTTTACTTCAAAATCGTCTCCGCTATGCTTTTGTATCCTATGCGTGCCTGGTGGGGTGCTTCGTCTTAGTTTTCGTTTGCCATCTAGGTGTTCTTTTATACGGATTCACAAAGGTCTGCCCGTTTCGCCAATATATTCATCTCCGCAATTGTTACAAAAGATCAGGTATAACGTACCTGAACTCATGCAATCACCGTCCCTGCCGTAAGGGCAAATTACGCAATTTGTTGTTTCACATAGACGGTCATACAGGCGGTTACGAACTAATTGACGACGTAGAGTAGCCGGTGGTATTTCAACTATCGCTACCGATTCCTCTAGACCTGCTCTTCTTAAGCATCGTTTTATAGCTACGCTTACTTCATCGCTTATAAAAGGCAGCATAAACGGGATTTTGTTTTGGCCAAGTGTTTCGCGTGGGCGCGTCGTTCTCCTTGTAAACTTATCTCGTGGGGTTACTATTTCGTAGCCATTGGAGATGGTTATTTGCCGAGCCAAGTCGCGCGATTCTTCCTTTAGTTCCCTGGTAGTGCACACAGAGGTGGCTGTTCGAAACATGTTTCTCACAATCGCCTTCTTTGTGTGTGAAGGGTGGGAAGAAAGGAAATGAACAAGGATGTTCTTGTTACTTGGCTTTCGATACCACTTTGTCAGGTAACCGCTACTTTACAGGTTTATTAGAACGTCCAAAAACGGAAGCCAGTTTTCTCTCGGTTTCTCCCGGGTGAACTTTATGTACTCGGACTGCTCGTTTAATAATTCGAAGCATTTGTCCATCTCCTCCTGCGTAGAGAAGACGACAAAACAATCATCTACATATCTGCAGTAGAGCTAGCGTCAGTAGAGCCAACGTCAGCTTTTGGATGAGAATAGTTGGCTCTGAAGAAGGCGATACTGCCGAAACGTCAGCTAGTGTTGTACTGTATTGTGTTTCTCTATGGAAGTAAATGTATGCTGTTTAAAAACCTCACGATTGCTGAACATGAATCATAACTATCTCGGTGAACGGAATCTTAACTATCACCTAGAATAGCTTCGCTCTTGGTTGCTAGTATTGTAGTAATAATAATACTTTTTGAATATCGAGAGAACTTGTGGTTATCACGATTAACCTCGACGAGACTAAGCAGTAACATAACTATTGGTCCTAGCATTCATCAATAATTTTCTGTCATTTTTGAGGAAGTGAACAGATTATTTACAAGCTTGCGTTCTACAATTTGTTTTTGAAGATCAACATTTTCGTGTGTTGCACTTTGTCCATAATCACTTGGCCTCTTCGTAGAAAATGGGGAACCGAAGGCATTAAAATGTTTGCATGGTACAACAGTAGTCTGTCAAAAAACCGAAAAACGAAAAAAATCACTGTTGACGTTTAAAAATATGAGACTGAATTCCACGATTTTGTTGGGTGAAGTTGTGGTGAAGTTAAACCTACGATCAGAAGAGAGGAGGAAATCCAGCAAGAAATTAGTTAGCTGTTTTGGAGTAAGTTGTTCATTTACGAACTGGTATTGGTTCAATAAGAAACAAATTACATCGGCGAAATGGATTAAAGGACTCTACAGTACTCATTCCGTAACTTTGAAAAGTAATGAGACCTAGCTGGTAGCGTAACCAGTGTAGCGATCAAAGGAAAGGCGACAAAATGAATGCGAAAAAACAGAGTGGGACAGAAAGGATTTGAGCGAATGGTACGTTAGAAAAAAAACCAGAAGGAAGATATTCGATGAGTATTGTGAGAATAAAAATCACATTTATTGATTGTTTTCTCTCTTATATGATGGATTATTTTGAAAGTGTGGGAAATTTCCTTGCTAGAATGATCCTTTAGGCATTTTTGATGGTGACGCTAAAATTAAATGTTATGTACTTATGTTTACTTTTTTATTTACTGCCTACTATAATTTTCCCATTGACGTGTGATTTCTGATGACACTGGTGGATAGAAAACTAGCTGAGTGAAAAGCGGAGCAAGGCCTCCGTGGCCCAGTCTGTAATGCGCGAGGCCAGGGAAAGGGTAATCGTGGTTCAATCTGGCCAAGTGTCCTAGTTTTGCAAAGATCTCACCATTATTGTGGTTTATTATGCGCTTAGTTGATAAATCAAGCTACATTAAAGTAAAATTAAATTTTCAGGTTAAATTTTGAGTAGAATCTAAAAATATTTGAAGAATTTGACGACAATTTCTTAAAGAAATTCTTAAATAATTTCCTAGTGAGGATTTCGCCAACCATTTTCTATTTTTTCAATCACTGAATTTTTAATCACTTAACGCGGCCGAGAGACGGGGGAAACGAAAGACTCGCATGGTGCGGTGGTGAACGCGAAAGGGTAATAGCGTGTTCGTTCCCCACCGCAGACACCAGCAGTCCGGAGTTTTGTAAATATCTCAGCAGTCTTAACCCTATTATTCACTGCTTTTTTCTTTTTAATGGCAGGTTATGTTGCGAAATATAACTCGTATATAATGCTGAGATATTTACAAAACTCCGGACCGCAGGTGTATGCGGTAGGGAACGAACCCGCGCTGTTGTCCTTACCGGGGAGCAGCGCATTTCACCACCACACCATTCAGTTCCTTATTTTTGCCTGTCTCTCAGGTAGTTCCATCGATCTAAAGATCGATCTAAGCAAAAAGATCTAAAGATCGATCTCAGCAGTATTATGGTCATATGTCACATAATACCCTATCATTAAAAATTAGAAGGCAGTAAATAAAAAATAATTGACGCCATTATGATTTATAC
The DNA here is from genome assembly GCA_900624975.1 of Angiostrongylus costaricensis. NCBI lineage: Eukaryota > Metazoa > Nematoda > Chromadorea > Rhabditida > Metastrongylidae > Angiostrongylus > Angiostrongylus costaricensis. Next base: position 222,890 of record UYYA01003927.1, read on the forward strand.
CATCGCTTCAACTTAACTGGGTTCATGTCGATTTGTGCTCAGCAGAACAATCCCGTCGAAGGAGGTGATTAATGATAGCGCCTATAGGTCAACAACACAGCTGAGGGACAGACGAAACGAACGACGCGCATGGTGTGGCGGTGAACGCTTTGGCCCCGAAAAGGGTAATGGCGTGTTAGGTCCCCATCGCGGACACCAGCGGTTCCGGAGTTTCGCAAATATCTCAGCAACATCTTGATCAATGACCTATATTTTTTTTAGGATCATTCAATTCATATAAACGATTTCCAATGAAGCTCATGTTAATCGATAGACTATATTTATTTATTAAAAAATGATCGATATACTCATAACTCTCTGAGATTTATGGTCTTTTCTTTAAAAAGAGGAATGAAGACTATAAGAAGGACAATTTTCTAGAGAATTATTTCGGATACTTCAATTTCGATTATATATGAACCTCATTTTTTAAATCGATGAATTATTTTGACGGCCTACAAAGAAAAACTACCCTTATGGGATTTGCCATAATCAGGTACAGTATAAAAACCAAAGACAAATGAGTCCTAGAGAAACACAGAAAGAGCAACAAATAACAAGATAAATTAAAAAATGGAAGAATTCCAAAGGGTTCAAGAAATCTTTACCATATCATGAAAAGGATAAAAGGATAAAGTTCTCGGCGTTGATCAGTGCACCATGCATTTGGCTTCATTAAGCATCGTTTGGAGATGATTGAATCCACATCTGGCTTTTAGTATAACTCGCGGTGGCCCACCGATGTATCGAGCCAGTCCTGCTATCTTCCCAGACAAGTTTGGTACCAATTTGTCGACCCCGGAAAGATGAAAGACTTGGTGGGCCATGGGCGCGGGAGTCAATTAAACGTGTGTGTCGCACAGCGCCTCCGACCACTTCCCCACGCGCTCTCTAACACTTTTACATACGCATGGAAAGTGCAAGCTTTATAAATCTGATTTGAAATAACGATCAGAAATACTGTTAGGAGAGCAAAGATTATTTAGCCAACAGGTCTAATAATTTCCATTTTTATGTGATCACTTCTCTATTTACAGCGTGTTCTTTTTAAACACTATTACACTTTCCGGGGATTAACGCGTTCACCAACATGTGGGTCCTTCGTTTCCGTAACTGACTTGACATAATTGGGTTCAGTGTTGATTTGTACTCTCCAGATCAATCGCTTTGAGGATTTATTTCTGATAGTACCTATAAAACACGGCTGAGAAAAAAGGCAAACGGTTTGATGACTGAGGACGACAGCACTCGGTTTGGTGAAAAGACTGCGAACTTGCTCTTCTTTGCCCATTTCAGCCAGTTTTGAGGTTCCATCCCTACATTTGAGCTATTTATGCTTTGAAATACGCAAAGCAAACCGCAAAAGATGTTTTTGGTTCGTCACGAACTTGGAAAGATTTTCGAAGATTCCGAATGTAAGAAATACTCGAAGTTGTCTCATTCAAAAAAAAGCTTAGTGGCGGCTCTCTTCTGATCATATTTACCACAAGAAAGTAATGCTGGATTAGAATTTGTTAGGAATCCACTCATTATTTTTACGGGCTCCTATATAAATATGTTGGTAGTAATTATACCTTAAAATCAGTATTATTAGCCTATCACTTAATCATGGAGAGGGAGATATTTAGGTGTTGGAGAGGTTTGAATAGTAGGAAGTTCATCAGCTACAGCCTCGTCGAACCTGAGAGGAATCGTAATAATCGATTTTGTAAAACCTACTAAAAATACAACAATGACAGAAATCGTTGCCATAATCGAAAGGAAAGTCCTTCTTGCGATCCACATAGGCTGACGAATACTTGTCGGTGACCAGAAAGGATGACCCTGGCATGCTAATCTTCACAGCTCATGGAAAGTTGAGGAACATCCTTGAGAAAGAGATTATCAATGTAATGTTAAAAAAATCACTTTGGTAACAAGTAGACTTAATTAGAACTCATAGTTTCTTCTAGTTTTAGCCTTTTTGATCTTTACCAATTTTCCACCCTTTTTTAGACACTATACTGAAATCGTGATGTACATAATTTTATCAACATGTAGATACATCTATCACAAGGATAAAGGGATAAAGATCTCGGCACTGATCAATCTCTGAGGGAAGCACCATGTATTCGACATTAGCATCGTTTGGAGGTGATTTAATGCCTATCTAACCTTTACAATGCCCCGCGGTGGCCTGTCGATGTATCGAGCCAGTCCCAGACAACTCTGGTACCAATTTGCCGACCACGGAAGGTTGGAAGGCCTAGTGGGCCATGGGTGCGTGGATCGGTTCCACGTGTGTGCTGCAGAGCTCCTCCGAGCACTGCGCCACACGCTCTCTAACACTTTTATATACGCATGGAAAGTACAAGCTTTATAAATCTGAAGGTTTTAAAAAATGACGCCGTAAAATAAAAATAAAACAGTCTAATTTTCTTTTACACTTTATCAACTTGCCAACTCAGTTACATTTGAAATACTTGAGCTTAGAAATGTTGCGATTCGGTAACTACTGAAAAACCCTAAACCGGGAACTAGTACGAATCAGGATATTGGGGTCAGTGGTGGCCCCGCTGAGAATTTTTATCTAAACTTTTTTCAACAGAATATTAATCGGCATCGATACATAATCAACAAACGACAAGCTTTGAATTTTTTCACAGTGTATAATAGGAAAAACTATAGAGAAAGGGTGATAAGAGGAGGAAGAAGCGTTGGAAGAAAGGGAGAAGAGAGATGCAAAAAGGGAAGGGAAACAACAGAAATTGACGGTTTAGTAAGCGAGAATTAAGCATTGGCCAAACAGGCCATGTTCAGGAAAGAATGGGTGAGCCGAAAAAACAACTGCCTATGAAAGCAGCCTGTCACCTAATTGTTCCGCTATTCATTGAAAAGCCAGCCGGATCTGATTCCCCATCAGTTTTTCTCGGGCAGTAGGACTGCTCAATAGGATTACTTTGCTTTATGAACGGCATGATGTTCTCTTTGTAGTGATTTTGATGGAAAGCTGCTAATGCTAACCTGTTTGATGCCTGGCTTGTTTTCATCTGGTTTTCGGAATCGGAATGTCTAGCAATTCTTAGCTGACTAGGTGACTAAATCGCTCGCTGCTTTGTTCATCACAGTTCGACATCTGCCCACGATGAAGTTTGTAAACTATTATGAACAGACGTAGGCGAAACAAAAGAGCTGCATGGTGTGGTGGTGAATGTATTAGCATCCGGTAAGGATAACAGCGTGTTCGATTCCCAAAAATTAAACGTTGTATTATAAACGCGTCGTTTTCTTGTTCAGCAAGGTTTTTATACAGCATACATTTACTTCAATAAAAAAAACAATACAATACAAAAGTAGCTGACGTTTCGGCAGAATCATCTTTTTCAGAGCCTGGAAGGGTACACTGATGCACAATTTACTAGGCGAAACGCTTCAATAACAAAAAGACGAAGACTCTATGGCAATTACATGATCAACAGCTTCTCGAAAAACTCACCACTTTTTCGTGACTTCCAATGAGGAAGTTTGGAACAGCTGACTATAGTCGCAGATGGTTGATGACTGCACTATCCCACATCAATAATTGATGCGAACATACGGGATCAGGTCGGGTATGACCTCCGGGCATTCATCTCCGCTATTCATTGTAGGGCTTTTGGCATTTATCCAGAAAGCCTCAAGAACTTTTCGCGCTGGTGTTTTAGTCTCCTGTGCAAGGATATTGACTTTTACTTCAAAATCGTCTCCGCTATGCTTTTGTATCCTATGCGTGCCTAGTGGGGTACTTTGTCTTAGTTTTCGTTTGCCATTTAGGTGTTCTTTTATACGGATAAACAAGGGTCTGCCCGTTTCGCCAATATATTCATCTCCGCAATTATTACAAGGGATCAGGTATATCGTACCTGAACTCATGCAATCACTGTTACTCAATTTGTTGTTTCATATAAACGGTCATACAGGCGGTTACGAACTAATTGACGACGTAGAGTAGCCGGTGGTATTTCAACTATCGCTACCGATTCCTCTAGACCTGCCCTTCCAAACATCGTTTTATAGCTAAGTTTACTTCATCGCTAATAATAAAGGGCAACTTAAACGGGACTTTCTTTTGGCCAAGTGTTTCAAGTGGGCTTGTCGCTCTCCTTCTAAACTTATCTCGTGCGGTAACCATTTCGTAGCCATTAGAGATGGGTATTTGCCGAGCCAAGTCGCGCGATTCTTCCTTTAGTTCCCTGGTTGTGCACATAGAGGTGGGTGTTCGAAACATGTTTCTTACAAGCACCTTCTTCGTGTGTGAAGGGTGGGAAGAGAGGAAATGAACTAGGATGTTTTTGTTACTTGGTTTTCGGTACCAATTTGTCATGTAACCGCTACTTAATAGGTTGACTTGACCGTTATCAGCGCTGATATCCAAGGGGATTTCCTTCTTTGTTCAGTGACCCTCAACTTCAAAAGTGTTGTGATTTAAGTCAGAAGCGTGGTGGATGCAAAGAATGATTGCGATTGGCCACAAAAGTCGGTATAGCCTTTTCCATTTAAGCTCCTGGCTAAAAAATCCTGAAGAGCTTCTAAGACCAACTTTCTATTAACCTCCACGTTGATAAACAACAGGCCACTTTGTTGATGAGCGCATACGAAGTTGTTATCACGCTATTATTAGGATTAGCTGGTGTTTCGGTGGACTTCGCATTCTTCGAAACTTCGAAAGTAGAGTTTATTGCAGTTTAGTCAGCTAAATACCTCCACAGCCTCAATAGAAGCGTGGAGATCAACTGCACAGAGGTCACACGGAAGTGTTATGTGCGCCTCTCACCTTAGGATGTCAGTCTGAGATATTCCGTATGATCACGCATGATAACGAGGCATTCCTCCCTGCGGTTCATTTTTGGGTTCTTAGAAACCATACAGTATGTCTCAGAGGTTTTGGGTTACTGAAGTTTTCGGTTCCCGCGAGAGCGCGACGATTTCGACTTGAAATCGTTCCCAGTTATGCCTGTATGTCGTATGAGGGCCAAGTGGAGTATTTTGTTTAAATTTTACGCTTCCCGTCCAGACGTTTTTTACACAACGCAGAGTGATCCGATCGTTTTCGGAGTGCATTCCCACCCACCTGCTCTAGAAGGAATCGGGTAAATCGCACCCGAACTCATGTACTCAATAAAAAAACGCTAGTGTCTTAGAATGTTCGGCAATATTTCGATCACTGCTACCGATTTTTCGAGACGCATGCTTTAAGCAACGTTTTGTTGCTGTACTTTAGTTGGAAATTAACAACAAGGAAGACGGGATTTATGACGTCTGGCCAAAAGATGGTTTATTCTGTTTGTTGTTTCCAGCGAAAAAAAGTGCCGCCATAAAACGTGGGCCAAAAAAAGGCACGTCTGGAGAAATTGCGATAGTAGTGGCTAAAATATTACGGGACACACCCAAGACGCCAGCTAGTTCTAACCTCTCGTACACCCGTCTATTCACAAGTCAGAATGCTTGCATAATATGTCCTAACGATAGAGACTATGATCGCATGAGTTCAGGCACAGTTTATCCGATTTTTTGCAAAGCATGCAGGGACGAATATACAGGCGAAACCGGTAGACTTCTTTGTGTCCGTATAAAGGAACGCTCAGTTGGTAATCGTAAAATTAGGGAAAATTCTCGATTCGACGTGCTTGGGATACAAACACATAATGGAGAATGTATTAAAGTGGAAATAAGCATTCTGGCACAGGAGTCTAAAACTTTTGTCATGTAAAAGTCTTGAGGCATTCTGCAGAAATTTCAAGAATCCAAAATTGGACTACAGGACGGAATGCCTCGTTATCACGCGTGATCTCACAGAATATCTCAGGCCCACACTAAAACATGAAAGAAGCACATTACCCATCCATGTGAACTCTGTGCGGTTGGCCTCCATGTGGAATAGTCAGTGGGTGACTCATAGAAAACCGTGGGTATAAGGAAAAGACATTTTGTTTTTAATTCGATTAAATAGGTGGATTTTCTTCAGAGGCTATGAAAGGCGTTGGAGCTGAAGGGCTGATGGTTCCAGTTATCTGAAGAGGGTGAAATCCGCCGAAGCATAACGTGCCGTTAATAAGAATACATAATAAGAACATTATGTGTGGTTATGACGAATGCAGCGAAGTGTCGTAGAGTTCTCTTCGCTTCTTGGCTTTAGTGAATCCTTCTTTGAAAACCAGCACACATCCAGCAATATTTTGAAGGTGTCATTGCCTTCTAGGATTCAAACCTATTTCGAGATTACAATAAGTTTCTATCCGGGTGCAAAAAGGCTGTCCTCCTTATGACATGGTTCTCATGCTCAACCGTTCTCAATATTCTTGATTACCTTTTATGAACAGTGCCTCAGTAGCTTGGTGTATTCATGCTTTTTTGCTTCTAAGCTGTTTCACTCTCCGCGAAACTCTCGAAGCTCAAAGTATTTTCTGCGAATGGGTTCAAGGTATTCTGAACGCAACGTTTGAGATGCTTCATGTTTCCTTCATACTTAAATGCTAAAGTTTATGATGTCCATTTCATGCAATGCTCTCTATTTTCACACGACTTTGCCATCGGAATTTTTGTGCTGAATCTATGGCTTGCCTAACACAGATGCTAAGTCAGGTGTGACCAGCAAAATAGCCGTTGTCTTCACTTTAGAATCCATAAAAAACTCTTTTTGGAGAAAGTCATTTGGTAGCGAAACAGCTTCTCGCTGTAATAAGATGATAACTGATTGAGAGTGTTTATTCAGGAAGACTCGGCGTTTACCAGTTGTGGAGTACATGCTGGTCCACACTTCGACAAAGTTTATTATTAGAAGCAGAGATCGATCTTCCAAATACTGTATTCAAAAACATTTATTTTACACTCACAATTTTGAACACATTTAGGTACATATGGTACATATATATACATATATGCTTATATACACATATGCACATATACATATTTTTTTATTTGACCTATCTTCAAGTCTACTGTGCAGAACCAAGCTTTTCTCACATTCTAGGCTTCGGTTGCTGCTTGAGGATTTTCATTTCATCTTTAGTGTCGTAGATTGATGGTCGAGCAATTGACCCTGCAGTTCTGAGATAGCCCAGCTAGAGCGTTTTCAATTTTATTGAGGCAGTGATTTTTTCCTGAAAAGTTCGGTACCAACTTTCCAACGTCGGAGGGGTGCGAGGCTTGGTGGGCCTGGAGCGGAACCGAACTAGCATAGCGCTCGTGATGACGGGCATCAGTAGAACTGTACTGTCCACCTCTACCTTTATATATAAATATATATACGTAGATGAGCGAGTGCAGCGCAGTGGTGAGAGGTGGCATATATACATCCTGCATCAATATCTGTTTAAATGCTGTGTCCGCGGCTCACCAAGACTTTTACAGTGGCTCCACCGCCGACAAATTTTTACCAAATTTCCATCAGAGGAAAAAAACACTAGCTTGATAGCGTCGTTTTCTTGTTCAGCATTCGCGAGGTTGTTATACAGTATACACTTACTTCCATAGAGAAACACAATACAATACAACAGTAGCTGACGTCTCGGCGGTATCGCCTTCTTCAGAACCTGGAAGGGCATACTGATATACACCTACTAAGCCCAACGCTTCAATAACACAAAAAGACGAAAAAAAAGAAAAAAAAACAAACAGCCATGGGAAAGTCATCGTTGATATTCATGCGGTGATAAAGCACAACTGAACATCAATACGAGGTTTTGTACAATTCAATCTTTTAAAATGTTAAAGAACATAGAAGAACAATGGAAAATTTAATGATCTGGCTGGAATGCAGCTATGTAGATGTACGTACTTCACGCCAGTTAGAGAAACCCTGACTACACTCACTATGTGGTCGTCGTTGATCAAATCGAGTCTTGTCGCTTTAAGAATTGGTTTCGCTGTCGACCGTTACTGGCACGGTTCCAATCTTAGGTAGTTTATTTGAATAGAAATTTTGAATTTTTTTCCGTTGTAACAACCTTGCAAGAGAAGTGAACTCACTACTTTAGACGGCAGTTCGACAATCAGGACTACCCGCTTGCCACAGTGAAGGAGTTGACCATTTAATGGGTCTGAACATTTATATCTAAAAGAATTGGAGTCCCATCGAATTGTAACTCTACGTGCAGCTTTGAAAGATATAATCACTGATGGCTTTTCTTGATGACAGTCGGCTAGTCGTCATTGCATGCCATTGAAGCTTTAGACATAGTATCACCGGAAAAGAAGAAATGTTTGTTGTTCTACTTGTTATTTGTATGTTCAACTTGTTATTCTCGACTTCGTTGATTTCACTAAATTCCGTCATTAACCGGCAAATCGAATTGCTCATCGTTCTCCACCATCACAATTTTATCGTTAAACTGTCATCAATATCTGTTTGCTCAAGCTGTTTCTATTCGGTATTTACTCAGCAGACTGGCCTGTCTGATTTGTTCAGCCTGCGTATCTTCAATGAGAGGAGTTCTTCTTGTCGTTCTTCTTTCTATTCCTTCATTGTAATGGCCTATTTTTGGTAATATAGATTCATTTTAATATTCGCAATATTTTTAGACCTTTTGTGGTAGGTTTCTTACCGTTGCTTTTCTTACTAAATAGGCTTTCACTTGCAAATACCATCTTTGGTGACCTCGAATGAGTTGAACTAGCAGGTCCGATCGCTGTTCTTATGTTGTCAGAGCGTCAGAGTTGACGTTTGGAGGTTTTTTCCTTATCTTAGAGATATGTCTTCATGTATGTGCTTTAATGCTTTCATCAAGAGATCTGATAGTGATGTTGATACAACCGCCGCAAAACACCGCTACAGTGAATGAAATCAGCGACGAGCTGGGTGAAGCCTGGCTCTATGTTTCGTTATCATCATATCAAATAAACTCCACAAACCAAACAATTTTAAACAATATTTTCTTTCCGGACGAGTACAGTAGAGTGGTTAAAATATTCTGCGATTCGCACAAGGTCGTTTGTTCAACCTCGTTTCCTGTGTTAACGAAACCCCTCATCCTTCTGATGTCGGGAAATTGTTGCCAGATGTCTAGGAGAATAAAAATACTACCTTAATGTATTGGCCGACTTCCAAAAATCGTCTCTTAGGCTAAATATGCATTCAGTGACCTCTACTGGATACTGAGTGGAGTTGAATATGCATGGAGCACCCACCCATCAATGCCAAATTATTTATCGGTTATTCATCCATGTTATATTGTGTTTAATATTTGATAGCTTTCTATGGTAGGAAGCCGTTCATGATTGTGTTCGTTCCTCTGATAAACTAGTCTATTAAAATCACCCTCTCGACAGGCATTGGATTAACCGCGATCGCACTGCCACCATTAGATTTCGTGTTCGCGTTCGAATAATAAATGGAATTGAAAAAGGTGAAGAAATTGGTGACGAAAGCTGGTTGGGTTTGAAGTTGTCGAATCTCACTTCGAATTCGTGAGCTTAATTTCTCACACACCCTGCTGTTCGGCTGCGGCCACCGGTCTTTGGTAAAGCAAGCCTTCTGATATTGGTAGACACAGCTGTGTTAGTCGCTGTGCTAAACAGTGTTGAGCTGAATAGGACTTCACCTCATTCGCAACATTCGGCCGTATTACACCGAATCCTAACCTCAGTGCACCATTGATTTCAAGCAGCATTCATTTCACTTAATGCTTGGAGAATACAATCGGCCTACGTCTTTTCAAAATGTGTATGGAAGTAAAGGTTTAGAAGATGTGGTAGTGTAGTGGATATCCATGCAATCTTCCAGGAAGGAGGGCGACCTTTTAAATTTTTCCCCTTTCCCCTTCACTCTACGTGAGGAAGCCTTAGCTCGGTTATCTCTAGTAATGCAGGCAGAATCGACTCGACCAGCATTCGTAAAGAAGAAGTTCTCAAGTGGCATCCGAAACACTACACGAAAAAAATTTTATTGGATTGCTCAGTTTACAGGGGGTTGTCATAAAACTTTTATTCAGCTGACATTTCGACGTCTTCAAGTTCTTCAGAGCCGATATTCCAAGTCGATGACCACAGTCGTTCGTCATCTCGACCTGACGTCTTCGTAGTGGTATCGAGTCGAATCTTCTTCAGTGGAGCACCTCATCTCGGGATCTCTTGTACGGGATGGTTGTTGACTGACTGTTATATAATTGATATGTTGAAAAATTGAACAACTACCTCGTGTGAGTTGAAAAATCTAAAGAAGTTTATTGAATACTCACGCCCACGTTAAGTGAATGTCGGTTTAGTACATAACACACCAAATATTGGAAGGCTTGTGGACGACAAATGAGAAAAAAATGAATCGAATTCAAAAAGTACTGAAATCCGCACAATGGATCCGATGACGGGTTATGTAGGAAAATGAACGTACCATACCTGTCGAGTTGTCCGCGACCACTCTGTTGCTTCCCTATTCATTTAAAAAGATCGTGGAAGTAGTAAAATTTGAAGCAACGTGGCTGAGCATCAGTTGCATTATATTCGACTAGTGTTTCTCATCTTCAAAATAAGGCGGTTGTTAAAACCGTATGAGTTAGCAAGGATGATGTTAATCGGAACACTCAGCATGGGCACCCTTCGACTCCATGGGCTTTTTGCTTAACCAGCAGTATGTAATTCTTTAAAACGTTTTTTTCTCTTATCTATAGTCGTTGGTAAAGCCAGTAGTTAACGATGACGCAGTGGAATTCTTAAACATCGCCGAACTTCACTTGTCATGTCTGATTTCAGAAAGGCTTCACATTCACGGAAACCACATGTAAGTGAAGAAAAAAGCATTTGAACTATCGCTTTAGTTTGGCCAACTACATTTCACTGGTAGACAACCGTCAGCAGTTCTTGGATCTAAAAATATGTGGCTCATGAGCACAATCGTCTAGTTGATATCAGCATCTATTTTATAGAATGCTTCCCTCTCTGTTTTAGAAATTACGCATTACTTTTCTTACCAAAAACATTTTTCCAGCTTTTATTTAGATTCTAGACTAAAGTTTAGGAAGCACAGTGTAACCGGATGCACGCATTGCAAACATTCGTGCTTATTTATTTGGTTGTTTTCTCGGCCACCATTGGTATTATGAGGTCGAGGTGCGGACGTGACACTTCGGTCGTTCTAAACTGAGGAACCTGTTTGACTAACAGTATCGAGGATAAAAAGCTCCAGAATTTAGAATAGTACTCTAATTTTAAATATGGAAAAGTTTTACATTTTGATTTCTTCCTTGATTTCTCATCGTTTTTCCGGACCGCAGCTGTCTGTGGTGGCGATCGAACACGGTATTGTCCTTTCCGGCTGAGAAAACGGCGAAAGGATGAATGTAGTGGTGATGGAAACCGCAGACAAGAGCGGGTCGGAGTTTTGTAAAAATGTTTGTATTATTGTGGTTATAATTCACATCATACCCTGTCATGAAAAAGAATAGGCAGTAAATAAAAGTGATTACACAGTGATTTATGCAACAGCTACAGATTAACTGGCTTCAGTGCCGATTTGTGCCCACCAGATCAATCCTGTTGAAGGGTGATTGCTGGCAGTATCTATAGGTTAAAACACTACTGAGAGAAATGGGAGGCGAAGGACGAGCATAATGCGGTGGTGAACGTGTTAGCCTACGGAAGGTGTGGTAGCACGTTCGATCCCTCGCAGACACCTGCTTTCCGGAGTTTTGCAAATATTTCAGCATCATTGTGGCTTTTTTTTGATTCCTTCACAGCTTTTTTCTATCTTTACTGACTTGCATTTTTTAATGGCCTGTTTTCACATAAAGTGTAACCCATTTACTTCTTCCATCCAATTTGGTGTCTTGGAACTGTCATTGTCGAATGGAGGCAGCCCTATTCGTGTGTGGGTCCGATGACGGCTACAGTGGCCGTTACCTTCTTTCCTTACTCACATGTCTAGTGCTGGATAAAATATTTAAATTTTTTTTGGAAATCCAAGGTATCAGTTGCCACAAAGCGTTTCCAGTTTTCCAATAGAAAACACCTGTCTTTATGAATGCAAAGGACGTTTGCCGACTGAGCCTAAGATCCTTCAAAGGCGGCTAGGTTTTTCGGAATTACCGTATTTTCACTGTGTTACTGTTGCAAGGTTTAACCTTTATTTACTGCGTCTTACTTTTTTTTAAACTTTGCTCATATCTCAGCGCCATTGTGGTTACATATCGTTTTCATTTCCAACATACATTGAAAATTCTTCTTAAGCAAACATGAGGTTGCTACGCCCATACATGTATAGTATTGTATACATACGTGTATTCAGTCAGTACTTTTATAACGTATTGATTCCTTTTTGCTTAGGCTATGAAAGTCTTTTGCTGAGTTAGATTGCGCTTCAATTTGACCTTTCCGAGGTCTGCACTAATCAAAGCAGCACTAATGACAACCAGTATGGTACTTGATAAATGTTTGTTGTTAAAAACTTCGTGTCTGCTCAAGGAGAAAGCATCAACTTATTGAAGAATGCGGAGGTTAACAGAAAGTCGGTCTTGGGAATTAATACTCAAGATGCAGTGTAATAAAGCCACTTGTGATGAAAGTAGGTTTCAAGCACACTATAAAACCCACAAAACTGGTCGATGGTGTAATTTCGCGCAATATAGAAACGTCTTTTCTCTTTGCCGGATAGAGCAACAAATTGAACTGTATTGGGAGGAATTATGTCTTCAAATCAAATCAAACAAGTGCTTGAATCGTTCTAAAAACTATAAAATCGTGGATACTTAGGAGTGGTTGTGCAAGTGTTCTTGAGATTTTCTAAATTGTCGCGAGCAATTGGTGAACACTGTAAGCTATACTGGTCATGCAAGGGCTTGCATAGACTCTTGAGATGGTCATAAGTGGGATTTTTAAGGATAATCTTGTTTAGAGTGTTCGATGTTACAGTAGTTAGCTAGAAGGAAGCTGTAAGACGGTTGACACCAGTTAGAGCTCGTTTACTGGGAACGGGTTATTGAAGATGAATGAACGAGCAGTTGAAATGAATCTGAACTGCAAAAAAGAAAATAGAAATTACCAAAAGCGGTTCTCAATTTTAACAGTGATATTATTCAATGTCACCATCTAACGATAAGCTAACATGAAGGCTTGGAAGATGTTCGTTGTATATTTTCATAAAAAGATTGCTTTCACAGCACATCCGTCAATATCCATCAACACAAAGGGGCACTGCGTCATGTGGTAATCTCTAGAATCTTCAACTGTGGTAAAGACTGTACGGTGGTCACTCGACTGGTGCCATTGCAGTTCTTCTAAAGTTGTAGCGTGCATCAAAAACCACAAGAACGATTTTGTGTCAGCCTAGTAGAAGCCTAATCTTTGAAACCTGAGAATGATTACTAATGTTAAGGTGGGATAGAAGTCCGTTTTAAAAACAATTACTCAATGTTTTCTTTGCAAACATGAAGTTGTTATTAAAAAAAAAGCTAAGAAGCTCTCGGCGCTCATCAATCCCTAAGGGATGCACCACTCATTCGACTTCATCAAGAATCGTTTGGAGGTGGCTGAATGCACACCTGGTCTACCGATGTATCGAACCAGCCCCAGACAACCAATTGGCCGGCTCCGGAGGGATGGAGGGCTTAGTGGGCCATGGGCGCGGGATGGGGATCGATTCCACATGAGTGTTGTAGGACACCTCAGACCACTGCGCTACACGTGCCCACTCTATTAGATGTTGTTATTATATCATCTATTAACAGTAGCTTACATTTCGCCAGATTTCGTGTGCTTCTTGGGAATTACAGTATTATCAATCAGCGGGTAGCTATTCAGTTTTTCATCATGCTGAAGAGCAAAATATTTAACTTTCGCAGATATTTTTGTAGAATTCTGCTCAATTGAAAATGTTTAATTCTCTCAAGGCTCAATAGAGAAACGCTTATTGATGTTATGAATGTACAAGAAACTAAAGAAGGTGTTAATCGCAGGTAATCAGGTCTTAGGAGAGCCGTTTCTTTGTACTATATAGTTATTTCTATTATTGTAGTTATTGGGTACGTATAGGCCAGTATTTAGAGTTCTCCAAGTGCAAATAGGGTCGATGGTTCAGCTACGAGCCTAGGCCTACGATGACATCTATGATTCCAGGATCTGTAAACTGGTATCAGATTTGTCTGGAAGGCAATAAACACTGACCTCTTACAACGGTAGGCACCCGTAAGTCTGTCTATAAGCCAAACATAAATTCAACCTTCTCTATGATAATGCGAATGGAGTGGAATGCATGACGTATCATTAACTGTTTAATTAACACTGTCTAACCTTATATTATTGTCATTATTCTTACTAATAGTATTGTTGCTTGGAAGGACAGTAATCGATTTAACAATACGCTCACTCATTCCAATGGTTTGACCATCGCTCTCCAACAACAATCTGAGAACTACTTTCCCTCCCAGTCCTGTCCCCGACAATGGCTGGAACACTCCCAGTTGAAGCATCTCCGGATGGATTCCACTTCTCATATATTTAATTACAAATGGTCCTCTTCGTTCCCACCAGAGTTCAGAATTTGTTCATAGTTTCCTCACGTCATCATTGATTTCAATAGGTAGTGTTTTGCATTTCTTGTGTTCTTGTTGTTTAAAGGTCGCCTTTTTTGGATTCCATTACTCGTTGTGTTTTGTGGCTTGATTTTTTCCAGATTATTTCCTACAAATATGAAATGATAGGTGAATGAACAGAGAAATAAAGAGTGCCAATTTATTCAGCATTTACACTTTTCTTCTCTTCTTCGAGAAACAAGCTTAACGACATTTTTCTCCAACTCTCTTGAATGGAAATCGATCTAAACAGCTTCTTTAAGTTTTAAAAGCCGTTTAGTTAAAATAACAATTTTTGTAGTAATTCCCAATTCCGACTTTCTATTAACCTCGGCATTGACTGAACATATCTTTCTACTTCTGTTCAGCAAACACGAGGTGCTGTTTTATTTCTTTATTTACGCACAAGCTGACGTTTCGGCGGATTTCGCCTTCCTCAGAGCCTGGAAGGGTCAAGTTGATAGCAATCCACTCGGCCAAACACCTCCATAACCAAACAGAGAAAACGCTAAACCAAAATTTCAATCACATTGAACACAGCTTTGCACACTTACTGCTTTCTATGAGTGTTCCACTGAGTATGTTGCGTGAAGACCGACCGCACAGAATTCACATGGAAGCGTAATGTGCCCCTCCCATCAGAATAACAGGTTTATATACTGTCCAACATCATGCGTGATAACGAGGCATTCCTCCCTGCGGTTCATTTTCGGTTTCTTGGAATTAATCCAGAATGCCTCTAGAGTTTTGCGCGCTTGTGTTCTCGATCCTTGCGCGAAGATCGTAACCCTTACTTCAAAATCTTCTCCGTTATGTAATGCCAAATAATGCCAATAATGAAATGAAAATGTAATGTAATGTAATAATGTAATAATGTAATGCCAACAATTTGCCCCAATGGGAGAGACGGTGACTGCATGAGTTCAGGTGCAGTCTATCTGATCTCTTGTAAAGCGTGCGGGGACGAATACGTTGGCGAAACGGGTAGAACACTCTGCGTACATATAAAAGAACACCTAGTCGGTAAACGTAAGCTAAGTACTCCACTAGGTACGCATAGCACGCAGAAACATAACGGAGAAGATTTTGAAGTAAGGGTTACGATCTTCGCGCAAGAATCGAGAACACAAGCGCGCAAAACTCTAGAGGCATTCTGGATTAATTCCAAGAAACCGAAAATGAACCGCAGGGAGGAATGCCTCGTTATCACGCGTGATATTGGACAGTATGTAAATCTGTTATCTGGTGGGAGGAGCACATTACGCTTCCATGTGAATTTGGTGTGGTCGGTCTTCACGCGACATACTCAGTGGAAGACTCATAGAAGGCGGTGAGTGTGCAGAGCTATGCTAAATGTGATTGAAATCTTGGTTTAGCGTTTTCTCTGTTTGGTTGTGGAGGTGTTTGGCCGAGTGGATTGCTGTCAACTTGACCCTTCCAGGCTCTGAGGAAGGCGAAACCCGCCGAAACGTCAGCTTGTGCGTAAATAAAGAAAAAACAGCACCTCGTATTTGCTGAACAGAAGTAGAAAAATAAATTTTGTTTTATAGCTTGCTTAAATAGAACATTTCAAAAGGTGCGGTACTAATTCCTTAAATTCCGGAGTATTTTTACAGCTATTGTTTTACAACACCACTTTGGAGGTTTTCGTATTTTTCACGTTTTTAAGTTTTTTATGAAGTAACGGGCTGTAAATTTATTAGGACTTTTTAAATTTATTTCTATAGATAAAGCTCAGCGTTGATCAATCCCTGAGGGATACGCCATGCATTCGACTTTATAAAGCAATAAAGCATCGTTTAAAGTGATTGAATGCATATTTGGCCATTACAATAATTCACGATGGCCTACCGGTGTATTGAGGCAGTGCTGCTATCCTCCTAGACAAGTTTTATACCAATCTGCCGACCGCGGTGGGGATGGAGGGCTTGGTGAGCCTAGGTGCAGGATCGATTCCACAGTGTGCTGCAGGGAGCCTCCGACCACTGCGTTACACGCTCCCTTTTATTTCTATGACTGTGGACTATTTAATTACGCACAATAAGCTTTCTTATATTTTCTTTTTCTTAGGAAGCATTGTGATTAAACTCACACTCTAATGCAAGCAGAGTTACTTGTTCGGGCCCGTGTCGCAGCCCAACGAAGTTCCTATGTCTTTCCAGTATCGGAAAATTTGTACCATAACCAGTAGCTTTTATGCGTGATTGAGCTAACACGAGGTTGGCAAAATGGTTTTGTGCGCAAACGTTTTGGCACCTTTCATCTTTCGCAGAGTCGCGTTGATGCGAGTAGAGCGTCCACAGCTGGTCAGTGTCGCGATATGGGTGTTCGTTGTCGCATCGAGCCAAAACCAGTGAAGGGAGCACCGCTCAAATAGGGATTTTTCTGTATGAAGTCATAATTGTTTGGAAAAATAAAAACACTGCCTCAATATTCTCGCAAGTTCTGCGAAAGTTTTCGCATAATCAGGGATGCTTCTACCCTCCTCTATGACGTTGCGATTAGAGTCGAATGAATGGCGAATCCCATTCAACGCCAAGCGCTTTATACTCCCCCTATCCTTCAAATTATTCCTTTTGCAATTATATTGTGCTCCTTCATTTTTTTATTCATACAATTCTTCTCCAACACATAGAATCCCATTCCTACTGGTGCTAGCGGATTTACGCCCAATCCGCTTAGGGATTATTCATTTCGGCAATGACTCCAAGCGCAACGCCAACACTCTGGAAGTGAATGTGATAGAGGAAACACTGGTTATTCTCGTTGACTTTATCCGGGTGTTTTTATCCATATTTGTGAAACTTTGTTTCTTAAACCACTCACAACAATTCGATCGCTTTATCAATAGCCCGGTGTTCTAGGGGGTACCCGATAAAGCGTCCAGTTCTTTTTTGTAGACAGAAAGGTTGCCCAACATGACAACAAGCCGTCTGTTTGATGATGATTTCCTCTGTTTTTGTTCTTCGGTCATCTGTCACCCATCCAAACTGTGTGAACTTTTATTTTCTGCTTAATCTTTTTTGTTTCTGGGAAAGGTACAATGTAAAGTGCAACCATAAGAATATTGAGATATCACAAAACTCGGGTCCTCAGCTGGCCTCCGAACCCGCGATTGTCTGCCCGAACCATTATGCGCTATCTGAAAAAAGAGAATACGGAGAGAGTAAAAGCTAAAACGCAAACACTTCGACTGCAGCTTAAGCTTAACTGGATTCATCTCCAATTTGTGCTCACTAACTCATTCCCGTTTATGGATGATTGCTGATAGCGCCGATAGTGTAGAAGCATAGCTGGGAGAAAGGCAAAGCAACGGCCTCGGTCGGTGGCGCGGATAGCACGTGCGCCCACGAAGGGGGTAACCGCAGTTTCAAAACCTAGCTGAGGTCACAGGTTTTGCTCAATTCTCAACATTTCTGTGATCGAACTTTGTGCTAGGATTAGGAAACCGAGTAGAAACTTATGATGAATTTCTCTGCTTGGAATCTCATAGCAGTTCAACCTAATTTTCTCACAACGTCGCAGAATTGAATAAATAGTTTTTTAGTTCCCAAGATCGACTTTCTCTTAACCTCGGCATTGGAATATGAATGTGTCGTTTTCTTGCTCAGCAATCGCGAGGTTTTTAAACAGCATACATTTACTTCCATAAAGAAAACACAATACAATACAACGCTAGCTGACGTTTCGGCAGTATCGCCTTCTTCAGAGCCTGGAAGGGTATACTGATATACAATCTACTAGGCCAAACGCTTCAATAACACTTACAAAAAGACGAAGAACTCTCCGGTAATTACACAATCAACAACTTCTCGAAAAACCCACCGCTTTTTCGTGACTTCCAATGAGGAAGTTTAGAACAGCTGATTATAGTCGCATATGGTTGACGACTGCACCATCCCACATCAGAAATTGATGCGAACATACGGGATCAGGTCGAGTATAACCTCTGGGCATTCCTCCCTGCTATTCATTGCAGGGTTTTTGGCATTTATCCAAAAAGCCTCAAGGAGTTTTCGCGCTGGTGTTTTGGACTCCTG